>OZ025245.1:11681960-11786960 GCA_964019155.1 Osedax fenrisi
TACTACTACTACTACTACTACTACTACTACTACTAGTACTAGTACTAGTACTAGTACTACTACTACTACTACTACTACTACTACTACTACTACTACTACTACTACTACTACTACTACTACTACTACTACTACTACTACTACTACTACTACTACTACTACTACTACTACTACTACTACTACTACTACTAGTACTAGTACTAGTACTAGTACTACTACTACTACTACTACTACTACTACTACTACTACTACTACTACTACTACTACTACTACTACTACTACTACTACTACTACTACTACTACTACTACTACTACTACTACTACTACTACTACTACTACTACTACTACTACTACTACTACTACTACTACTACTACTACTACTACTACTACTACTACTACTACTACTACTACTACTACTACTACTACTTAAAATTTACTTTATGTGATAATTGTATATGTACATATTATAATTAAATTTGATAGAATTGTATTGTTTTATTAATCTTTAAATAAATAATTCCATAACCTTTTAAACCAACTTGTCGTTGTTACGTCCTTAATCTTTCTGTGTTCAGCTTTAATTAGCCTTTTGTATTTCTTTATTTCAGCTCGACTCTTATATACCGCTTTCATAGCTTTTCTTCTCTTAGGATTGAATATTTTGAAATTGTTAGAATGTCTTTTAACTTTAGCCTTACGTACAACTAATTCTCCTTCCGACACTACTATTTTCGGTTCAACTTCTCTAATCGCAAGCACGCTTCGTATCACACGCATATATTTACGCCCTCCCATTTTCAAGTCGAATAAACCGTATTTATCCATGATATCTTTCGGTATTTGATTTTCGGTAATTGCAGGAGCCTTCCCAATAGCTATGTATGGTGCATCCTTAGCCTTACCGATCGCAGCACCAACAGCTGCTACATTCGCAGCACCAACAGCTGCTACATTCGGAGCATCTCCAGCTGCTACATTCGGAGTATCTCCAGCTGCTATATTCGGAGCATCTGCAGCCACTACATTAGGAGCATCTCTAGCCGCTACGTACGGAGCTTGCACGTCAACAGAAGGTATAACGTGAGGACCGCTGTCCAGTGTGAGCGTCGGCTCGTAGTCGGCATCGCTGTTCCGCCGTCTGAACGGGTTCAGATTTACATTGATATCGGGTAGCCGTTCTCGAATTCTGATCACTTTTCTCATACTGAACAGCACGAAACAAATGAACAGAAAACTGAGAACTCCGGCGCCAATGAACGACGCGTCTATCCAAAACTTGATGGTCACCATTGCGAATGTCTGTAAGGCGTACGCACGAGCGTAACTGTGGGTTCATTATACGGGGTAGTTAGTGTACATTAATATATTAATGTATATATACACGAATTCATTATTGATAATACTTTTGTTAATTATAGTTTTTAATAAGAAATTTCAATTGAAATATAAAATGTAAATATATATACATATTACATAATTCATTTTTATATATTATAGACTTTGACTGCCGGAATATATTTGAAAAATATGAAATAAACCAGTCGATAGAAAAAATATTCTAATTTTGATTCATAAATATCAATACATTTATAGTAGATTAAGTAGTATTTACATTACTAAACACTAATTAACTTATATTATTAATATATATATATATATATATATATATATATATATATAAATATATTAATTTAAGGTCCTATGCAGTTTCCAGTTCGATCATTACAACGCAATATTACTTATTTAGTAATAACATAATTATAATATGTGCATTATTAGGCTTAGATATTTTATTATTGTTATTAGTAGTAAATATTTGCGTTATTTCGTTTATGAGGTAGGCAGGCGTTCGTTTTCCATGTAATCAATAATTAGTTTACTTTACAATATTAAAACATTCACTATCTTTAAATATGGTATGTCCTTCAAAAATAATTATAAGTACCTTGTTTATTAATTACAAACATAATCCTGTACATCATATAATACATATTATTATGACATATATATTATATAACATGTTAGAAACGTATATCTCGGAATTTATTATATTTGGAAGATTTAACCGTTAGAACTTTTTGATACAAATATATACAGTTTTTATAAATAATATATAAGTTATATTATATAGGTAATTTTGAAAATATATATATATATATTAATTTATATAATGAAACCAAATCTAATTTCCAAATAAGATTTGTTTTTTTTATAAGTATATATTTATGATTAAAAAAGTACCTATATAGCATCATCTATTATTTATAAAATCTTAGAATTTTATATTTCGGCGAAACCTTCTAAACGTTATACACTGTGTATATACAAATTCCGAGATATAATCTACTAAGGTGTTATAAGTTATCAACGTAACATAATAATATTATTTATATTTGTTTTTTTCCCTATCTGGTGTATAATTCATATAAGTCTTTAAAAAGATTTCTTTATATGCCTTAAAAGAGCTATTTTTATTATATTCGCAAATAATTGTTTATTATTTGTAGTATTCAAATTGTTTCTTTAAAAAAATAAATTATTTGATTTAATTTATATCTATTATAATATGTAAAGGAAGATGATAATACTATATATATTAGCCATTATAATTACTAGAATTACTAAATAAATTAATAAAGTAAAATAACAAATAAAAATTACGCTTCCTTCCTATATAATCATAGTTATTTTTACATCCCATCATCGAATAAGAAATATTCGGGATTCTATACATTTTATATGAAGCAAGGAATACTTAATTAAAACAAACCAACGAATACTATTATAATACAATACTATATAACCTTACATACGTAAAGCATTCCACTATTATAGCATACATACGTATATTTTAGATTATAATAACATACATAAATCTATTAATAATAACGTTATTTAGATTTATCCATGGATAGTTGATTTACCCCTGCAAAGTTTCAAATACCACTAAATATAAGAGAGATTTAAATAATACATACGTATTGATTTACAAATTATTAGAATGACATATATGAAATAGTAATGATATATATATATATATTATCAACTTTCAATAAATTATAATTCAAGAGAACGAATACATATATTTGAGGTATCGAGTTTCTGAAATATTGAATTAGTCTTGAATAGATACAAAACAAAACTAACATTCGTAAATTATTAGTTAGAGGTATATCTGAGATGTAGAATGCCTGACATATCGAGAGTTGTATATATATATATATATATATATATATATATATATATATATATATATATATTAATATTAACTAAATACAACTATGAAATACCTTTATTGCGACTTTATCAAGCGTGAATTGTTATTATTGTATTTATTAACATATTTATTAATTAGCTAAATATATTTTTTATAATTATTTTATAAGTTTTTAATTTAATTTTATTTAATGAAACTTGTTAGTTAATTAACTTAACTATTTTCTTGTATAATTAGTACGAACTATAACTTACTATATTATATATAGGATATATCATTATATATATATATATATATATATATATATATATATACGTATATATATATATATATATATATATATATATAATTATACTTACTTTTATTACTTTAGTTGAATTCTCGTTCAACCCGATTTTGAAATTGTATTCCAAATATCCCTCACCATGTCCACATTCCTGATGTCATCTATTTCCAGTCTATTATCAGTATATTCCTTTACATTGTCTACACAAGTATCACGCCTATCTTATTTTCTTTTTCCTTTTGTTTCCCAGGTAATGTGCAGCCTCGTTATCATGGCAGCCTCTTCATCATGGTAGTATCTTCATCATGGCAGCATCTTCATCATGGCAGCCTCTTCATCATGGCAGCCTCTTCATCATGGTAGTCTCTTCAAATGGCAGCCTCTTCATCATGGTAGTCTCTTCATCATGGTAGTCTCTTCATCATGGTAGTCTCTTCATCATGGTAGTCTCTTCATCATGGTAGTCTCTTAATCATGGTAGTCTCTTCATCATGGTAGCCTCTTCATCATGGTAGTCTCTTCATCATGACAGCCTATTCATCATGACAGCCTATTCATCATGACAGCCTATTCATCATGGTAGTCTCTTCATCATGGCAGCCTCTTCATCATGGCAGCCCCATCATCATGGCAGCCTCTTCATCATGGTAGTCTCTTCATCATGGTAGTCTCTTCATCATGGCAGCCTCTTCATCATGGCAACCCCATCACCATGGCAGCCTCTTCATCATGGTAGTCTCTCCATCATGGTAGTCTCTTCATCATGGTAGTCTCTTCATCATGGTAGTCTCTTCATCATGGTAGTCTCTTCATCATGGCAGCCTCTTCATCATGGCAGCCCCATCATCATGGCAGCCTATTCATCATGGCAGCCTCTTCATCATGGTAGTCTCTCCATCATGGTAGTCTCTTCATCATGGTAGTCTCTTCATCATGGTAGTCTCTTCATCATGGTACCCTATTCATCATGACAGCCTATTCATCATGACAGCCTATTCATCATGGTAGTCTCTTCATCATGGCAGCCTATTCATCATGGTAGTCTCTTCATCATGGTAGCCTCTTCATCATGGTAGTCTCTTCATCATGGTAGTCTATTCATCATGACAGCCTATTCATCATGACAGCCTATTCATCATGGTAGTCTCTTCATCATGGCAGCCTCTTCATCATGGTAGTCTCTTCATCATGGCAGATACCCTCTCCGAGTACACTTAAACGACGGGTAGCTATTATGTTAGTACTTTTTGTCACGCAATTATATAATTTAGTTATATATAGAGACATTATATAATATATGTTTATCGATAACTTAGCAGATATGTACCTAACTTACTATGGTAATAAAATTATCATTCTTCGTCGTACTTAGTTTCATCTGTAGGTCGTTGGTCACCGAGTATATTATGTTTAGTTTGTATTAGTATTATCATGTGTATGATATGATGTATTCATATAATGCAAATCAATACATTTGCACTGCCATTGTTCTACATATTTATTCTATAGATGCGTTGTGCCTAGGTCATCATATGATACTGGCTGGTCATGCGTGACACTATAAGCTTTATAAGCCAACGTTTATAGCGATACATTGTCATTTAAATTTCATATATATATTGACTACCTATCATTGTTATGTACATCTTATAAATAAACTTGTTATACTTTAAACCAAATAACCTTACATATTATATCGAGTAATATAGATTGTACAATGTACAATTTACAGTGTACATTCCGCAAGGCCTCATCGAATGTTATAGTATAATATAAACCGGGTAATGGTACACTGTACGGGTAGTTATTCCGTGACTAGTTCTCGAAATAGGTCCGTTAATGACTGGCATCCTAGTATAGCGTAGTATTCAGTAGTTAGACACATCGGTATGTATTTATTTATAAACTCGCGGTATTTTATCGAGGCAAATGTAATGCACGTATACGTATATCTATATATATATATATATATATATATATATATATATATATATATATATATATATATATAGGTGCGTTCGAGTGTTATGGAGATTACCTATTAGCCAATTCACTATAATATAAATATAACTGACTGTATGGATGAGTTGGCTAAGGCATCAGACACAGAAGCAGTAGGTGTGAAGGGTTCGAGCCTCATCTGAACCATTGATTAATTTTATAAATTGGGTCTTAAAATATAAGTTTTCTTATATAATTGTGAATAAATAAATGATCGGCTATCGTTAAAACCTTGGATGCCTTAACATGAGAGCGGTTTCGAAGGGACATTAGTATCATATATAAGTGACCACTTCATTTAGTTCCTGGATGAGATCAAAGGCCTCCACCAAATAAATATAACAATATATATATATATATATATTATGAATAACTAATTTAACGCCGATATATAAATTCGGTTCAATAATATATATATATATATATATATATATATATATATATATATATACACCATGCTAAGCATCCTATTTATTCTAACTGAAGAACTAACATTATACAAAAGTTGATTATTGAGAAGTTTAATAACATCCCTCTGGTCTATTCAATTCTAATCATGTATGCATAGTATACATGTAATATTATCACCCCGGTCTGAAATAACTTCACATCGGTTGTCTATTGAATATTTGATCGATTACATATCGATCAGATCGAATACAAACTTAGAATGATATTCATAGTTTCTTATCGTACCTAGTGAATCTGAGTAATGTACATACGCTCAAATAAAGGAGTTAACTTATACGTTGCCAATAAACTGATCGTAATCATGATTATTTTCATAAATTTAGTATAATATGCTACAATATATATATATATATATAAAATAACTTAAATTCTTAATAAATTCACGACGATTTAATTTTATTAAGCTATTTAATTCTAGGTGCATTTCTATATATTTATAATATATTCTGTATCACATAAATGGACTAATAATATGTACCCAATAGGAAATATGCCCTTAAATTTAATCTTAGCCTTAGCGCTTATATCGTAAGAGAATGTAGCTACTAGTATCTAATACCTCTCTCAGCCTAGCTTTCTCGAATCAAACTTATTATATTACCGTGATTATGATAGTTTCATTAATATGCACATTAATATCCCCATATTCCCATCTACATCTGCAGTTTCATAGTGTTACTTCTCCAATGCTATTTGCCTTATCATAGACATAATCACTAATATATCACGATATTGAAAACTTATAGAATATATCAACATAAAATATAAGTAATATAAGCTAGGTCATACATTAAACTATTTAAAAATAATACACATTACTGTATGGACATTTTCTTGTATATTTACCAACCTAATTGTAACTAAATATATTGATATAACGATAATGGTGATATACATTCCGTTCTCAGTTTATCTTCTTTAATATTATAATATTATTATTTATACAAACACATATATATACATATATATATATATATATATATATATATATATATATATATATACATACATATATATATATATATATATATATATATATATATATATATATATATATGTGTGTATGTGTGACGTATGTGATGTTTATATTTAACTGATTTTAATATTTAGAAATAAATCAATTCATAATCAAATAAACGTGATTCACTGAACAATACGCAGAAATATATATATATATGTATATTTATACACAACAATATATGTATTAAATACCCATATCATATTATTTAATACTTAATTACATTGAGATATATCATCAAACCCATTTACCTGGTAATATTTGACTTTATACTCAGAAGTAGCATTTATTCTAGCCTCAACTCTCCAATTTCCAGTTAACTAGATATTCTACAATATACTTTTTTCAAATACGCATGTTTTTATTCTCTACTAGTGTAACCTACCAGTCTTCGAGTCATCTTATTTATTGTTCTTATTTACCTAGTGTCTAGGTAATATAATCTTATATCTTAACTTACTATTTATTCATCCATGTCTATTTCAATTCCTGCAACCAATCAAACTCCACCACTCTCCTCCTTGTTACCTCTACTTTAAATATAGCAGGTACCCCTCTCCACATTCAAATATCAAAATAACATAAAACACCGTAATCGTTTATAATATAATGAAATAGGCATACCCTATTAATTAATATGTGTATTGATATTTATGACTTATCTTCACTACATAAACTCTCATAATATTAATTATCGACATATTCATCCATTCGTATTGCCCATTATATTTAGGATAATAATAGCTAGTTATACGTTTGTAAATCCAATATAACTTACGAATTCCCATCACCTTTCCAGATGTTAAGTTCTAGATCGATACGGAACAAATATATAGAAGCTTTCAGCTATGTCTAGGCTACCACTTTCGTCAGTCAAATCCTTATTGGAATAATAATAGTAAGCTTTAAATACACATTTATCATTATTGATATATTCTTCCTACAATCTAATGATGTATATTATTATAATGTATTAATATATCTATATTTATACAATATATTTCGGCAAATTCAAGAAAAAAAATATCAAATGGTCTATATTCTCCCAAATATCCTATCTCTACCTTATGAATCATACCCCTCCTTTTAATATTTGACATTACTCATATTTATATATATATATATATATATAATATACTCCTTAATATATATATTCCTACCTACACGTATACTTCATAAGAATACTATAAACTGTTCTATCAATACCCTGATAGCAATTAATAACATAGTTTTCGTTTATTCATTATGTTTTTTATTTATATGCCTTTCGTTTAATTTATATGACGCATACCACATATTTACATTTGACTGAGTCCTTATACAATGTTAATATATATCTAACATTGAAATTCAAACCCTCTATTTGATATTTGGTATATTTCACATATGTAGGTACACCTATATGTACTCCTTAATATCTATATAAATACGTACCCATTAACTACACGGCATACTAAGTGTATCAACTATTATATAAACACGTTGATAACCATTGGTATCATGTACCTTTTCAAAATATATTCGATTAGTTTACCTATAGGACATTCATTGTACTATAGTAAGACCGATAAGCTTTAGCCATATCTTATATAAATTATATTTTCACTAACCCTTTTATAATATGTTAATTACCTCTCTCAAATCAACCTTATTCTTTCTCTAATCAACCTTATTCTATTACTGTGATTATGATAGTTTCATTAATATGCACATTAATATCCCCATATAATATACAAAATACATCTACATCTGCAGTTTCCTCGTGTTACTTCTGCAATGCTATTTGACTTATCCTACATTTAATTGGAATAGAAAATGTAGCTATCCTCGATATCCTCCTCTATTATAAACGCGTCAACTATGTACTTTTTTCTATACACGATACTGAAATATCAATCGTATACACCTCACACGGTTTACCTCTCGTTAAATAATCTTTAAATGTATATGTTACCACCCATACTACATAAAAGAACTCTCACGTATTGCTGAATGTACTTGATTATCCTACCACGCTGTTAATGCCACAATCGCAGCGTTACTACCTACATATGTCCTTCAATTACCTGACTACACACGGAACCTAATTCAACATTAGTATGTTTCTAGAATAGATTCCTACTCGGACATAAGTAAGGCTTAAACTGGAGTATAACTAACTTATATTAGATAGTGCCGACGCATTAAAATCAGTGGTTAATGTATGATTTTTTTGCTAATTGTGTATGTATATATTAAATATTCGAATAAAATTATTAATAAATTAAAACTGATTAAAAAATTATAACAATAATTAATAATGAATAAATAAATAAATACATAACTAAATATATACTAATAAATAATAATAATAATAAATTTAAGAGACATAAAAGGTAATTTATATTATTGATATAGTTATTATTCATGTATATATGTATGCATGCATGTATGTAGGTATTTATATATTTACACATGTATGAATGCATGTATGTATGTATATGTATATATATATATATATATATATATATATATAACTTTAATATGCACCCATTCTGAAATATACGTCCTTAAGTTGAATGGTTCTTCCATTCTATTAACATCGTAATACTATCCTGCATAGACCATATACCCTTCTGTGGCATAATCACTTTCACTGATTCTCCGTAGACATTATCTATAAACTGAATGCATTCATCCATTCTTAGCGCAGTTAGTATACGCATAGTTTCACATACACTACTATATAAATTTGTCATATTTTATATCGGGTAATATGGATGCATTTGCTGGCTCCTAATATTATCAGTGTATTATTGGCGAAAGTATATTCCATAAGGTTTTGGACTTGATGAACCCATATTCGGAAAGTTGATATACTATGGTTGTTTATGCTTTATGAGTTAATGATATATTTTAATAATTGAATTTTTTAATGTATTTTTGTTCTAATATTTCTTGTTTTTAATTATATTCCTATATAACTTTTTCTCCTCGTAATCATAAATAGGTGAACTACTTGATCAGCTCTGCTTCTTCTTTCACCCAGGCAATTGCAAAATCTGATGTTATTATTATTTATTATTGTATTATATCATCCTGATAACGCATTACACACTTATATACCTATGGTATACATAATTGTGACGTTACAATCTGATATGTTGCCCAAGCTACGGTAAAACCTAATGCCGTTCTCGTACACTCATAAAGACGCACGGAGAAATGAATTCTTTTTGTTTAAATCCGACGATACATTGACTTTAAAGATAAACTCGAAATTCTAAATTCACCTATATATATATATCTATGTATAACTATTGTAATACAGTTTTATTCATAATGTTATATACTATATTAACAATTATGATAATAATGATGACACATATAGTTAAATAATAGATTAATAAATGCATTATAATGTATGTATTATAATTATCGTGTATTAATCAAATCACTATACAATTCATATATTTAGTGAGATTTATGATATGAAATAACGTAATGTTTTTTTTAATTTGATAAAACTGGCAGGTTTATCAATTATATATTTGATAGACATGGCTAATTTAATTGTTTTAAATGTAAAAATTAAATTTAAAATATACAATAATATTATCATTATAGTATATACATATATATATATATATATATATATATATATTTTTTTTTTTTTTTTTCGGACAATGGTTAGTTAATAACCAGAGCCAATTATCCCATTTATTAGCGAAAACATATTAATAAAAATATGACGAAGTAGGCAAGGGAGAGGCCAGGTAATTAAGGATATTACAATAATCCATTGCAGCAGTATTTGCGATAAATATTTAGACTGCCTGTCATGACACGAATACTGAGTAGCGTAATATCATGCTTCCTCAGGCCTAACGAATATAGGCCTTTAGACGTTAGGGATGAGGGTATACCACGCCAGTTCCAACAAGAGGCACTTAGTTTAGCCTGCTTTGCACCAGTAAGTTGTTTTGCGTAGGAGAGTATTTCAGGTTTGTTATAGTAGTCAGTTTTGTGTCGGTAATTAGTATCGGTATCTATTGTATCAGTTGAGATTTGCGTATCTATAATATAAACAATGTCATTTCGGTAAGCCAGTAAGTCAGGTTTGCGTAAACCAAGTTGTGTTCGTATGTGTGGTTCCAGTATAGTTGTAAATTTGTACTTATTAAGTAGAGTGATTAAAAGAGCGTTAACATAATTATGCCTGTGAATAATGTTATTATAATTAAATCTACAGGTCTGCATAATATGATTTAGGCAGTCATATTTATAATTACACCCTCGCCTTAAACAGTTTGTATTTAAACTTGGAAACATACGTTTACATCTGTAATGTGTATATAGTAGACCGTGCTTTAGCTTTACCATATCTACAAAATCGCGACCAGAAAACATCTTTATAGGAGAAGTTATCCAATTATTAATAAAAGGACTATGCGTGCCTAATTCTAAACCCTTGCCATCGACAGAATTAAATAAATATATTGAATGATATTTATTTATGGAGGTGTTATCAATAAACGTGTATTCATCGTATACTCGAGGTGTAGACCATTTTAGAATAACACTATCGGGAAGAGTTTGAATAATAGTGTCATCATTCCTTCTAATGGATGAAATCCTTTTTAGCCGCAGCACCGGTATTGCCAGAAAAAGACGAGTGATAGCTATCCCACCGACACTACTAGGTGCGTAGAATACACCGAGTGAAGTATCTGAAGGTAGTCGAAGCCAACGTCTGACGAACACCCGAATACTTCTATCCATCGTTTTTAATGAATTTAAATAGACGTTAGAGAAATTCAAGGTATGAAGCATACTTGGAATTAGATGATTTTTGAGCATAAACAATTTTTGTTGGGGTTTTAGAGTAGATTTAGATATTGCCAAGAGTTTCGATGTGAGGTCATCATTAATTGAATTATTTTTATTATCCAAAGCGCCTATGTTGATGCCAAGATATCTATAAGTTTCTTCTATATTTAGCGCTTTAATTGTAGAATTATCAATAGATATAAAACTATATGGGTTACATATCCATTGTTTTTTATTTGGGTTAATAATTATATTCAATGTAGCGCATTTTGATTTGTTAACGTTTAACCCACATTGAGCTAGTCTAAATAAAACATGATCAACTTGATATTGCATCATTACATCATCTTTCGCAAATAAAACCAGATCATCTGCAAATGCCATATGGCTTATTGTACTATTTCCTTGTAAATTAATACTACCTGGCATATTATCAGTTACATAATCTATAATGGAGTTAAAAAGAGCGGGAGACATTGGGTCACCTTGTTTTACTCCACGATTGACTGGTATACTAGGTGATACTCCATTTTTATATTTTAATTGAGTTGTACAATCAGAATAAGTATGCATGATATAACTTGTATACATTTTAGGAGTCCCTACTCTTTCGGCTAATGCAACAATTGAGTTGTGAGATACCGTATCAAAAGCTTTAGAAACATCCAACAAACACATCTTTAATGGGCGTAATGCATTTTTATGTTGATATATAATAGATTTAAGTAAAAAGATATTCTCAGCAATACCATCACGTCGAACAAAAGCTTTTTGCCGTGGATTAAGACTAATTGTGTTTTCAATTCTGCGTGCCAACATTTTATGGAAAAGTCTACAGAATATCGATGACATAGTTATTGAATATATATATATATATATATATATATATATATATATATTTAATAGAATACTAGATATTTATAATTAATATTGTATATATTATAAATACATATATTATTAATTTTAAAGTCACGTAAGTTATTGTATACTAATTATTCATCGTAAACGCGGTTTCACATAATACAGAAATCTGTCATGGTGACGATCCAGTTTTTCATTAACGCGGCGTTTATATGCGCGGCTGTATTGACCATTGTGTTCAGTTTTTACGCGGCGTTCAGATTCAAGAGAGTCAGATCATACACCCGCGATAGAATCAAGTCGTTACGAAATAAGCTGAACAATGATGGCCCGTTTAAAGAGAATAATGCCGATACTGTGTTAAGCAATAACGCTAATGTAATACCCGATGTGGATAATAGTGTGGTTAATGATGGCGTCATAACGCCGTGGGTACCTGAACCAGTAAATGAAATACCATCCATCTATAAATATCAATATGGTCTATCTGATTTGAAAATTGGATCAAGAAAATACAAATATGTAATTAAACAACTTAATCTAATCAAAGGCTATCAAGAACAACTAAGAGCAGTTAGAAATCAACACGTAGTGCATGAAACCAATTACGATACACATAAATATAATTGGCTTACTAAAAAAATAGCTTATCGTTCGAGACAGAAACGAAGGAGGTTGGTGAAGGATGACTCGTTAGATATCGAACAACTTATAGAATTGAAAAAACTAGCGGAACTCAGAATCAGGCACGTAACTGTTACGAATCCCTTCATGAGGTTGTGGAACCATTTATTTAACTAATAAAATAATAATATTCGAACGAAATAATATATATTTTGATGTTGTTTTTTTTATTTATTTATTTTTATATATATATATATATTATTATGATTATGATTACATATCATATCTAGTATATATTAAGGAACAAACATTTACGTTGGTTATGCGTTATTTTCGGTGGTGTTAATTGTATATCAATGCGATATTATCACTCATTTAATAAATACACGTAATGTTATAATCTATACTAATTCTAGACGTGTGATAACTATTATTCCTGAAACCTAATTGAGTGATATTTATACAATGCATAGTTCCAGTTAAACATCGGGGTATACCTATACTTTTAGGAATAAGCCTAATTCTTTTCATGGAGGTATTGCCGTAATATTTTCATCTGGTGTGTAGCTAGTCCGTATGTAACTCCATATTCCCTTGAAATGCTGTTCTATCATATTAAGTTGTCCTCATCTTATACAAGGGTTATACTTATTATTTACCGCTCTTCTACTTCTAGTTTCAATGATTGTTTAATTATCTTCCGATAATACTATAATTTTTAATAATTTAAATATACAATTTAACATCGACAATAAATCTTTAAAAGATAGTTTTCGGAATTATGTATAAGCAATGTATATGTACTAATACACGGCAGGTTTATTTACAAATTGTTTCACAATCTTGTTCTAGTCTCATTTCATATGATTCTCAACTTTTGTCTAATGTCCGATCAATTTATGGTTACTTTTGATTTACTACTACCATACTCCCATTTATTTAACTATTAGTTACATTATAAATATACCTGCAATAAACATACAATTTGTGTTAACTCAATTGTTTCTTAACTTGAAACCCTCCAGTTTTATCTTCGCTTTAATTATGTTATAACAATGTCAATGATGTTATCAGACAATAACTGCTAGCATTATCCCTGACATTTTATCGTAATAATAATCCTCTATTTTACTCAAAACTACCATCAAATTATAGACCAATTAGTATACTATCATCAACGCTCATTCTCTATGAAAAAATATTAAGCTATTATTTATATTACTATTTAAGATCTATCGGCCTCATATGTTCTGAACAGTATGGTTTTCTTTCGGGGAAATCTACCCAATTACAACTAATTGAATTCTATAGGAACATTATGAGGTCAATGAATAGTCATATGTTCGCTGATGTTGCTTATATTGATATGGCAAAAGCATTTTACAAGGTATCACATACTACATTATTATATAAGATATATAATCTTGGTATATGTGGGAATGTGTATTCCTGATTTGAATCATATCTCAAAAATAGGTTACAAAGAGTTAAGGTTAATGATCAATATAGTGATTTTACTAATGTAACTTCAGGAGTACCACAGGGTTCTGTGATAGATCCTCTCCTCTTTCTGATTTATATAAATGATCTACCTACTATTTTTAAACCACAAATAATCACCTGACTTTTTGCAGATGATGCTAAAATATCTATTATCTATAAATCTATAGATGATCGGAAGGTTCTGCAATCCGGGCTATTTGAACTATCATCCTGGATGTGTAAATGGGACCTTGAACTTGCCATTCAAAAATGTTCAATTATGACATTTGGGAATATCAATACACATTCGTATACTATAAATAATATTCAATTAAATTCTAACAGAGTTTGAAGATCTTGGAATAATTTTTAACATTAAACTGACATTTGACACTCATATGAATCAAATGTGTAGTAAAGCTTTTAATATTCTGAATATTATATTTAGATGCTTTATTATTAATGACTATTGTTACCTAACAAAATCCTTTATAACATATGTTAGACCATTATTAGAATATAATTATTGTATTTGTAACCCTTCTAATATATATGTAGGCCTAACAAATAAAATTGAAAAAGTCCAAAGGACATTCACTAAAAGGCTTTTCTATAGATATGGTATACCATATACAAATTATTAAAATAGGTTATTATTTTTAAACTTAACTTCATTATCTCAACGTAGGTAACGGGCTGATCTGATTCTTGCCTATACAATTATAAATGGTCTAGTTGATGTTGATTTCTCGGGGCTACTTGAAACGTATTCATCAAGAAGTCGAGGTCCTCCCATTAAAGTTCGAAAAGACAAATGCAAGACTAATGTTACTCTGAATTATTTTAGTAATCGTATTTCAACTCCTTGGAATTTGCTATCTAATTATACGTATTCAGCAACTTCGGTCAATCAATTTATTACAAGACTTGATAATTCATTGTATTAATATTTAAATTTTAATTTATTTTATTAATTTTTATTATTAAATTATTATATTATTTTATTTTTAGTTTTATGGGGTTACTTTATTCGGTTGCATTCTCTTTATCATTATTTATCGGGTATTACGGGTGTCAGTGGACAAACTCTTGGGACAAGTTTGTACCCCCAAGGCACAGGGATTGAGGACACCTTTCCCTAAAGTTGATACGGTGATTAAGTGCTTGCATCTGAATAATTCCCCTTTTTATTATTATTTTTTTATTATATCATTTGTTAATTTTATATCTTAACCATATGTAATATGTCATTTATAAATCATTATATATATATTCGTTTATATTCGTTATTTGTTTATTATTATTATTATTATTTTATGTAATTTTGTTTGTTTTAAACAATAAACTATATCTATCTATCTAACAATCTATTTAATAATAATATTGTAAACTCACATTGATTATTCAGAGGACTTCACATTTGATACGATCAACTAATCTTTTCTTTGATATTAATTCCTTTAAAATGAGTAGTTTCCATAATAAGTGTGTACCTTATTTCATTACTAAGATAAATAACATCCCCAGTGAACCAAAATTTGAAATTTTTTCGAAAATGTTTGTAATTTATTTACGAATATTGAAAATTATTTTCAATAATTTTCAATATTCGCAAATATATTGCAAATTATTGAAAATAAAACACGAAGTTTGTAAAATATTTGAAAATAATTTACGAAAATAATACGGATACGATTTTCGAAAATTTTACGAAAATAATTTTCAAATAAATGCAGAGTTTGTAAAATTTTTGAAAATAAAACATGAAATTTGCAAAATATTTGAAAATAATATACGAAAATAATACGAAAATGATTTTTGAAAATTTTACGAAATTATTTTCAAATTAAATGCAAAGTTTGTAAAATTTTTAAAAATAATTTACGCAAATAATACGAAAATGATTTTCGCAAATTTTACGAAAATAATTTTCAAATAAAATGCAAAGTTTGCAAAATATTTGAAAAGAATATACGAAAATAATACGAAAATGATTTTCGAAAATTTTACGAAATAATTTTCAAATAAAATGCAAAGTTTGCAAATATACGAAAATAATACGAAAATTACGAAAATTATTTTCAAATTTGCAAAGTTTGTAAAATTTTTGAAAATAAAACACGATGTATGCACATTTTATATTAATATATTAAGATTATTAATTGATTTAATTAAATTTAAAAATATAAATTTCATTGCAGATAAATTGTTTAAATTGTTTTAAATATCTACTTTATATTATTTATTTATGATTAACGAAATAAATATTAAATAGATAAAATGATTTAATTAAATTTAAAAATATAAATTTCATTGCAGATAAATTGTTTAAATTGTTTTAAATATCTACTTTATATTATTTATTTATGATTAACGAAATAAATATTAAATAGATAAAATGTTTCTATTTTAAAATAAATTTTTATTTATATTGATATACATATTTTATTTAACATCATTATTAATGGTTATACGATCACAAATAATGGAGGATAGGTCTGCAAATACCAATTAATAAACCATTGTTTATTCAGTTAAACTAATTTTTGATTCATTCAATGATGTACAAAATATTTATTTTATTAATTAATATATTTATTCTAGTTATATATATATATATCATATAACAATATCTTTTATTTTTATTATATTCTCCATATAATTTATTTTTGATTTACAAATGTGTTGATTGCTGACTAAATATTTATTAAATTCTGAAAATTATGTGCCAAGTTTGCAAATGATTTTCGAAAAATGTACGTAAATAATTGAAATTTAATTTCAAAGTTCGCAAATGATTTTCGAAAAATGTACGTAAATAATTGAAATTTAATTTCAAAGTTTGCAAAAATGTGTCCACAGAATTTTCGAAAAATTTTCGAAAAACTTTTTCAAATATTGAAAATTATTTGAAAATTATTTTCAAATTTGGTTTACTGGATCGGTACATCTTACAATGAAGCTCATGATCTTAAGTTTAATAGAGTTCAGATTCTTCCTGATCGACGTGGCCTTTAATTACACTACTTTTACTAGTTTCTTATAACGAAATATCTCCTAGGTATAGATGTCCTCCATAATCTAAATCCATATTATTTGATATACAACTTATCGCCTCATCACACCGATCGTCATACTTCACACTTACAAAAAGCGATTATACGTTCATTATTCCGTTAAATCTCACTCCACATTTGACCAGGTTTCATTACATGTACTATGTTATCTTTTCTACTTTTCTCATTGCGCTATCAACGATATAATATAGGTTTTTATAATTTATGTATTTCCACAATCGCACAAGACACACTCGTATAGTATTCATGTACTCAATAAAACTATAGTATACCACTGTGACCTGGCTGTCTTTAAACGTATTCATTGATTCTATTCCATGTAAAAAACATTGTGACAAGATGTTTCAGATCAGCCAATACATTATTTTATATCTTATAATATTTTTTTAAACATTTCCAATACCGAAACTATTATACATTATAGGTTTAACTATACACTACCTATATCACACCACTTTATAATGTATGTATCTAGTTATCAGTCGATCACTACTATTTGTATTATTTTGTATTTATATTTTGATTTTTCTACTAAAATAGCTAAAACTATTCGTACTACCAATTTCTATCTTTACAATATTCCATTTTCACAATATTAGAAATACATGCAATAAACTTTCTTTTAACCTATCTAAATGATTACTTCTTACGCCATTACGTTGTATTTAGTAGAATATGTTACTATTGTACCTTATTTAGTACCACCTTCGATTAATTTACAACGTAGGGGACGTGAGGGGGTTTTGGGCGATACAATTTAGCCCTCGCCATAGTAGTCAGTACTCCGTGAGTATTAAATATTATTATTTAAATTTTAGATTGCGTATTAAAAAGATGTTAATATACTAGATAGCTATCTCGGATATGTATTTCATTATATCAAATTTATGTATTATCAATTCTAATAATATTAGTAAATATCAGTCAAATATGTTACGTGAGGGGGTTTTGGGCGATAGTTCCGAATGTGTTAATAGGTGTCGCCCTATGTACTCAAACATTAAATTTGGCATTAAAATAAACTTTTTCGGATATTCGTCATAATTCGATGACAAATATACAACACACGCAATATATACAATAATATAATGATTTTATATTACTTTATATTACTTTGTATTACGTTTTTGATATAGTTACGCGTGTATATGTTTACCATGATTGCAATCATATAAATTACGAAATATAATAAATTAAATAACAAATATTATGACTTGTATTTATGACAGAGCCTTAGGAAGAGATATCAATGAATATACCAGAATTCTAGAACTCCGGTAAGAAATTATTATATAGAAATTATAATATAATTTAATTGAAATTTAATTATATATATGTATTTTTATATATTATATAACATATACGATATAATTTATATGTAATTTTATATATATAATATATAATATATATTATTATATATATATATATAATTTATTAAATCTTATTAATATGAATGTTAAATACCATTATAATATTGGTAGCAATTTATGTTGTATATATGTATATATGTAAGTTACTTACAATGTAATTATATTGAATATACATATCATATAAATATTAAATATATTATCAAATGTATCATATTTATGATATGGTAGCATATACGATATTATAATTATAGAAGCACAATTGCTTATCGAGACAATTACACCTTTATTAACATGATTATCATTATTATCATGATGATATATTATATAACTTATAAGTTTCATTATAGATAAATATAAATAAGTAATAAATAAATAATAATGTTATACTATTATGACTTATGGTTATATTTGTACTTACCTACATATAATATACAAACATAAAATATATAATAAAATATAATGAAACTTATTTAAAGTTATAATAAAGTTACATAAGTTTCATTATATTTTATTATATATTTTATTTTTTTATATTATATATGTAACCAGTACACTGGTATATAAATAAATAACATAAACTAAAATATAACATATACTCTATGATAGAGGAACTAAATAGGAGATAGCTAACAATTAAAAATAAAAAAACAAGAGAATAAAATAAATAAATATATTCAATAAAATATAGGTTAACAATATTGAATGTACAATGTATGTACAATATATGTACATTGTACATACATAAATATATATACACCATCGATATAAAGAAAGATTCGATGATATACTTTCTTTATATCGATAATATACTCTCGCATACACATATATACATATACACATACACATCTACATATACTTATATAAATATACATATACATACATACACATATATACATGTGCCTATATTTAAATTAATTTGATAATTCACATTTTCCTGAAGTAATTTATTTAATATAAAAAAATGTAAAAATTAAATAAAAATAATAAAATTAGCTAATAAAATTATATATAATATTTTTTTTAAATCAGTTTTTTATAGTGTAATAATTGAATATAATGTCAGTATTTTTTATAATGTAAAATAAATATAATAAAAAATTTAAATAAAATATATAAAAATATTTTCCAAAGTCAAATAGACAAATATAATAATACTATTATATATACTTATTTTAAGATTTTTTACAAAATAATGATAAGGAATGGGACTTTCTTATATCTATACTTAAATCATTCCAAAGTCTTGGTCCAAGTGTAATTACTTAAGGTATTATTCATATAATTATATTTAAAATAAGGTTGAATAACATCACAGTAACTCCTGTTATTAAATATTTTTAGACGTCAATTTAAAATGATTTAAAATAATAGGATATCACAATTTATAGAATATTTTATACATGTAAATACAAGATAATATTATAGTTTCCTCTATTTTCCCTTAAATAGAGAAAAAAAATAATTTGGTTTATTAAAAATTATTTTTAAAATCATTTTTTGAATTAAATAAATGATATTTAAGATTGATACATAACGATGACCCCATATTTATATACGGTAAATTAAATGTGGATAAAATAAATAATAGTATAGTTTCATGGTAGATGTATTTACAAAGTATGAAACATTTTTTTATAATTCATATAATTTTCAATAATATATTTTAATATAATCTAAATGACATTTCTAATTTAAACAAGTATCCATATTTATTCCTAGAAATTATGTAGAAGTTAGCTGAGATACAATGTATACTATAATTTACAATGTATACTATACATTGTATAGTATACATATATTATGATATTAAAATAAATTTAATTATAATTGAATTATATGTATTTTTTTATAAATAATTAATTGATAAATAATGTAATTACTTTGATAAATGTAACATGAATAGAAATAATTAAATTATATATTATAATATACATGTATTTTAATAACAATTTAATTATAATATATAAATGCATTTATTTATTTTAAAAAATATTTGAAAATATTATTTCTCAAAATAGACAATATATATATATATATAATATATATATTATATATATATATATATATAAATTAAAATTAAATTATTATTCTATGTCTATATAATGTGTGCATATATACATATAACTATATTTATATACTACTAATTATTTAATTGTCTATAGTTAGATCGGTTCAGAGATCATCAACCTGCACTGCAGATCCTGCAGGTGGGCTAATTCATGTTCTTCTTGTAAAAATGGTTTTTACTTACTCATGCAATATTAAAATATATTATATTTATTTAAAATATAAATATGTAATCTGATATACATTTAATTTAAAATTTATATATTTAAATACTGTTATAATTTATTATAAATAAATTATTTATACATAATGTGAACTATGGGAACATTTTATAATTTTTATAATTTAACATTAATAGAAATAATTAAATTATATATTTACTAGCATAAATCATATATTATAATATACATGTAGTTTAATAACAATTTAATTATAATATATAAATGCATTTATTTATAAAAAAATATATTTGATAACATTATTTCTCAAAATATACAATATAAATGCATATATATAAATTTAAATTAAATTAAATTATTATTCTGTCTATATAATGTGTGCATATATACATATATATATATATATATATATATGTTATGTAGTGTGTCACCACGTATTTCCCCCACCACGTATTCCGTCACCACGTATTTCCCCCACCACGTATTCCGTCACCACGTATTTCCTCCACCACGTATCCCGATCTTCACCCTGTGACCACGACGACGACTGAGACCGACGATCTGCTGCACGATACGACCTGCTTCTGGAGCGCTACCGACTCCAACCGTATTATTATTATTATTTATCTGGCACGCCCCTTAACATATTGTGGGCGTGACATCTGGAATTGTTCTAAGGTGAACTGCCTTTTTGAGCTAGCGGTCGAAGCCAACAGACGTATAATTATCTTGTATCGACGATAGCACATGGCGAAGACTCTCCTCGAATAAAACGATTATTGGAAACGCGAACCGTATTGACTTGTTTATTAACACTGTACTACATTTGGCGCTGGCGGAACAGGATCGAAGAAAGAGAATATCCCATTGAGATTGAGAGCGAGCGATATAGTAGTTAGTTATATAAACGTTCGAAAATAACTGACATATATCCATATTAATATTTATAATATATCTTATTATTTATCTTATTACATATTATTTATATATTATTGTTATTATATAATATATCTTATATTTATATTTAAGCGTTCTATACCGTTCAATTATAGTACTAGTATAATTGTAAATTTATATATATTAGATTATATATTTAAGGTAATTTATAATTAATAGTTCTATATAATTACATTATATAACAATTATTATTATAAATTAGTTTATAGTAGTACAATTAAATTTCGATCGTATGTTTATAATTAATTATTCTATATAATTACATTATATAACAATTATTATTATAAATTCGTACATATACATTATTATTAACGTACTATATTATATGTCTTTAACATATACATACATATGGGGAATTTATTAAACCAGCGTCAGCTATGCCCAAATTTATAGCAAGTCTTTCTCCTCGTTACTAAGTGTATAACATGGGTATCAAATACATAACGCGAAGGCAAATGCCAACGTTCTCGGGCGCGCTAGAAGAGAATTTGGAAGTGTGGGTCGAGACGCTGGAAAGTCATCTCGAGGAGACCAGATTCCCCGTGGCATTCCGGTCAGGGTTTCTGTTGGAACATGTCGGAGGGATTGCACTGCGTGAGTTACGAGTCGAAGGCTTTACGCACAAGAGTGACTGGGTAGACCTGATAGAGATGTTGAGCGAACTCTATGGGAAACCCGCGATACCTTCTCCCTCGACGCCCGTGACGACTTCCCCCTCGAAATCGGCGATACCTTCTCCCCCGACGCCCGTGATGACTTCCTCCTCGAAGTCTGCGATACCTTATCCCCCGACGCCCGTGACGACTTCCCCCTCGAAGTCTGCGATACCTTCTCCCCCGACGCCCGTGACGACTTCCCCCTCGAAGTCTGCGATACCTTCTCCCCCGACGCCCGTGACGACTTCCCCCTCGATATCGGCGATACCTTCTCCCTCGACGCCCGTGACGACTTCCCCATCGAAACACGCGATACCCCCACCTTCTCCCACGATGTCCCCGCAGCTACGTACGACACCCGCGATACCCCCACCGAACAAGTATAAACGCTTTGCAGTATTGTCATTACTGAGAATGTTTAAGGAAAAGAATCTAAAGTATATGGAGATGCTTTACTTGACAGACCCCGAGATACGCAAGATATCTGATTTTGTCAACATTCTTGCGGATCATGAAAGCGGTAGCGATTCGCGCTTCGACGACCGCGATGCCCTCGCTTCTACTAACGACACCCGCCCGACGTCACCTTCGATCTCCGTGGTCCCCGCGATTATCCCCACGACCCCCGTGACCCGCTCAACGTCACCTTCGATCTCCGTGGTCCCCGCGATTATCCCCACGACCCCCGTGACCCGCTCGACGTCACCTTCGATCTCCGTGGTCCCGCGATTATCCCCACGACCCCCGTGACCCGCTCGACGTCACCTTCGACCTCCGTGGTCCCCGCGATTATCCCCACGACCCCCGTGACCCGCTCGACGTCACCTTCGACCTCCGTGGTCCCCGCGATTATCCCCACGACCCCCGTGACCCGCTCGACGTCACCTTCGACCTCCGTGGTCCCCGCGATTATCCCCACGACCCCCGTGACCCGCTCGACGTCACCTTCGACCTCCGTGGTCCCCGCGATTATCCCCACGACCCCCGTGACCCGCTCGACGTCACCTTCGACCCCCGTGACCCTCGCCTTTATCCCCGCGACCCGCCCGACGTCATCGAAATACACTACGCCTCTATTGCCACCTCCATGGCCACCGCCGACAAGATTCCGGCGTATTATCATATCGTTAATTATTATATTATTAGTATATCAATATATTATATCATTATCATTATCATATTATATCCATCTTATATTATACTATATTCTGTTATATATTAGTAGTACGTTTAGTGTGGGCACTAAAATCGTTGTCCGGGAGGTATGTTATGTAGTGTGTCACCACGTATTTCCCCCACCACGTATTCCGTCACCACGTATTTCCCCCACCACGTATTCCGTCACCACGTATTTCCTCCACCACGTATCCCGATCTTCACCCTGCGACCACGACGACTACTGAGACCGACGAGCTGCTGCACGATACGACCTGTTTCTGGAGCGCTACCGACTCCAATCGTATTATTATTATTATTTATCTGGCACGCCCCTTAACATATTGTGGGCGTGACATCTGGAATTGTTCCAAGGTGAACTGCCTGTTTGAGCTAGAGGTTGAAGCCAACAGACGTATAATTATCTTGTATCGACGATAGCACATGGCGAAGACTCTCCTCGAATAAAACGATTATTGGAAACGCGAACCGTATTGACTTGTTTATTAACACTATACTACATATATATATATATATATATATATATATATATATATATATATATATATATATATAACTATAGTTAAGTATAGTTATAACTGCCTGTGTGGCTCAGTGGCTAAGGCGTCAGATACACAAGCAGTAAGACACGGGTTCGACCCTCGTCCGGACCATTAATTAATTTTATAAAATGGGTCTTAAAATATTATTTAGAAGTGATCTTATATAATTGTGTATAAATAAATGATCGGCTCTCGTTAAAACCATTGATGCCTTAACATGAGAGCGGCTTCGAAGGGAAATTAGAGCCATATATGGTTATAAGTGAAAACTTCATCTAAGTTCCTGGATGGGATGAAACGACTCCACCAAATAAAAATAACAATAACAATAAAAATATATAACTATAGTTATATAATACTAATGATTTAATTTTCTACAGTTACCTTGGTTCAGAGATCATCAACCTGTACAGCAGATCCTGCAGATCCTGTAGGTGGGCTAATTCGTGTTCCTCTAGTAAACATGGTTTTTACATACTCAAACTTTACTTTACTTTATGCAATATTATGATTAAAATATTTTATATTTATTTAAAATATAAATATGTAATCTGATATACATTAAATTTAAATGTATATATTTAAATACTTTAATAATTAATTATAAATAACTTATTTATACATAATATGAAAATTAGTAAATTTTATAAATTTAACATTAATAGAAATAATTAAATTATATACCTAAATAAATATATTTTAACAAATAATTTAAAAAATGTATTATAAATATATTTTAAATTAATAATTGTTATTAAAATAATTATTATATTATAATAATGTTTGAATATTATATAACTATAATTTTAATTTCCTATAGTTAATTCAAACCGATTCAGTAAACATAAACCTGGGCTAACCTATCAGATTCTCATAAAAATGGTTTTTACTTAACATACAATATTAAAATATGTTAAATTTATTAAATATACAAATATCTATTAATTATTTTACTAGTATAAATCATATTACATATATATATATATATATATATATATATATATATAATATATATATATATATATATATATATATATATATATTATATATATATATATTTAATAGGTATGTAATAAAATATGTGTAATACAATTATTTCTCAAAATGTAAATAAAATATTTGTAAAATTATTATAGAATAATTATATGTTAATTTAATATTATCACATACTATATATTCATATTATTAAAATTAAATTCATATTAATATATACATTTATCGATATTTTAATATAACTATTATATTATAACTAATTAATTTTCCATTAGGTAAAAGAAAGGGTTATACAGTTGTTATCAAGGATCTCAGTATAAGCTAAATGTGGAAGATAAATAAATACTATGTCTAACAAATAAAATAAAATGTTATATAATTGTATCTTACAATGAAATCATCTGTTTAATTTAAACTATGCTAATTATAGTGCCATGCATTATGCATTAAATTATGCATGATACACATTAAATTAAATTTGTGAATTTAAATAAATTTATAAACAAAAATTACATTTATTTTATTAATTATATATTTGAACATATTATAATCAATATAATTATATTTTAATAAATCACTCATATATTTTATTCTATAATTTATATGAACATGGGATACTCATTCTAATTATATTTTAATAAATTATTCATATATTTATGTATATTTTAATATTTTTGAAATATTTATAAATTAATTCATTTTATATATGTGGCTATATTTTTATTACATAAATTAATTTATAAATAATTGCTTTTTTAAATCCTACTGTTAATATTAAAAGAATATATTAATTTATAATTATATAACTAGTTTACATAAAAAATGAATTATTATTAATTATATAAGTTGAATGTAGACTATAGTTTACATATTGTCTAGACTATATACATATTATATAATATATTGTAATACTATTTAATAAATTATATATGAAAATACTATTTAATAAATCACTTGTGAATGTATTATTATTTATGAATTATTTCAAAATCAATTAATTATATACTATTCCAGTATATATTAATGTATTATTAAATAAATACTAGAAATATAGTTCATATATTAATTTATAATTTAAGAACAATTTATAAAGCTATTTTTGTAATCTTATTTTTAAAATTGATAAATTATATATTAATTTAATGTATTATTAAATAACAAGAAACATATTATATATATATAAATAGTTTAATATATTAATTTATATATATATGACAACTATAAAAATGGAATTAATATTAATAAAACATGTTATATATATACATAAATAATTACGAATCATTAATCCTCTGGTTAAGTGTACATTGTACACTGTACAATATAACATAATTATACTTTTCCATTATAAATATATTTATATAGTTGGCTAAACTATGTATCATATACAATTTCACTAAATTCAACATATATGACTAGTTTATGGGTAATTTATTATAATTTTGTTAGAATTATTTAAAAAAATATATAGTTAATATATAGTTATATATTATCATAATATTTTGTTTAATAATAATTATATTTATTATGTATAATATACAAACCTACCAGTTGCATTAATTTGATTAATTTAATATAGTTATATGTATATTTAAAGAAAATAATTATATGTAATTAATAATATTATTAATATAATACTTATAGAATATTTTATTATTTATAATTTAACAAATTAATTATACTTTATGAAAATAAATAATTATCATTTATATTACTGAATAATCATATATTTATATTTATATATATATATATATATATATATATATAGTGTCAATTACTGCTTAATCAGACCAACAAGGGACAACAAAGTGTGTGATATATCTAATTATTATTTAATATATTTACATAGAATTAAACTAGAATCTGTAAATAATTCTGAGTTAGTGGGAATTGATGTGTTTAATGTTTTACTATTAGGTTATTTAAAATAGGGACAATAATATGTTCATGATATCATATTATATATATACGTGTAGTCGTGTAGACTTGCAGTAATTAACTAGGTCAATATTCCTCAAGATGAACCTTTATTAATAATACATATAATTAGACGTGTAATACATAACGAATATATATATCATAAACAATACAAAAGTGAATACATGTAGACATGTGGGTGTACATGTATATACATATATATTCATATAGGGGTTATACTATAGGTGATATAAATATACATACAATACGATTACATACAATTACGAACCGTGCGTGGACAATTAACAATGTGTAGAATGATGTAGCGTGGGGTCTATTGGTACGAATAATAATACGAAGCAGTTATATGTGGTATAGTAATGAACCGAATGACGGTTATCGTATGTGGGTGTATCAAGTCGTAGGTGCATCTAGGTGGTGTTAGCTAATTGGTCGCATTTGTATCGCCCGCGCATCTCTGATTGGTCGTCAATCATTAAGTGCGGGCGTAGGAATGGAATTAGGCATGCACGAGCGACGCTCGTCGAGCGTTGCGTGTATAATATATATAAATAGATATATCAATGTAAGTGCGTGTGAGAGCCTATTACTTTACCTTATAACATATATATATAAATAAGATATACATTATAATTTTATATTATATATATATATATATATATATATAAATAAGATATAAATTATAATTTTATATTATATATATATATATATATATATATATATATATAAGATTAACATTATTATTTCTATCTAATATTTGTACAATCTTTATAGTATAATATAATACAATTTATTAATTGTATAGTATAAATCAATGTATATCATATACCATTCAATGGAACGACCGCAATTTGTATATTATTTAGAGAATTTAATTATGCAAATTTGTGATCGTTGATTGGTCGATTCATCGCCCAAAACCCCCTCATGATATCGACCAAAATACCCTCATCGCATATACTATTGTTATGTTATCTTTATTCTATTATATAATTAATATTTTTAATTGATTTTTAATTCATTTTATGTAGAATATTTAGTAGTTTAATATAATAAAAAATTATCATAAAAATTGTATTAATTGTTTTGTAATTTACCATTAACTCCCGCAATTTATTACAATAATATAGCAGAAAATGCACTTTTTACATAATCGATAATATTATTCAATATATTTAATTATTCTTAAATATTTCTTAAAATATTAAGTAACATAAAATTATACACAGTTCGTTAATGTAAAATATGTTCATATCTATTACCGTTGTGGTTATATTGCCATCGACCAAAACCCCCGCATCGCCCAAAACCCCCGCATCGCCCAAAACCCCCTCACGTCCCCTATATTCCTACAATACTTTGTACATGTTCGTAATTATTAGCATATATAATAATAAAATATATTAAATGATATATAATATATATATATATATATATATATATATATATATATATATTTAAATAATATGTACTTGGCATTAATCCATAAATAGTATAAGTATTAATAGTATTGTCAATCATGTGAATAATCTATAGGGGACGGAATATGGTAGTGACCGAGAACGGAGTAGTGGTCGCTTTAATTAACGCTTAAATATGATAAAAAGTTCTATACAAAATATTTAGATAATCAAAATGTCTATAATATAAATTAAATTTTTTTAAAAAATAATTAATTAATTACTCTAATTTATTACATAATCATTTGTTGTCAAATGTTAACAAAAACATTATTATATATATTTATATTTATTTATATATATGAGTGTGTGTGTATATAATTAAATCATTGAATAAAATAAGGTGCGTATACATCATAAATATAATTATTTAATATTAAAAAAATATAAATCGAATATCTTACGAGATACTTATCGCATATTCTGAAACTATCGGCCACTACCCCGGACGCGAGTGTAGGGTTGCACGTCACTTCGATTAATTTAAATTAAATAATAAATCACGTGACCCAGTATGACCTATATGACCTTATTTTTAAAATAACACAAATAAATTTTAAATATTTCAATAAATCTATTTTATTTATTAAATAATATTAATTAGATTATTTCACAAATGTCAGTAATTAACATCATTAAACCACTTATATTTTTTATAAACAAATGGATTACGGAGATACATAACCATTATTAGTATGTATAATTCACTATAAAAACGTATTTTTCATATAATAATTACTATTTCCAAAATAATGTAGTAACTTTAAATGTAATTATTACGTTATTTAATTATTGTCTAGTTAATTATAGTGCAATACAATATACTTGTAAACTCCTATGTATATACTATATGCATATATATCTAATGGATGAAATCCCTAATCATAAACATTTATAGACACGAATAGTAATATAGCGCTTGAAATTAAATCATAATTATTATAATACACATCTAATATTTTATTAACGCGTTTTAGTTGCACTTTTTTGATCATAACTGTTTAAATATCAATTTGAAAAAACTAAAATATGAAGTCTATTATTGAATTTAATAAGTTTTCTATTGGTAAAATGTATTATAAATACATTAATTTAAAAAAGCACATTATCATATCTATAGGTATGATACATTGGTAATCAAACCTAAAATCGAATAAATTTAATTATTTATGATATTTATATGTAGGTTTTCATCCTAATTTTAATATTATTATATTCACTATAAAGCTTATTAAATTCTACAATACAAGTCATATTTTCGTTTTTATAGATACCCTTAACAAATAATTACGACATTATTTTGGAAATAGTAATTATTATATGAAAAATACGTTTTTATAGTGAATTATACATACTACTAATGGTTATGTATCTCCGTAATCCATTTGTTTATAAAAAATATAAGTGGTTTAATGATGTTAATTACTAACATTTGTGAAATAATCTAATTAATATTATTTAATAAATAAAATAGATTTATTGAAATATTTAAAATATATTTGTGTTATTTTAAAAATCAGGTCATATAGGTCATGCTGGGTCACGTGACTTATTATTTTATTTAAATTAATCGAAGTTACGTGTAACCCTACACTCGCACCCCTGACTTGCTTTATTGTAATGCTTTTGTATGCCTTTTGTAATGCTTAATATATAGTTAATAATATTCAGTAATATATAAAAGTGAAATCACAGTATTCTAAACCTATATGATTTATAGCAAATTCAAAAAAAAAAAATCTTAAAATTCAGTATTTATCGATATATTAGAAGTATTCTGAGGCATATAAATTAACTACTAGCTACATAACAACAATTGTATATATTATAATATTCTCGTTTAACAAGTGTATTGCAGAAGATAACTTTTTCTAATAAATACCTTAATTTACTGAAAACTATAGATATATATTATTAACGTATAAGATGATAGTTGATACAATACAAAGTTACTTCTTTGGTGTATTTTATGAACCCTGTTTTAACATATATATGATATATAGGTCATATTATATTTTTTTATGAAACTTCCTTAAATTAACTATATAATTAATTTTATATTCATTATATTACTTACTTAGGCAATAATGTATGTATATATATATATATATTATTGACATTTTTAATATGGCATTCTACATACAAATATGGATCATTAGAATGATATAATTGTAGGTATGATAAATATTGGCTAAATATATAATGTATTGAATTACAGAAAGGACATCTAATGAATCCCATATTTTCCTATTAACGTTAATTAATTAAAGAAATTATATTAATATATGTATATTTATTAACATTTTATTTACTTTCAGTATTTTTTATATAGTTATTTTCCAAAAGATAATAACAAATTGTAAATATTTTAAAATAATAAATGCAATAAAATGGAAATATGAAGATAGATATTATTTTTATATTACAATATAAATGTGTATTATTTAATAAGCTTGAATATCATATAATTATATAATTAATAATATTATATAACTTTTATTATATAAGACAAACAATAATATATATTTTAATCCACAAATAAATTCATTATAAATAATATATATTAAAAGACATGCAATTATATAAATTAATTAAATATAATTTATAATGTATTTATCTATTTTTAATACTTATTTTCAAACATGTTTATTATTTCTAATTAATAAAACCACAATTAATTAATTAAATATCATTTTATTTGAAATTCTCTATATTTAAACATAATTATGATATGAATAATGCATATATAATATATTTTAAATATATATTATATATATATATATATATATGTATTACAAATAGAAAAATAACTTATTAAATGATATTAAATTAATAAATTGTTAAAAAAAAGTGCATTCATTTTAACATATAGTATTTATAAATAATGTTTATAATAATATTATATCATTTTATAGCTTATTTAAATAATAAAATGTATTACCAAGTTCAAATTTAAATTTGTAATTAAAGAAAATTAAAATATAAGACTAATATTAGGATTAAATAGTACCTATATATATATATATATATATATATATATATATATATATATATATATATATATATATATATATATATATATATATATATATATATATATATATATATATATATATATATATATATTAATTTTATATATATGTATATGTATTGAATTTTTCCATCCTGTTGCATTCATTATTTTCAAATATTATATTTAATATATACAATTTATGTATTATCACTATGTAAAATAGTGACACAACATATAATCGTTTGGTAAATTAAATTTAAACTATAGTTTACTAATTTAATTAATCATATTTAATTTAATAATTACTTTATAATATATAGTCAAACTATGGTCCCATTATATAGTATAAGGATGTTATAATGTTATTAGATTTTAATATTTTTGTATAAGTTATAAGTTATAAAATTAATCATGTAATTATAGTTATTTATAGATATTTTAAAATAGATGCTATCTATATAAATCTATATAAATTGATATATAACTATATATATATATATATATATATATATATATCTGTAATAAGGTAAATGTTCTGATACAGTTTATTAATAGAAACAAAGACTTGTTTAGTATAACATAATAATAGTAGTACCTACCCGATGAGATGCAGACCGATGAATGATCAATCCACCGAGTGGAATTTATTCTATAAAAAAAATATCGAAATATAATTTACAGACGATAAAAATGTAAAATACCAGAAAAACAAACAATGGCTTTGGTTATGCAAAATTAACACAGAGCGTGACACCGAAATCTAGTTTAAAGTTTTTATGTAGATATATCGATTAATGTTACGTAATGCTAAATGCATTTAAGTGTATATTAAATTAATCGATATATCTACAACTTTATCTTTATAACATATATACATATATTTATATCATAATGTTAATAGAATATTATATTTTTTATATATTTTATATATATATTTTTTATTTATATATTATTTTTTTATTTATTATCGTTTATAAATTTACTTCTCGTAATCTTGTAAATAGGTGAATGACTAAATAATATTTTGCTTTTTCATTCATCGAGGCTTTTAAGCCAACTCTAAATGTATTATTATATTTTTATAATTATTATATATAGGATATTTAAAAAAATATTTTCAATAATTATATAAATAATTAGTAACAATATCATAGAATAATCTTTTAAAATAATATAATCATATAATACATATATTACAGTCGTTCTAAAAATATAATGTATGTATTTTGATTAGTTCCATGGAAAATACACATTTATGTAATTTAAAGTAAATTTCCCAATCTTTTCCCATGTACATTTTGGACACCTTTATTTTGACACCAGATGGATGGGTAATAAACCGAAAAATTAAAAAATTAAAAATGTATTATGATATACATAGGTACCCGCATATGAAGTTTTAATAATATCAATAATTGAAACATTATGTATCACTCTTAATACGAGTCATTCGAGATTAATTTATTTTCATAATTTATAATTTATAACCTTTTTTACGTTTTTAAAACAGGTAGCGATTTCGTAATATTGCACACAAAAACTAAATGTGATACTTAGTTTAATCACCATATATAATAAATTCACCATGAAGCAACTTAATAAAAAAATAGCATCAACCTTAGCGTACAATGTACGCCGTATGTCGATACGCCACCTATATTGAGTGATTGTTAACTAAGAAATACATTATATTGTGTATCTCATATGTAATTTTAAAATGGAAATTATATATATATATAAATTCTATTTTATATTTTATCAAAAGTAAATATTCACTAAACTTATATATATATATATATATATATATATATATATATATTTTCAATATAATATTACATTTCACAATTTTAATTTTACTTATAAGTATATTAAATAAAAATGTATATATGAAATAAAAAAGAAACGTACTTAATACATTACATTGATTTAGAATAGCAATTAACATCGTATGACATTTTTATATTCGGATTTATATTTCAGTGATAACTATATTGTTATTGTTAATTTTATTTTAGTGGAGTAATTTCACCCCCTTCAGGAACTTAGATAGAGTTTTCACTTATAACAATATATTGCTCTAATGTCCCTCCGAAGCCGCTCTCATGATAAGGCATCCATGGTTTTAACGAGAGCCGATAATTTATTTACATACAATTATATAAGATCACTTCTAAATATTATTTTAAGACCTATTTTAATGGTCCGGACAAGGCATAACACCGTATCATACTGCTTGTGTGTATGACGCCTTAGCCAACTGAGCCACAGAGGCAGTTATACTAACATATGATTATTATACTTATTTTAATGAGTAATACTTAATCTGTTAACCTGTGCCATCGAGTCGTATCCGACCCATGGCGACATCGTTGACAGCAGCTCTCCAACTCCTCCTACATCTTGAGGCTCGAATAATGTTGAAGATAGTTCCATAGAAGTTTTTCTTTATGCTATCAAGCCATATTTGCCGTGTTCTCCCTCTGCTTCTATAACCCCCCATTATTCCTACCATAACTTCATAATCCATTCCGCCTGCTCTTATAACATGGCCAAAGTAACATAATGATGCCTTGACTATCCTTGACTCAAGTCCATTCTGGTTTTATATTATTAATAACCCATACATTTGTCTTTCTATCGGTCCATGTTACTCTTAGCAGACGTCCAACACCATAAATCATCAGCGTCGATCATATTTCTCTCAAGCTTTCTCATTGTCCAAGATTCTGCTCCGTATAAGTCTATAGGGAAAACTAAAGCTTTAACAAGCCTAATCTTTGTTCTGAGGGTAATTCCTCTATCTTTCCAGATTTTCGTTAGTCCCCCCCAATGCCGATCTACCCATTGTTAACCTATTGCGTAGTTTCTTCTCACATAATCCATCCTTGGTTATTAGAGATCCCAGGAAAATAAAGTGTGATACTACTTAAATATGTTTTCCATCTACTACCATTTTCCCATGGTCTTCAGTCATCATTACTTTAGTTTTGCCTACATTTAGATAAAGACCTGCATTTTCACTAGCCAACTTTACTCTTCCATAATTGCTATTAGATCGTTTTTAGTTTCAGCGATCAGTGTTGTGTCGTCATCATATCTCAGGTTAGTAATACTTCTACCTCCAATACTGATCCCCCCATCCCAATCTTCAATGCCTCTATCATTATGTTTTGTGCATATATGTTAAACAATAATGGGGATAAAATACATCCTTGCATTACCCCTTTCCCTATGTTTATAGTACAGTTTCACCGAATTCTGTTCCAATAGTGGCTTCTTGTTTCATATAGAGCTTTCTCAGTAGGACTATTAGGCGAACTGGAACTCCAATTTCTTGGAGTATCACCCATAGTCTCTCATGATCTACGCAGTCGAAGGCCTTTTTATAGTCGATGATATACATATACACATTCCTGTTGTGTTCTTTGTCAGTTATCATCATCCACCGCAAATTAACTATATGATATCTTGTTCTTCTTACTTTTCTAAAACCTGCTTGTTCAATAGGTAGTTCTGGGATAAGGAAATGTTCTAATATTTTCTGAATAATTCAAAGGAATATCTTGCTAGCATGAGAGATCAGAGCAATATTTCGATAGTTCCCACATTCTTTCTTATCTCTTTTCTTGTATATCGGAAGATAAATAGATTTATTCCAATCTCTTGGCCATTCGTTAGTCCTCCATATGTTATTGAAAAGAATTAACAGTATTTTTATAGATGCATTTCCACCTGATTTCAGAAGCTCTATGGGTATACCATCACATCCAGATGATTTCCGATTTGATATATGCTTGATAGTGTCCTTTACCTCTGTCTCTAGTATAAATATCGTGTAAGTACAGTCGGTAAGGATTACGAGGCTATCTTAAATTCGCAAGGAAGGATTGTTTCTGAGAACATCGTCTTGAAACACACAGATATTAATAGCTACCTATAATTTAAAAAATATATAGGTGGCATTCATATGCATAGAAAAATAAAAAAATGTGTTCTTAGATTCAATCTTATAAGCGACAGAATAATAACAATACGTATATAAGGTAAACATATAAGGTATACATTTCACATTCATACAAGTATACGCCCCAACTTCAACTGCAGATGAAGAGGAGATGGATTATTTCTACGATTCCCTACAAAAAGCAATCGATATAACTCCAAAAGGTGACATCATGTATGTCATTGGCGATTGGAATGCTAAAGTGGATAAACAAAATACAACTGGGGTAACTGGTAGTTTTGGACTGGGGATTAGAAATGAAAGAGGTGATACCATGGTAGATGTATGCAGTCGAAATAGTCTTGTTGTTATGAATACAATGTTCAATCAACATGCAAGAAGACTATATACTATGAAGTCACCGGATAAAATTAATAGAAACCAGATTTATTACACTCATAAAAATAACTTGGTCAAGTGACTTATATACTATATTATGTTAGTCAATCGACCCATATTTAAGTAAAATTGTTCACTTGACCAATATTTATTTTTGAATGTAAGTCAATTTGATATTATTTAGTTGATGTATATTATATATTAGTCAGTTGACCCATATTTTCTTTTAATATTAGTCATACGATCAATATATATTAAATGTTGGTCATATGATAGATATATAATAATATGTTGATCAATTGACCAATTAATAAATATAAGTTTGACTTACATTGATTAAATGTTGGTCAATTGATCAACACATTATTATATATCTATCATATGACCAACATTTAATATATATTGATCGTATGACTAATATTAAAAGAAAATATGGGTCAACTGACTAATATATAATATAAGTTTGACTTACATTGATTAAATGTTGGTCAATTGATCAACACATTATTATATATCTATCATATGAGCAACATTTAATATATATTGATCGTATGACTAATATTAAAAGAAAATATGGGTCAACTGCCTGATATATAATATACATATATTAAATATTAAATATATCTGTGTATATATATACACTTATATTTATTAATATATTTAAAATTTGTTAACAATATTTAATAACTAATAATCATATTATTAATATTATCATATCACTATTATTACCAACCATTCTAATAATATCAACATAATAAAAGCATAATATACTTTTAAAATTAATAGTAGCATAATAATAGCATAATAGAATTTAAATGGCAACATAACAGCAGCATAATATCATGACAAATTAATAGCATAATAGACATTCAATGGCAACATAATAGAAGCATAATAGCACAATGTAAACATTTGAAGCTATTATGTTATTATTATGAGTCTATTACTGTTAGCTGGGAAGATCCAATCGATATATGGAATAAGGGTTGTATAATACCTATACCATATAAGGGATATCTGAGCTATACAAACAACTATGTGACATTACTTTAACAGCTAGCCCAGTGAACCAAAATTTGAAATTTTTTCGAAAATGTTTGTAATTTATTTACGAATATTGAAAATTATTGAAAATAATTTTCAATATTCGCAAATATATTGCAAATTATTGAAAATAAAACACGAAGTTTGTAAAATATTTGAAAATAGTTTACGAAAATAATACGAAAATGATTTTCGAAAATTTTACGAAAATAATTTTCAAATAAAATGCAAAGTTTGTAAAATTTTTGAAAATAAAACACGAAGATTGCAAAATAGTTGAAAATAATATACGAAAATAATACGAAAATGATTTTCGAAAATTTTACGAAAATAATTTTCAAATAAAATGCAAAGTTTGTAAAATTTTTGAAAATAAAACACGAAATTTGAAAAATATTGGAAAATAATATACGAAAATGATTTTCGAAAATTTTTCGAAAATAATTTTCAAATAAAATGCAAAGTTTGTAAAATTATTGAAAATAAAATACGAAATTTGAAAAATATTGGAAAATAATATACGAAAATGATTTTCGAAAATTTTACGAAAATAATTTTCAAATAAAATGCAAAGTTTGTAAAATTATTGAAAATAAAACACGAAATTTGAAAAACATTGGAAAATTATTTACGAAAATAATACGAAAATGATTTTCGAAAATTTTACGAAAATAATTTTCAAATAAAATGCAAAGTTTGTATAATTTTTGAAAATAATTTACGCAAATAATACGAAAATGATTTTCGCAAATTTTACGAAAATAATTTTCAAATAAAATGCAAAGTTTGCAAAATATTTGAAAATAATATACGAAAATAATACGAAAATGATTTTCGCAAATTTTACGAAAATAATTTTCAAATAAAATGCAAAGTTTGTAAAATTTTTGAAAATAAAACACGAAATTTGCAAACTATTTGAAAATAATTTACGAAAATAATACGAATGTGATTTGCAAATAAAACTTAAAGTTTGTAATTTTTTGAAAATAAACATGATATATGCAAATTTTATATTAATATATATTAATTAATATATTAAGATTATTAATAGATTTAATTAAATTTTAAAATATATATTTCTTTGCAGATAAATTGTTTAAATTTTTTTAAATATCTACTTTATATTATTTATTTAGGATTAACGAAATAAATATTAAATAGATAAAATGTTTTATTTTAAAATCAATTTTTATTTATATTGATATACATATTTTATACATTATATACATCATTATTAATGGTTATTCGATCACAAATAATGAGGATAGGTCTGCAAAAACCAATTAATAAACCACTGTTATTCAGTTAAACTAATTTTTGATTCATTCAATGATGTACAAAATATTTATTTTATTAATTAATATATTTATTCTAGTTATATATATATATATATATATCACATAAAAATATCTTTTATTTTTATTATATTCTCCATATAATTTATTTTTGATTTACAAATGTGTTGATTGTTGACTAAATATTTATTAAATTCTGAAAATTATGCGCCAAGTTTGCAAAATGTACGTAAATAATTGAAATTTATTTGCGAAGTTCGCAAATGATTTTCGAAAAATGTACGTAAATAATTGAAATTTAATTTCAAAGTTCGCAAATGATTTTCGAAAAATTTACGTAAATATTTGAAATTTAATTTCAAAGTTCGCAAATGATTTTCGAAAAATGTACGTAAATAATTGAAATTTAATTTCAAAGTTTGCAAAAATGTGTCCACAGAATTTTCGAAAAATTTTCGAAAAACATTTTCAAATTATTTTCAAATATTGAAAATTATTTGAAAATTATTTTCAAATTTGGTTTACTGGGAGTATCCTTTTCATCGATTTCTCCAAAGTTTTCGATTCCATACATCGAGGAAATATGGTAGAGATACCTAATGCGTATACACACCATATATGGTATAGCAGATGAGATTATAATAACATAAACAAAACTAAATCTATTGTGAGAACTGATGATGGAGATACTGAATTTATAAAAAAATCTGGTGGAGTTTTTCAATGTGATACACTAGCCCCTTTTCTGTTCATAAATTGTCTTGACTATGTTTTGAATACATTTTAGAAAGTTGCCGAAATATTGATATTTGTTTACCCTCATTGAGAGAAGGAGCAAAGGATAACCAGAAATACAAATTATAAATGTTGACTATGCGGATGAACTAGTTATAGTAACTTATAAAACCAACGAATTAATAATACTTCCCAGCAAACAGTAATAGCCTCATAATAGCAACATAATAGTATATATAATAGCCTCAAATGTACACATTGTGCTATTATGCTTCTATTAATTTGTCATGCTATTATGCTACTTTTATACTAGAATAGCAACATAATAACAGCACAATATACTTTATAATTAATTGCAGCATAATAGCATAACAAATTAATAGCAGCATAATAGATATTTAATGGAAACATAGGCAACCTAATAGCAGCATAAGGGCACAATGTAAACATGTGAGGCTATTAGATATGATATTATGTTACTATTATGAGGCTATTACTGTTTGCTGGATTGTACATAAAATGTAACATAATGTAAAAGAAATTGGGCTATAAATACTGGAAAGATGGAATTCATCAGTAGGATATATAAATCAAGGAAAAAATTAAGTTATTAAAAACCTAAACGGTAATAATATTAAAGAAGTTTCTGATTTTAAGTATCTTGGAAGCTACATTCAGTCAACAGAACAATATATCAATATCAGATTAGTTAACATCTGAGAAGTCTTAAATGAGATAAAATCATATTTAGATCAAGACTACATGATAAAATGAAAAGAAACTTTTTAAGATTAAGTGTGAGTCAATTATGTTAGCTGGAATCTAACAAAAGAGATTGAAAAATACTTAAAATAATACAAGAAATTACACTCAAATGCTACGTGCTATTTTTCTGGGCACTGTTGGAAAAAAGGACGATCTCTCAGGAACAACTTATGGATGGTACACTATGTGATGTATACGATATAAAAAAGTCGATGAAATATAGAGATGGTTAGAGGAAGATAGTCTAAAACTGCCGGACAAGCTCTACATGTAGGGTAAGGTATATCACTAATAATCTCAAGTATTATATATACTCTTTTAAAGTGTATTTTAATAATATATGCAATTATTTATATTATATTAATTTGATTACAAATTAATGTTCATAGATTTTAAATGATCATATTATTTATATATATATATATATATATATATATATATTAATTTACTATTTCATATATATTTACGATATTTTACTTGTAATCTATGATACAACATAATACATTATCATTCATAATTATAAATCATTACATACATAATCAATTATGTATTCATTATAAATTATAATTTATAATGAATGTTTCTAATTTTTATTAAAAGAAAAGCGTTCTAAAATGGTATAATTTTAAAAGCTATTGTATATTGTGATTGTTAAATCAAAGATTATTGTTTACCTTTACAAAAATTATCGGAACAAAATGACAGGTAAATATTCTAAACTTTTAAATAACCGTATATTTATTAAATATAATATTTGTACATGTATCATTCTATATAGTTTATATTTATATATTAAATAACATGAATACAATAGTTAATAATTAATGATACAATAATACTCTATTTATATATTATTCGTCAAATGTGCGATATTCATGGGCGATAATTATTTAAAATACGTATATATTAATTTAAATATGATTATTAAATGTTTATATAAAATGTATTAGAATATAAATAGAGTATTGTATTCGTAACTTTCCATATTAACATCGGTCAATCTGATATATGGTACATGACTATTATACAAGGCAATTTAAAATTTCCAATTTGTATACATATTCTAAAGTAAGCTTTATTTAAAAATACCAAAGCTTTTTTAAAAAGTTTTTAAATTATAAACTATTATGCATAATAATTTAATTATTATGATAATACAATTATATTTTAGTTTTTACAAATGTGAATAAAAATTCGATTACATTTAATGTGTTAAACCAAGTATTATACTTAGTATTATACTTAGTATATAAATGTTATTTCTATATTATATAAATTACATATATATTCACTTAATATTAACATAATATTAAATTAATAATTAATAAGAATAACATAATATATGTATATTATGTTATTAATTACTATGTATGATAAAACTTGAAAATATCGTAATTTGTATGACCTAAATATATAGGTGTATATTTAACTGCCCGATATGCGTATTGCTTGTGATATCTATTTCAATTAAAATTAGTAACTGATCTATATTTAGATGGGAGTGACATATCATATATAATATTGTAAATTACTAGAGATAAGATATATATCGATCATATTTACTTCTGGCAATATAGTTTGATAACATTATATAGAATTATCAATTATATTTGTAAGATAGATGATTAAATATAATGTATAATCACTGAATAATGATATGGGATTATAATAATGAAATATTATTTATAGAATATAATAAAACTTAAAATTAATTAATGTGTTACAAATATTAAAATCCTTTGATGTGTTTATAAATTAATTATAATTCTATTTACATAATTATCATTTTTGTAATATATTTATATATTTCATATATATATATATATATATATATGAACATACCAGATTTGGTTGACATTTCTTGCATAATATTAATCATTTGGTAGACATGATTATTTGGAGGACAATTTCGTGTCCACCAAATAGTTTAGGGCAATAATTTATCACTTTTGGTATAAATTTGACTTATAATAAACATATATAATTAATATATAGGAAATAAAGTTGTATATTATTTATTAATAATTTAAAAATCAATAGAATAGGTAAGTTTAAATAATGATTGAATTTTCACTCTATATATATTGGATCCATAAAAATAACTGTTTAGTAGACACACCATTTTCAATGAAATACGTAGTATTGTTGGATATATGTCTATAGGGAATTGATGGATTTAGACTTTATATTATATATGGATCATATATATAAAATAAAAAAATAAAATATTATATTAATAAAAAATATACATTTTAATTAATTTATTATTTATTTTTATTATATTTTGAAATAACAAATGGAATGATTCATAAATACTAAGGTAATACAAGTATTTTTATTAATTTAAAATTTAATATTTAAAATTTAATAATCTTAAAATATATATTAAGATTATTATTTAATATATACTTAACATTTAAATAGAATAATGTTTAATTGTGTATTAAATATATAATTATATATATCCATAATCATGTGTATTAAAATATAAATATTTATAAATACTAAGGTAATACAAGTATTTTTATCAATTTAATATTTAAAATTTAATAATTTTAAAATATATATTAAGATTGTTAAATATATACTTACTATTTAAATATATAGAATAATTTGTAATTATGAATTAAATATATAATTATATACATTCATAATAATGTGTATTAAAGTAATTTATTAAGTAATTTATCGTGTAAGAAAACAAAATTAAGATTTTAAATTTTACCAGGTACAATTTTTAAATATTCTATTAATAATTAATTGAATTGGGTTTTACCAATAGTAGTTTCTAATAGTACACATACTATTAGTTGTTATTGTAAACTTTATATGGATAATTAAATTCAATATACTAATTACATTAACATTGCATATAAGGATTATTATAATTATTATTATAATCATTATAATTATTATTATAATAATGTTATTATAATAATAATGATATTATTATAATTATAATCATTATTATGATTATAGTCAAAATCTTCGCGATTTAAAAAATAATCAACACACTAAAAGCCCACATACTTCATTATACGAATTAATAATTATATAAATATATAGTATTCACGTCATTATTATAATGATTAAATAATTAATATAATATTATAAGAATACTTATGTAAATTAACTAATTCGAATAAACATGTTATGGGCATAGACTCAATCATAGAGTCTATAATACGTTAATATCAAAGAAGGCCGCCGATTATTATTATTATATTGTTAGAGTTCAATTTTTATTTTGGGGTTGTTTGATTTATTTGGTTTTGTTTTATTTTTCTGTATTTTTTAGCTGCATTATAATGAACTCTGACATTATTATAATAACGATCGGCGGCCTGCTTTAAGATAATTCCTATAATAGACTATATCATAGAGTATTAAAAAAATCACGATATTTTTACCTATTACCAGGTATATTATATAATATATATTATATTATAATATATAATAAGATATACAAAATTGTACATACTTTTATTTTAATACAACCTTATATTTATTTACATTTTTAATATAATTACTATATATATATATATTATATATCCACTATATATATATTATATACATGGGAATACGGACGTTAGGCAAACATTAAATAACTATAAATATCAAATGTCACACGTGGCGCTTGTCGCTCTAATTCATGATACGCTCATATAAAAAAATATATACGCATAATGTACCACTATAGTGCACACGAAAATAAAATCTGTATGATAAACATGTATATATGGAATAATTCCATTTGCAAAAATATATTTATAAACCATTCGTATTAATATATATATATATATATATATATATATATATATATATATATATATGATATTTACACATACGAGTACCATCCTATTTGCGTATTGATATTTTTGGGTTGTTTGATCTATTTAATTAGACGACATTAATAGTAATATGAGATTGAGGAAGCAATTTTCTCTAACCCGAATACTTAATCATAAATTACAAGTCATACAGAACCAGTTGCTATATCATTTTTATCATGTCCACACTTTTCCCCTCCTTCACAAATTTCATTGGCTTCCTATCAAGCATCGTATTATTTATAAATCTATATTTTTGTATAAATAAATAAATAATTTATTCACTATAATTCAATAAATTAATTTTGAATTAAATTATTTAATTATTTTGAATATTAAATAATAATAGTTTAATTAATCTTACAGATAGTATAAAATGGACTGAGAAAGATACATAAATTATAATGAATTATTTTAAAGATTTTTCTCGGGATTGTCAACACAAAAAAACCGGTCCTCTCCCTAGTAAGTATATTTGTACAAATTTAATATATACATTATTACATTTTATATTAATGAATTATATAAAATAGGTAAAAAAGAGTTAATGAAATTTATTAAAAGTACAAATTTATTATGCCTCCGAAATATTGATGATAATTTGAAATACTACAAAATAAGGACGAAATTATTTAATGAAAGGATTAATATATATAACAAAATTAAATCATTATAAATAAAGTTATTAAAATATATATTATAAAAAATATACGCTAATGTAACCTCTACTGTAACTACTTCTGATACCTATACTGACAATTTAGTAAAATCAGTAAATATTATTAAAAATAATATAGATAGCAATAATGGAATAATTATTCAATTAACCATAGATAATGATATAATTGAAAATAATAATATTGCAGATAATGAAATAGTTTTAAATACATCTGAAATGACTATTAATAATTGTAACCATTCTATAAATAATAGTGAAATTAATAATAATCAACATTTTTCAACAAAACTTGCTGTTTATCTATCAAAATTAAGAGATTCTAATATGGCAACATCATCAGTAGTTTTTAATTTTGCTGACAAATTTTCTGAACTATTACATTTAAAAAATAGTGAGCTTGCAAATATATTCGAAAATGAATTTCAAGGCGATACTTTAGCAAAAATAAAACAAATTATAGATAATCATACTGTTATATCTGATACGCAAATAAATAACGTTAATAGTACCTATAGATTAAATAAATATATAGAGTCATTAGATACATATGTCGCTCCAATAGAAATATGTCTGAGTAATCAAAAAAATAATACCTATCAATATGTCCCTATATTAGACACTTTGAAAGTTTTTATGCACGAAGATGTGTTGCAACAAATTTATTCAAGAAAAGTTAATAATGATAAAATAATAGATTTTAGCAATTCGTTATTATTTAAAAAAAATAAATTATTTAAAAATGATCCCCATGCTTTACAAATACAATTATATTTTGATGATTTTACGGCCACAAATGGGTTAAACAATAATGCCATATCATATTCGGTAGGAGCCATTTATTTCATTGTTGGTAATTTAAATCGTAAATATAAATCTAATTTAGACAATATACATTTGGCTTTATTATGCCAAACAAAATTTATTAAACAATATGGATTAGCTACTGTATTAAAGCCATTAATTGAAGATTTGAAGATTCTTGAATCTGATGGAATTAAATTTAATTGTGCTGGTGTTTTTCATCATTTATTTGGATCTATTTCATTTATTTCTGCTGATAATCTTGCATCTCATGATATAGGTTGTTATTTAAAGGCTTTTCTAGAGGTTTGCGTCCTTGTAGATCTTGTATGGTTACACACTCAACTTTAGGAAGTTCATTTACGGAGGAAAACTTTCAATTGCGTACACCAGAAATGTATAATGCGCAGTCATTATTATGTACTAATAATCCTGCAATTTCAAGCACTTATGGAATTAAGTGCACATCTATTTTTAATGAGTTAAAATATTTCAATGTATCTGAAGGTTTGCCACACGATTTATCACATGATTATTTTGAGGGGGTTATTCATGAAACGTTAAGTCTAGTTTTAACTAGACTTATATCCGAAAAATTATTTACTTTAGATATACTAAATACTTATATAGAAAATTTTAAATATAGTTCATTAGATATAAATAAACCAATATATCTTTCCTTTATTAAACAGAAAATTCGAATAAAACAAACTCAATCACAAACATGGTGCTTACTTCGTATTTTACCATTAATGATAGGACATTTAGTTCCACATGATAATAAAGCATGGCATCACATATTACAATGTTTAAAAATAGTTGACAATTTATGCGCACATTCATTTACACATAAAGATGTACTTTATTTAAAATTTGAAATTGAAAGTTTTAATTTAAATTTTCAAACTCTTTTTCCTGATATAAGTATAAAACCGAAACGACATTACTCAATTCACTTTCCATCACATATAGAAAAATATGGTCCTATGATTTCTACTTGGACAATACGATATGAAGCAATGCACGAATATTATAAAGATATAATTCGTAAAAGTAAACAACATAAAAATATTACTAAGACAATGGCAGAGAAAAGACAAAGGAAGCAAGCAATCTATATGGCTAATCATTTTATATTAGATAAAAAAACTAATTATTCAAAAGTTAAATACGAATATCCTTTATTTTTTCCTAATAAATTACGAAGTATTGTGACATTAAATAATAATATAAATAGCCTAGAAGTTTATGATAAATGTGTTTATGAAGGAATAACTTACAGTGTTGGTTTTTCAGTTATTATAGGAATAGATATAGATGAATATAAATTTGGTAAAATTTGTTACATTGTTAAAGAAAATGATATACCATTTTTTTATGTTCAGATATTAGAAGTCCTTGAATATTCATATCATTACCATTCATATGTTGTAAATAATACATCACATTATGAAAAAATATGTATATTAGATATATATGATTATAATTATCAACCTTTAGCTATTTATAATATTGGTATTGGAGATGTTATTGTTTTAAAACATTATATATCTTTTTAAATTTAACTATATTTTTATTTTGTAGTTTTGTAAATAATAAATAATTTAAATTTACTTTTTATATTTAGTTTTAGTTATATATTATTTTTGTTTTGGAAATTGTAATGTTTTATAATATATATTATTAAATATATTTATATATGAGCTTTTTATTTTGTAAATAATAAATAATTTAAATTTACTTTTTATATTAGTTTTAGTTATATATTATTTTGGTTTTGGGAATTGTAATGTTTTATAATATATATTATTAAATATATTTATATATGAGCTTTTTATTTTGTAAATAATCAATCATTTAAATTTACTTTTTATATTAGTTTTAGTTATATATTATTTTGGTTTTGGGAATTGTAATGTTTTATAATATATATTATTAAATATATTTATATATGAGCTTTTTATTTTGTAAATAATCAATCATTTAAATTTACTTTTTATATTAGGTTTAGTTATATATTATATTGGTTTTGGGAATTGTAATGTTTTATAATATATATTACTAAATATATTTATATATGAGATTTTATTTTGTAAATAATCTATAATTTAAATTTACATTTTATATTACTTCAGTTATATATTATATTGCTTTTTGAAATTGTAATATTTTATAATATATATTATTAAATAATATATAAATAGATCTGTGAATGTTCAATTAGTACAAAAATGAATTTCCCGCATGTTCTTATATCGGATATAAATAATTCTTTGAATATTAGTGATGATGACATTCAAAATAACAAGTTAGTCTAAGAACTTATATATATGTAACACTTTATCACATTTTTTATAATACAGTTCATCTCTAAATACTTGTAATAATATGGATAATTATGAAAAGGATTCTACAAACAATACATAGTTAGTTCTAGTAAAAATATAATATTTTAAATTATAAATATATAATTATTATTTAATAATACAGTTCATCTCTAAATACATATAATCTACATACTATGGATACCTATCAAAACGATGATGGATATACTAATTCAAAGTAAGATCTATTATACATATGATAATATTTTAAATTATATATATATATAATGGTTATTTAATAATGTATTATGTTATATACAGTTCATCTCTAAATACATGTAGTAATATGATTAACAATTTGGATACTTTTCAAAACAATGAGGGATGTAATACAAGAATAAATTCAAAGTAAGTTATAATATACATATGATAATTTTATATATTATAATATGTTACATTACAGAGTGACATGGAATTACAATTACCCCTGTAATAATATCAGCAAAGCATTACTACAGAAGCTAAACAGTAAAGAAGAAATACTAAAAAATGAGCACAATATATTGATATCAGCTTTGTACTCTGATGTAATTAACATATTTAACCAATAGTTAGTATGATTTTATTTTAGTAAATATAAATATATACTAATTATAATTATAATTATATAGTTATCATACACATAAAGAGTATGGATACATGGCTTTATCTTTACTGAAAATATATCCATATTTTATTTCAAAATGCGGAGATTATGAGTCTGCAAAGGTTATTTTGTAAAAGTTGTAAAGTTATAATAATTATTATACTAATTAATAGTTTTTAAATCATATCATTTGTGTATAGTTTAGTATTATGCCACACTTACATTTATAATATTGATAAATATATATGTTAATATAATTAGTATATAAAATATGTCCTATATAATATCTATTTGTATTAGTTTCTTCCAAGAGGATATTTTCAAACCATACTCGTCTGTATCATTATAAATGATACTAACAATTTGTTAATTTAAAAATTGAATTTATATATGAAACATATGTTTATAATAATATAATTATTAATATTTTAGGTCGTTTTAATTCGTCAAATAAGGGATAAATTTTCAAATAATAGAAAAAGGCAGGACAGGAGTCACATGAAGAAAGATAATATAGGAGGTGAAAAGAAACAAAAAATAGATAAAAAAAATTATTGGGGATTACTGAACTTTAATCCAAGTGCGCCTTTAGGAGAGGATTCTGTATCGTCAAACCTTCATATAGAGACATTATGCAAACAATATAGAAAGTCAACAAAAGATATGAAAATTGTGCATGAATTATCCAAATTAACATTTTATATCAGGAGGGATATGCTTTTAAAAAGTGAAGCAGTTAGCGATGTTATAAAGAAATTTCCCTTTCTTAAAGAATGTGATATGGTATGTTATCACTAATAATTATAATTTAACTTATTTTAATATTATCTTTTAGATACTACAGGAATATATAAACCTAACGGAGATTAATACAACTAATACCTTCATGGGGAATATTTCAAAATTTATAAATCTAAAAATGGATTGTTTAATAAACAAAAGCACGTATAAAGTAGGCGAAGAGATATCAAGATTTAAAGAGCAGCATAATAATTCGGAAAGAAATTGTTAGTAAATATTATTTTTTCTATATAGTAACATATTTTTTTAATACATTTATTTAATATAATAATTCAATTATTATTCACAGATTATGAGACTTGTGTACGCCTTCTACATCTTCCATATTTGCTTAAAGACAAATTTCCAATATGTTATGTAAATAATAACTTAGAATTAAATGCCCCCTATATCGTTGTACGAAATTGTAATGAGTTTGATATTGTATTTTCTGATATTATATATAGAATGCCATCATTGATAAATGCACATCTTATGTTATTGTGTATATATTATTCATTCAATATTTCTTTTCCTAAAGAAAATAATAATATGCTAACCTTTATTCAAAAAATTCTAATGGATCTTCAAGATTCGGTAAAAAAGAATTTAAATGTCGTTAAATTATATACAAAATTATAAATTATATTTTAATAAAATATATAAAACATCATTTATATTTTATTTTATTTGTAAATTTATCATTATTTTATATACTAATCTATAATACAATTTAGTTTAGTACATATATACACTATTATTTGTAAATTTATCATTATTTTATATACTAATTGCTTCACAATCATAATACAATTTAGTTTAGTACATGTATACACTGTTACAGTCTTGTATACTATTCTTACATGTATTCATTTGTGCTTCTTCCAGCCAAGAATCCGGTTTGTTCTTTTGACATAAATCTTTAGAATCCGGTTGAAATCTTCTCAAAATAACTTTTTAGAATTATTTTACTCGTATGATATGTGAGACTTTTTATTCTATAATATAATTTAGTTTAGTACATGTATACACTGATATTTGTAAATTTGTCATTATTTTATATACTAATTGCTTCACAATCATAATACAATTTAGTTTAGTACATGTATACACTGATATTTGTAAATTTATCATTATTTTATATACTAATTGCTTCACAATCATAATACAATTTAGTTTAGTACATGTATACACTGTTACAGTCTTGTATACTATTCTTACATGTATTCATTTGTGCTTCTTCCAGCCAAGAATCCGGTTTGTTCTTTTGACATAAATCTTTAGAATCCGGTTGAAATCTTCTCAAAATAACTTTTTAGAATTATTTTACTCGTATGATATGTGAGACTTTTTATTCTATAATACAATTTAGTTTAGTACATGTATACACTGATATTTGTAAATTTATCATTATTTTATATACTAATTGCTTCATAATCATAATACAATTTAGTTTAGTACATGTATACACTGTTATTTGTAAATTTATCATTATTTTATATACTAATTGCTTGATAATACAATTTAGTTTAGTACATTTATACACTGTTATTTGTAAATTTATCATTATTTTATATACTAATTGCTTGATAATACAATATAGTTTAGTACCTTTATACACTGTTATTTGTAAATTTATCATTATTTTATATACTAATTGCTTGATAATACAATTTAGTTTATGTACATGTATACACTGTTAATTGTAAATTTATCATTATTTTATATACTAATTGCTTGATAATACAATTTAGTTTAGTACATTTATACACTGTTATTTGTAAATTTATCATTATTTTATATACTAATTGCTTGATAATACAATATAGTTTAGTACCTTTATACACTGTTATTTGTAAATTTATCATTATTTTATATACTAATTGCTTCATAATCATAATACAATTTAGTTCAGTACATTTATACACTGTTATTTGTTAATTTATCATTATTTTATATACTAATTGCTTCATAATCATAATACAATTTAGTTTAGTACATGTATACACTGTTATTTGTTAATTTATCATTATTTTATATACTAATCTATAATACAATTTAGTTTACTACATGTACACTGTTATTATAATATTTATCTTACATATAAATGTCTACAATATAATTATAAAGATTTATAAATATATTATTACAAGCAAATTATAATTTTATATATATATATGATAAATTATATGTAATAAAATGAATTAAATATCTAAAAATAGCTTAAAACAGGGTAAGCTAATATAGGAAACATACAAAATAATTTGACCAACATTATTTAAATGTTGTTCATTTGACCTATTTTAAAATAAATAATTTGACCAACTTTATTTAAATGTTGTTCATTTGACCTATTTTAAAATAAATAATTTGACCAACTTTATTTAAATGTTGTTCATTTGACCTGTTTTAAAATAAATAATTTGACCAACTTTATTTAAATGTTGTTCATTTGACCCATTTAAAAATAAATAATTTGACCCACTTTATTTAAATGTTGTTCATTTGACCCATTTAAAAATAAATAATTTGACCCACTTTATTTAAATGTTGTTCATTTGACCTATTTTGTATAGAATAAATGTGGGTCATTTGACTTATATTTTATAAATATCAGTCAAACTTTACACTATACTTTTGACCCACATTATAGGCATAATGTTAGTCAGTTGACCAAGTTATTTTTATGAGTGTATATATTATTTACAGGTCGATGGAAAAGCTCTATAAAAAAGAGTAACAACTATCCCTGGAGCAGACTGTGGTACATATAACAATTTGTTAATAGCTATTATCAAGATAAAGCTCAAACAAACTAAAAGAAATAATACTACTCCAAAATATGATCTAGAAAACATTGATACGAAATATACTGTAGAAGTTAATAATAGATTCAATATACTACAAATAGATGGCAACAATCCTTAAGATTTATGGATAATTTATGGATTTAAGATTTATGGATGATATACGTGATGCTGTTATAGAAACAACTAAGAAATGGATACCAAAAGTAAAGAAAAGGAAAGTTACAAAATGGTTAACTGAAGAAACAATAAAAATAGCGGAAGAGAGAAGAGAGGTAAAAGAAAAGGTGAAATACAAAAATATAAAAAACTAAATCCAGAATTTCAAAAAAAGCAAGGTATGATAAGGTGATAAATTTAAAAGAGAAATGTAGAAAAATGGAAGAAAACAATAAAAAGGGAAGAACAAGAGATCAATACAAGGAAATAAAAGATATAACTGGATCATACACTGCTAGATGCGGAGTTATGAATCTAAGTTCCGGAAAGACTGCTAATGAAGAAAGAGAAGTAAAAGATGAGTAGAAGGTAAAAATATACAGAAAAGCTTTACAGGAGAGATCCTAAAATAATTGATACTTTTCCCGAAACTAGATATGAAGATGAACCTCATATACTAGAGACAGAGTGATACTACTGCCCCCTATATTGATAAATTGATCCTACTTATGTCGGTATATGATACGCGTATATATACTCATAATTAAATGATCAAGTATCAACGTACATGATCACGTGGTCAAGTATCAACATGCATGATCATCTGTAAATTCATCACGTGACTATATTTCGCTATTTTCCGTGCTTGCATACACACGAATGTGGAGTATAACTTAAGGGTTTTAGCGAAGGAATGAAGCCTATATCTGTAAAGCCCCATAGCCCAGATAGCCCCTGTTAGTAGCCCCCATAGCCTCTACTTGTATACAACTGTATACCGCATACATTTTAAATACTTATTTTCACGTATGTATATATATATATATATATATATATATATGTAAATAATTATAATTTTTAAATATTAATTTATATAAATATTAAAATTATTCATGAATCCATTTTAATATATTGGTTATTAACAATTAACAAATAAGTAAATAGGCTAAACTTTTTGTAGAATTCTTAACTCACATACATTTTATTTAAATAGATTTCTATGAAAAACCTATACTATAATAATTCTGTACACTATATGAACTTCAACTAGAAGGAATTTTATTTTTTTTCAGTTGTTCTCTACCTTCCTTACCTGCTGAGTTATATATATATATATATATATATATATATATATATATATATATATATATATGATATACCAAATTTAATACTACCCATGCAATTATAAACTAGTTGCCGAAACGTAACATTATAGGTTTAATATGTAGTTTGTGGGCAAATAAACGGTTTCCTTTTATATATAAAAAATAAATATTGGAACGTATAATTTTACCCATAAATAAACACCTAGTGGATTGTATATGTTTACCCATGAATAAACACTTAGTGGAACGTATATTTTTACCTATAAATAAACACCTAGTGGAAAGTATATTATTACCCATACACGGTAAAAAAGAAACGTAAAACAATTAATTCATTTATTACAGTAACAATACACAAAATACGGATATGATATAACACGTGAATAATATATATAATAATAAACGGGAATGCAAGGGTATATTTATAATGATAATAATACAAGTATGTATACATATATGATCATATATGATTATAATATACATATATATAGTATATAGTATGCGAATATAGAGGTTTCTGTTCATTAAATATCACAGTATATAATGCCATATATATATACGAAATTTATGAAGACGATACCGGATCCTAGAGATGATCTTTAACATATTCATGGAGATATTCACCATAGCCAAGCATGAAGATCATCTTGTTTATTCTGAAATTATAAATTGTATATTAATATAAATCAATTATGATGACACAATCATATGTATATGTGTATACTGTAACTAGTTGTGTATATTGAATAATAGACTAGCTGGACCATATAAGTGCAAACAGGTGCAAGGTATCGCATGGTACATTTATCCCTTAGCCAATCAGGGAGGGCTGCTTTCCCTAGGCACACACGCAGTGTGTGAATTAACCTGATTCCTGAAGCAGTAAACATGTTACATATTGGGACGTCCGATATCTAGTTCGTTAGCTAGATATGTAACGTAATTTACATAATTACACACACGTACATGCACGTACTATGTATACTTATATAAATATATATATATATATATATATATATACGTATATATATATATATATATATATATATATATATATGTGTATATAAGAAGTTATAGATATATAGATGTACAATATTAAGATATATATATATATATGTATGGAGAATCTCCATTGGAGATACATTATATACTAACTTATGTATCTTGACTATTCAATTTGTCGGTCTAGATTACAAGTGTAGATACATGGCATTCACGAAAACGATACCGGAGGTGATCCCGGATAACATACGGAGGACGTCTAGGGCTATAACGGAGATTATCTTGAACATATTCATGAAGATATTCATCTAAATAATTATTAATTAGTAAATTAGAATTGAATAATTATTAAAATAATATATAATTAATAATTAATAATATACAATTAAATATTATTAATTAATAATAATTATTGATAAATAATTATTAATTAATAAATTAGAATTGAATAATTAATAATTATTAAAATAATATAATTAATAATTATTAATATATAATTAATAATTATTAATATATAATTAATTATTATTAATTAATAATAATTATTGATAAATAATTATTTATTAGTAAATTAGAATTGACTAATTATTAAAGTAATATATAATTAATAATATATAATTAATTAATAATAATTAAAAATAATTATTGATAAATAATTATTAATTAATAAATTAGAATTGAATAATTAATAATTATTAAAATAATATATAATTAATATTTAATTCATTATTATTAAATAATAATAATTATTCATAAATAATTATTAACATAATATATAATTAATAATTATTAATATATAATTAATTTTTATTAATTAATAATAAGTATTGATAAATAATTATTAATTAGTAAATTAGAATTGAAAAATTAATAATTATTAAAATAATATATAATTAATAATTAATAATGTTACGGCACTAATGTATATATATACATATAATATATATATATATATATATATATATATATATATATATATATATGATATATATGTATATATATATAATCATATTATCAATTGTTGTGTTTTATCTATAGATATTATAATTATAACTTATATACATTCCCATATAATAATATTTATATTATATATGTATATATATATTATAATATTTATTTGTATATAATATACTTAATTTAATATTTGTATACTATATATGTAATATATTATATATTATAATCAATAAGTGATAATAATGTTCCAAATAAAATGTATTTATTGTACAATTTTATGTTTTAAAGATGGTTATTAATTTTTGTTGTACAGTTGTAAACCAGTTGTAATTTTGGTCTATCCGGAGTGTCGCCCATCGATATAAAGAAACACTTTCTTTATAACGATGTTGTCGCCTTCTCGGAATAACGCCTCCTACTTTATTTAGCGGGCGTCGTGAATGCGCGCTAAGTTAGGTGATAATCTATATTTAACTATGACTCACATAACATGAATCATGATCATAAGATAATTTACTATGCACACAGTTATCTAGGTTAGCAAGGGATTATAATTATACAGTGCTTGCTTGATTACTATGCATTTAAATTCACATATAAAAACATATGTACAGTGTACGACGTACACTGTAAGTCGTACATACACAGATATGCGTGTAACCATATGTTCATGCAAAGTATATTTGTATATACTATGTGTGTGTGTATGTGTATGTATGAGTGTAAGGGTGTATTTTTGGTCAACCACAGGTGGTGCGCAGTTAGTAGAAACAAATATCAAGTGTTTTTCGTCAACCACTAGTGCAACTGCAACCACTAGTGCAATCACTAATACAAGTATTTATGTATGGATATATTTGTATTTAAATAACATTAAATAACATGCATTAAACATATATATATATATATATATATTATTATAATAATATAATAATATAATATATAATATATATATATAATATATATTATATTATTATTAAATTATATATATAATAATAATATATTTATATATATATAATAATAATGATAATAATATAATAATAATAATATAATTTATTGAATATAGAAAATAGATATTCAATATGACATAAAACAGGAGATAAAACTAATAGTACGAAATACAATAAAAGTATAAACATTATTGATTTACATATGCCATTGCTTAGCTCGTATATGCTAATGATATGCCAACAAGGCCGCGACAGATCTCAGCTTTTAGGAAAGGGTGAATCATTTCCTATGCCGTGGGGAGATAAATTTGACCAGTAGATTCCACGATGGCATCCTTACTCCCCGACACCCGTCACAACCCCACTGACCTAACATAACACACGAGGACAAACAGTAAATAAGGTAATAAATAAAAATATATAAATAAATTTACAAGTTATGATGAACATGTTCATCAACTACCAGACAGTATCGCAGAAACACCCGATTTAAATAATGGAAGAGACTTCATTACGGTTAGATGAGCAGGCAGATTGTTCCATGTAGCCGAGACCCTATTGCTGAAGAAGTTGTGTGATCGGTTATTCTTGGAGATATCTCTTTTAATTTTCATCGAAGGCCCTCTGAGATGATTCGTGTAGGTCCACAAGAAATCATCTACATCCACATCAACGAGACCATTGACTATTTTGTAAGTCAGCACCATATCAGCAACATGCCTACGGGAAGAAAGTGATTTTAGCTTTAAAAATAGTAATCTATCAGGGTATTCTAATGAACCTAAATTGCACCTAAAGAAAAGCTTACGAGTAAATAGTCTCTGAACCAATTCGAGTTTGGTGGAATTACCATTTGTTCTGAAAGGAATGGATGGGTTCCAGAGACTGGATGCGTATTCAAGTACAGGTCTTACATAACTTATATATGCTAGTGTCAATGGTACATGTTTGTTACATCTAAATACTCGAAAGATTATATTAATCATTCTGTATGCTTTACGGATAATATTATCAATATGATCATTAAAAGATAGATTATGGTTGATAATTACACCTAGATAAGTGTACGTATTAGAATAGCTTAATTGAACACCGTTAATCGAGTATGAGGATATGTCATTACCCTTACTAGACATTATTTAGCATTTATGGATTGCTAAATTAAGACTTGATAATTTTGACCAATCATTTAATTTGGTTAGTGCATTATGCATATAGTCCATTTCAAATTCATATTTATGGATAAGAGAAAGTTTGGCATCGTCAGCAAAAAGGGTACATATGATCTGAGGTGAGAATATATTGGGAAGGTCATTTATGTAGATTATAAATAAAATTGGTCCTAGACAAGAACCTTGCGGAACCCCTGATGTTGCCATAATATTATCAGATACATTCATACCAACCTTAACACACTGGTGTCTATTATGAAGATAAGATTGTATCCAGTGTAGTACATTACCAGTTATTCCTAGAGCTTCAATCTTAGATAATAGCTTAGCATGTGATACTGTGATACTGTGATATTATTATTATTATATATATATATATATATATATATATATATATATATATATATATATACATATATGATGTATACATACATACATATATACATACATACATACATACATATATACATACATACATGTATACATACATACATACATACATACATACATACATACATACATGCATACATACACGCTCACATACATAACTTCAATTTAATTGTTGATAAATAAATTCGCGCATATCTAAAAATAGCAATAACGTCACAATTGTGACGTATTTTATGATTCATTTCATGGGCGGAGCTTATTATGCATGCGTTCAAAGCATAGAGCTAGAGAAAGTTCTCTCTGGATCTATGATCCACTAGTGTGGCGCAGATGGCAAGTGCTGTGATAAGAATAAATAGCACAACCTGACGTGTTTTGTAACATTTGGATTTTTACATGCAGTGAATACGAATTTCTCGTACACCTGTGGTTGTTCCACCTGTGGTTGACCAAAAACACACCCTAAGTGTGTGTATGTATACATATATATATACATACTTGATTAACATATTTGATTAACCTTTTATTTAATCATGTCATTGTTTTTGTATATTACTATGATTTTATTATTATGTTTATCATTATTTCTATTTTATTATTTTATTTGAATGGATATGATGATATGACATTGCACATACTGTTAGGATGTTTCGAATCAATAAAGCTGATCGCTTTCACTGATCCTCCTTAGACTTTGTCTATAAACTGAATTCATTCATATATAATATATATATATATATATATATATATATATCTTTATACACTTTTACTAGATAAATAACTATTATTATTAGATTTATTATTAGATTAATAATAATCTATATATATATATATATAATATATCTGTGTATTTCAATTTCATACACTACATTTATAATATGTGTATCTTGTACTTGTGTTATTTTATATACTATAGTGTATACAATAGTATGATTGCACTGTGAAATGCATTGCAGTTTGAATTTCATATATATATTATGTTATTTGATACATAATATGTAATACATACTATGTATACATTATATATTCAAAACATATATATAGTTGTAATTAATATATTAATAAATATTTATATATGTTTGACATAATTTGACAATTTGATACTATATATAAAATATATTATAATATGGTATAATATAAATATGATTATTTCATAAATTTCTAAAAAAAATGCCTTATAGTAAAAAAATATGTTTTAACATATTTTCTTAAATATTTTCATAAAATTGAGGAATAAAACTTGGAATTTTTTCGGATATTACTAATCAAGTTGTAATTACTAATTATATATACGACTTGATATGCCCAGTTATAATATACATGTATTACTACTAGTATATGTATATTATAACTGGCTATATTACTACTTATTAAATTACTGCAGTAAACAAATTTATTTTGAATGTATTTAAATTACTACTGGTATATGTATGAAAGGTTATGCATTGTTATAAAATTACAACTGAGTAACAAAATATTAATAACAATCTTTAAAATCTAAATTTGTACTATAAATACATTATTATTTTGAATATTTAATATCACTTATTGATTATAATATATAATATATTATATATAGAGTATACAAATATTAAATTAAGTATATTATATACAAATAATTATTATACTATATATACATATATAATATAAACATTATTATATGGGAATAATATATAAATTATAAAATATAATATATTATATAAATAGTATCAAAGTATAACATTAAGTATATTATATACAAATAAATATTATAAAATTACAACTCGATTACAACTTCGTTTTAGTGCATTATAAAATATGACTATATATAATTCTGGATAAAAGACATAGAGCTAGAGAGCTTATCTCTAGCTCTATGATAAAGGATAACACCTATCAATTATATAATTATATATGTTTATATTTAACAATAAGATTATTAAATTACCTTATTAAATCAACTTGTAGTATATGATAAACAATCTAAATATTGATAAATTGTTAATATAGGAAGTATTATCCAACAAAGTAAATAAACAATATCGTTAATTTCAATTTTCGCGCCAAAAACAATTACATGCGCAGTGGATGATGCAATGGGCGACGCCCTTTGGGCGTGTTTTTTCGCAACGCTTCATTTCACACATTATCACGACATTTATGATATAATACATTGGTTGTATGCTATGTACATGTAAGATATAATTAGGTAAAACAACTATTAATAATATGATTATATATATATATATATTATTATTATTTTTATTATTATTATTATAAGATTTAGGCAATGCCGAGGTAATTGTAGAAGCAGTGTTGCTTATTGAGACAATTACCCCTTTATTAACATGATAAGTTTCATTATAGATAATAGTTATAAATAAATAATAATTTTATAATAGTATAAGATAAGATAAGATATATTTTATTATTGCAATCATTGCAAGAGAGAAAAAAAACAATAAAGAACAAATAAAATGTTCAGAAGATTTTCGAGGTTAACCTTATGACTTCCTGTTTACATATATGATAAAAATAAATAAAATATATAATAAAATAAAATATTTAATAAAATATAATGAAACTTATCATGTAACTAAATGTAATAATCATATAATAATGTAATCATGTAATAATATAAATAAATGATAAAAGTATAAAATTAAAAGCTAAATACATCAAGTATTAAATAAACTAAATTAAAATATAACATAGTGGAACTAAATATGAGATATCCAACAGTTAAAAGTAAAAGAAACAAGAGAAAAAAAAGAGAAGAAAAAAAAAAGAGAAGAAATAAGAAAATATATTAAATAAATATAGGTTAAACAATATTCGATGTTCATACAGAAAAATATATAACCCAAAGTAATTTATTTAATGTCAAAAAATGTAAACATAAAATAGAAGATAATACAATCTTAAAATCATATATAATAATTTTTAAAAAGTCAGTTTTTTATAATGTCAAAATTTAATATAATGTATGTATTTTTATAGTGTCAAATAAATAAAATCAAAATTATAAAAAAATATTATCATAAGTCAAATATATTAAATACAAATTTAAACTAAAAATAAATGCATTAAAATAGACTAAGTATTATATAAAATTATTTTAAGATTTTTACAGAATAATGATAAATAATTTGACTTTATTATATCTATACTTAAATCATTCCAAAGTCTTGGTCCGAATGTATAATATGATTATATATATATAATCATATTATTAATAGTTGTTAATAATATGATTATATTTATATATATAATCATATTATTAATAGTTGTTTTACCTAATTATATCTTATATACATATTTCAATATAATAATGTATATTTCCAAACTAATGAACTCATTAGTTCATTATTGCATTAGTACTTTAATATGGGAAGTGAAATAAATCATATAAATATTAAACAGAAATAAGTGTATACACTAACACTATTAGATAATATATATATACACATATATATGTGTGTATGTATGCGTATGTGTGTATGTGTGTGTGCGTGCGTTTGTTTATATAATTGTGTATATTATACAATTATATTGATATCGAATTCTATTAATAATAATTCTTAATGATAAGAGATATATTTTATAAAATATAATATTACACAATAGATATCGCTGTTGTAATATCGAATGTATTTATTTGACCTATACAATATACAAATTTGAATATATATTGCATAAATAAAATAATTATATCAAAAGTGTTTATTTGACCTATAATATATACAATATTGGAACGTTGTTATATATTTTACGTTGACGGGCAACGTGTTTCGTTGCTTGGGTAGTTAGTATATAATCCCATGGAAAATTCATATATTTAGGTCAATAAATATATAAGGTCAGTTTAAATATATAAATATTTCCCATTGTAACGTGTGTGATTCTAACATTGATACCTGTAATTTTTATATTATATATTGTATAATGAAGAATTAATACAAGTATATTAATCTTATAAACATACATACATACACACATACACACACACATATACATTCACACACAAATACACACACAAATTATCAACACACACATACATAAACATATACACACATATATATATATATATACATATATATATATATATATACATATATATATATACATATATATATATATACATATATATACCTAAACAAACATGTGTGTATGTGCACATACACACATGTTTGTGTATTGCACACTGTATACTCGTAAGTAGTACTACTCTAGATACACACATATACATACATACGCATACACACACACACACACTAACATTATATATATATATATATATACTAGCTGGCTTCGCCCCGGCGTTGCCCGGGTATTATATGTGTTGTACCCGTGGGATCGTTATCAACGTAGATGTAAACAAAGATTTAATTCGAGAAAACAATTTATTTATTTATAACAAAGCACTTAAATTTATTTTTTTATTGAAAAATTTAAAATTTCTTCGTTAAATATATCGAAAACGTAAACGTTATCACCGTTTATTGCCATTTACGAATGCATTAATTATGGTAAAGTGAATATAATTACATTTTTACGAAACACCTCACATTCGCATACATTTCATGTGTGAAACATTTTTTTCTAAAATCAAAAGATTTCCCGATATCTAGCTGGCTACGGCCCGGCGTTTCCCGGGTATTATACTTGTAGTGGGACATGATAGTGTCAGAAATGTTGCCCTGCCTATTTATATGAATATATCAATATTTGAATGACATTATAATTATTACGAATTTTATTTATATTTCTTTATTTATAAAACATATATGTTTTTCATATAAGATTTTCATATATATATGAAAATCTTTGGCCAGTATATATAATTTATTTTCTCTGCGTGCTCTTGAACAGCCTACATATAATTGACCATAGGCGAAGCATTCGGTTTCAAGATATAAGCCCACGACTTTAAAAGAATGTCCTTGAGATGTGTTTATTGTCATGGAAAAACAAAGTTTTATTGGAAATTGGTGTCTTCTAAAATTAAAGGGATAATCTGATGGTATCAGTGGTATTTTGGGAAACATTACTTCTTCTCCCTTATATTAACCCGTTAGTATTTTGGCTTCTATCAAATTATTTTGTAAATTAGTTATGATCAATCTGGATCCATTACATCATTTTGGGGGATTTAAATTTCTTAATAGCATGATTGGCGCTGCTACTTTTAGTGCTATTTTATGGTCTGGTAATCCGGAAAGTGTAATGGAATTCAAAAATTCTATGTGATATTCTACAACTTATTTTCTTTTGTACTCTGTCTATGGACCTATATACTTTCATCTATCCTGGAAATTTATTTAGTAAATTTTGATTTATTTTATATACATCTTCATTTTTAGGTGTTAATATATATCTTTCGCAAAGCCAATTTTCATCCAAATAAGTGTCTTCTACATTTTCATAAATTGTCGTGATGAGTTCATTTTTATTTTCCATTATATTTCCGCACGGGATAATATCTATACCATTATTTTTCTGCGTCATTCCATTACCTATATTTAAGAGATGATTTTCGAATGTGGCTGTATCGTGATTGTTTGATGAGAATACTCTCATGTTTTTAGTTAATCTTATATTTTTCCACATTACTGAAGTTTTCAAACACGAATTTATGTGGTCTGTCTTTGTACATCTTTTCACTACTGGAAGAATTTGCAGGAAATCTCTGCTAAGTATTAATGTCTGTCCTCCCATTGGCTTATATTTGTTTACTATGTCTCTTACCATTCTATATACGGCTTCTAATGCATGCTTGTGAGTCATTGTGCATTCATCCCAAATAATAAATGTACAGCTTCTAAATAGTTTCCCTGATTTTGTATTATTCTTTATTATGTTTAACTGTATTGGAATCTAAAAATGGAATGGGCTGTTATACAGTTCAATAATAGAGTTGATGCTATTCTTGATGATGCTACGGCAATATGTTCTTTATTTTCCATCTTCATTTTAGCTAGCAATAAATTAATCAAAAAAGTGTTTCCAGTTCTTGCGAGGGTATCTAGGAAAAACAATTTTCCATCTTCGTTATTTATACTTTGTAAGATTTTGTTATAATATATTCTTTGTTCATCATTCAATTTAATTTCATTTGCTTTCCATCGGCCCTAATGCGTGCTTGTGAGTCATTGTGCATTCATCCCAAAAAATAAATTTACAGCTTCTAAATAGTTTCCCTGATTTTGAATTATTTTTATACTGTAAATGAAATCTTCGTTTAACTGTATTGGAATCTTAAAAATGAATGTTCTACAGTTCAATAATATAGTTTCTGCTATTCCTGATAATTCTACGGCAATATATTCTTTATTTGTCATCTACATTTTAGCTAGCAATAAATTAATCAAAAAAGTTTTTCCAATTCCTGCGGGGAAAAACAATTTTCCATCTTCGTTATTTACACTTTGTAAGATTTTGTTATAAACTATTCTTTGTTCATCATTCAATTTAATTGCATTTGCTTGAACATTTTCCGGGCTACTTCCCGGCGTTGCCTGGGTATAATAATAACTAATCGTTATCAACGTAGATGTAAACAAAGATTTATTTATAGAAAACAATTTATTTATTAAATAATTAATAACAAAGCATTTAAATTTAATTGTTTATCGAAAAATTTAAAATTTCTTCGTTAAAAATATCGAAAACGTAAACGTTATCACCCATTATTGTCATTTACGAATGCATTAATTATGGTAAAATGAATATAATTACATTTTTGCGAAACGCCTCACATTCGCATACATTTTATATGTGAAACATTTTCTTAGAAAATCAAAAGATTTCCCTATAGAGGGAAATAGGTCGATAAAGGACAGTTTTACGTAATTATGATCGGTGTAGAGGCGGCAATAAAAAATTCATCCGAACAACCACAATACTTTTTTCGTAGAGAATTAGTAGCAATTTAAATTTTGTAAATCCGTCGAGCCAATTTCTTAAACATCGAACGCATATAAATAAATAAATAAATAAATAAATATTTAAATAGACTTTCTTTTATATGTATAGACTAGCTGGCTTCGGCCCGGCGTTGCCCGGGTATTATATGTGTTGTACCCGTGGGATCGTTATCAACGTAGATGTAAACAAAGATTTAATTCGTGAAAACAATTTATTTATTTATAACAAAGCACTTAAATTTATTTTTTTATTGACAAATTTAAAATTTCTTCGTTAAATATATCGAAAACGTAAACGTTATCACCGTTTATTGCCATTTACGAATGCATTAATTATGGTAAAGTGAATATAATTACATTTTTACGAAACACCTCACATTCGCATACATTTCATGTGTGAAACATTTTTTTCTAAAATCAAAAGATTTCCCGATATCTAGCTGGCTACGGCCCGGCGTTTCCCGGGTATTATACTTGTAGTGGGACATGATAGTGTCAGAAATGTTGCCCTGCCTATTTATATGAATATATCAATATTTGAATGACATTATAATTATTACGAATTTTATTTATATTTCTTTATTTATAAAACATATATGTTTTTCATATAAGATTTTCATATATATATGAAAATCTTTGGCCAGTATATATAATTTATTTTCTCTGCGTGCTCTTGAACAGCCTACATATAATTGACCATAGGCGAAGCATTCGGTTTCAAGATATAAGCCCACGACTTTAAAAGAATGTCCTTGAGATGTGTTTATTGTCATGGAAAAACAAAGTTTTATTGGAAATTGGTGTCTTCTAAAATTAAAGGGATAATCTGATGGTATCAGTGGTATTTTGGGAAACATTACTTCTTCTCCCTTATATTAACCCGTTAGTATTTTGGCTTCTATCAAATTATTTTGTAAATTAGTTATGATCAATCTGGATCCATTACATCATTTTGGGGGATTTAAATTTCTTAATAGCATGATTGGCGCTGCTACTTTTAGTGCTATTTTATGGTCTGGTAATCCGGAAAGTGTAATGGAATTCAAAAATTCTATGTGATATTCTACAACTTATTTTCTTTTGTACTCTGTCTATGGACCTATATACTTTCATCTATCCTGGAAATTTATTTAGTAAATTTTGATTTATTTTATATACATCGTCATTTTTAGGTGTTAATATATATCTTTCGCAAAGCCAATTTTCATCCAAATAAGTGTCTTCTACATTTTCATAAATTGTCGTGATGAGTTCATTTTTATTTTCCATTATATTTCCGCACGGGATAATATCTATACCATTATTTTTCTGCGTCATTCCATTACCTATATTTAAGAGATGATTTTCGAATGTGGCTGTATCGTGATTGTTTGATGAGAATACTCTCATGTTTTTAGTTAATCTTATATTTTTCCACATTACTGAAGTTTTCAAACACGAATTTATGTGGTCTGTCTTTGTACATCTTTTCACTACTGGAAGAATTTGCAGGAAATCTCTGCTAAGTATTAATGTCTGTCCTCCCATTGGCTTATATTTGTTTACTATGTCTCTTACCATTCTATATACGGCTTCTAATGCATGCTTGTGAGTCATTGTGCATTCATCCCAAATAATAAATGTACAGCTTCTAAATAGTTTCCCTGATTTTGTATTATTCTTTATTATGTTTAACTGTATTGGAATCTAAAAATGGAATGGGCTGTTATACAGTTCAATAATAGAGTTGATGCTATTCTTGATGATGCTACGGCAATATGTTCTTTATTTGCCATCTTCATTTTAGCTAGCAATAAATTAATCAAAAAAGTGTTTCCAGTTCTTGCGAGGGTATCTAGGAAAAACAATTTTCCATCTTCGTTATTTATACTTTGTAAGATTTTGTTATAATATATTCTTTGTTCATCATTCAATTTAATTTCATTTGCTTTCCATCGGCCCTAATGCGTGCTTGTGAGTCATTGTGCATTCATCCCAAAAAATAAATTTACAGCTTCTAAATAGTTTCCCTGATTTTGAATTATTTTTATACTGTAAATGAAATCTTCGTTTAACTGTATTGGAATCTTAAAAATGAATGTTCTACATTTAAATAATATAGTTTCTGCTATTCCTGATAATTCTATGGCAATATATTCTTTATTTGTCATCTACATTTTAGCTAGAAATAAATTAATCAAAAAAGTGTTTCCAGTTCTTGCGAGGGTATCTAGGAAAAACAATTTTCCATCTTCTTTATTTATACTTTGTAAGATTTTGTTATAATATATTCTTTGTTCATCATTCAATTTAATTTCATTTGCTTTCCATCGGCCCTAATGCGTGCTTGTGAGTCATTGTGCATTCATCCCAAAAAATAAATTTACAGCTCTAAATAGTTTCCTGATTTTTAATTATTCTTTATACTGTAAATGAAATCTTCGTTTAACTGTATTGGAATCTTAAAAATGAATGTTCTACAGTTCAATAATATAGTTTCTGCTATTCCTGATAATTCTACGGCAATATATTCTTTATTTGTCATCTACATTTTAGCTAGCAATAAATTAATCAAAAAAGTTTTTCCAATTCCTGCGGGGAAAAACAATTTTCCATCTTCGTTATTTACACTTTGTAAGATTTTGTTATAAACTATTCTTTGTTCATCATTCAATTTAATTTCATTTGCTTGAACATTTTCCGGGCTACTTCCCGGCGTTGCCTGGGTATAATAATAACAATCGTTATCAACGTAGATGTAAACAAAGATTTATTTATAGAAAACAATTTATTTATTAAATAATTAATAACAAAGCATTTAAATTTAATTGTTTATCGAAAAATTTAAAATTTCTTCGTTAAAAATATCGAAAACGTAAACGTTATCACCGTTTATTGTCATTTACGAATGCATTAATTATGGTAAAATGAATATAATTACATTTTTACGAAACGCCTCACATTCGCATACATTTTATATGTGAAACATTTTCTTAGAAAATCAAAAGATTTCCCTATAGAGGGAAATAGGTCGATAAAGGACAGTTTTACGTAATTATGATCGGTGTAGAGGCGGCAATAAAAAATTCATCCGAACAACCACAATACTTTTTTCGTAGAGAATTAGTAGCAATTTAAATTTTGTAAATCCGTCGAGCCATTTTCTTAAACATCGAACGCATATAAATAAATAAATAAATAAATAAATATTTAAATAGACTTTCTTTTATATGTATAGATATATATATATATATATATATGTGTGTGTGTATATTTATGCGTGTGTATATGTAATTATAATTATAATGTTTTATTTAAACACTTACATATATAAAACATATATAAAAAGTGTATAGACAATGTACACAAATAAGCAGCAATACAGTTGCTATGTATAAGTATATATATATAATAATAATAAACAGATAATAATAAATAAATAAATAATAATAACAAAATAATAAATAAAAGTTAAAAGTTAAAATATACATACGTGGTAGCATTGTATATGTAATATACAAGGCATAGTGAAATACACATGTGTATTTATTTTATACGTATATTATATTATATCTATATAGATTTTACTCGTTCAGAATATTTTGTAATGTGAAATAGAGCGTAACGGTTGTATGTGATTGACACATAAGTACCGCCCACCTACCGACTAACCGTATCGTGCTGATTATTCACATCGTCCATTTAACATTCAAATGATGGACGTAATTAATAGCCATATTATTCATAGCATACAATTATAGAATATGTAAACGTTAGATAGTCACATCATAGATATAAAATATCATAAAATGAATTACATCTGAAAACTTACATCAGAGTATTTTATAAACATATATCTTTATTTATTTATTTTTTATCTTATACATTTTTTTTCTATATTAATCTCATATTATTTATTTTTCCAATGATTATGATCCTATGATTCACGAAAAGATATATTTCAAAATAATTTATATAAACAAACTTTAGATAATCTCGATAATGATTTCAATTCTAGCGATAGTATTCTTTATCATCATAAAAAAACACTTTATAATAGTATAAATAATCAATGTAACTATGATAATATACCAAACCAAATACACACGAATAGTAATATATCCATCATACACTTTAACGCACGTAGTCTGATAAACAATTTTAATTCTATTACTAATTATTTATATTCTTTACAACATAAATTTGATATAATAGTTATAAGTGAAACATGGTTAAATGAATATAATAAAGATCTATATTTTATATTAGACTATAATAATATACATATAACCAGAAATCATAAACGTGGTTGAGGTACCTCAATATTCGTTAAAAAATATTTTAAATATATAACTATTGATACACTCAGTACAACATTACCAAATAAATTTGATATAGTTACCATTAAATTAATAATTCCCAATTCTAAAGATATTATAATAAGTGGTATATATAAATGCCCCGAATTTGATATCATTAATTTTTCAAATGAAATATATAATTTATTTAATACACTCTCTACTGATAATACAATATTTCTTTGCGGAGACTTTAACATTGATATATTAAAATTAACTTTTCCTAAAGTCTCACATTTCATTGATATACTTATTTCATTAGGTCTACATCCAATAATAACCAAACCCTCACGCATTACTAATATAACGTCCACCTTAATTGATAACATATACACAAATTATAATCATGTACCAATATCTAATGGTTTATTATATAATGATATTAGTTACCATTTACCCATTTTTTGTATTTATAAATTAAATAAATTTAACAATTCTATTAAAAAAATAAGAATTCATATATTATATGACACAGAATAATATAAGCGAGTTTAAGCTCTATCTTCTAAATTATAATTGGAAAGCTTTATACAGAATAGATAATGCGCATTATGCTTTTGACTTATTCATTTCTACTTTAGAAAACTCTAAATAAAAATTCCTTTCTAAAAAAAAAATATATAAAAAAATTCTTATTTAAATAAACCTTGGCTAATAGAGGGCCTTAAAAAATGTATAATTAAAAAAAATAAACTTTACCAAAACTTAAAAAAAAAACATTCTGTATCTAATGAAACTATTTATAAAAAATATAAAAATTGTCTTTCAAAAATCATAAATAAAGCTGAACGCTATTACTATAGTCAATATTTTATTACTAACAGAAACAACCCTAAGCAGATATGCAATAAAATAAATACTATTATACATAACAACACAAATTGTAATATAGTTCCTAATGTAATAGAAGATAATAAACGGTGTGAACAATTTAATGATTATTTTTGTAACATAGGTGAGAAGTTAGCTTCTAAATCAGAAAAAAATTGTAATACCAATAATACATCTAATTATATACATAATAATTATACAAATTCATTATTTATTACTCCCACTAATCCAATTGAAATAACTAATATTGTTGAAAAAAGTAAACCAACAAATAGTACTGATTCTCATAACTTTTCATTTAAACTAATTATTCAAATCATTTCTTCAATAAGTAATATATTATCATATTTAATTAATCTATGTATACAACAGGGTATATTTCCTAATAGTCTAAAAACTTCTAAAGTCGTAACTAAATATAAATCTGGTGATATTGATGATCCTTCTAATTATAGGCCAATTTCTCTATTATCATCTTTCTCAAAAATTTTAGAAAAAGTCTTAAAATCTAGATATATAGATTTTATGGAAAAAAATAAAATAATTAATAAATCACAATTTGGTTTTAAAAAAGGAGTTTCAACTTCGGACGCATTGAATGACCTAACCGGAACCATAGCTTCAAATAAAATGAAATATTTTGCAGCTATATCTATAGATATAAAGAAAGCATTCGACTCCATCAGTCATGATCTATTAATAAATAAGTTAGAGAAGTATGGTTTCAGAGGAGTTGCTTTAAAATTATTAATATCTTTTCTTAATAATAGAAATCAATTTGTAATATTCAATAAGTCTAAATCACAAATAAAGAATATTAAGTTTGGTGTCCCTCAAGAATCTGTCCTCGGTCCCCTATTATTTTTAATATTTATAAATGACATAGTCAATATTAAAACACAAGGCCATTTTGTTTTATTCGCTGATGACACTTCTATTATATTCCGTGAAAATAATATTGATTCTATGGAAAATTCCATGAATAAAACTTTAAAAAATCTTGATATATGGCTATCATTAAATAAATTGACAATTGATTTAAGCAAAACTAACTATTTAATATTTAATAATAATAAAGCAAAATTATCTATTATATTAAATAATATTGTCATTATTCAAAAAAACTCAATAAAACTCCTTGGTGTAATTATTGATTCGAACATGAATTGGAAACTACATACAAATATGGTTAAATCTAAACTTTATTATGGATTATCAATTCTAAGAAAACTAAATAATATTTTACCCAGCAATATTTTAAAACTAATATATTATTCTGTATTTCATTGCCATCTTATTTATTGTACACATATATGGGGGAATAATTATGATGCAACATCAAAACAAATAAGTATAGCTCAAAATAAAGCTATAAGAATATTATATCGTCAAAAAAATAGAACAAATGTGGATAATATTTACAAAGAACAACACATTTTAATTTTTAAAGAAATAATATTCTATAATGCCTGTAAAATTATGTTTAGGATTAAAAATTATCAAATTTCAACAACAATTATAAATTTATTTAAATTACAAGACTCTACTTATAATATGCGCGATAATAACAAATTTAAAATACCTTTAGTTAATACCAATGCAAAAAAGTTTAATATAACTTATTATGGACCCATTTGCTGGAATAATCTACCGTTACATATAAAATCATACAATAGTCAAACCACACTTAACCAATTTTGTTCAAAAATTAAATATTTAATATCATGTAATCTCTAATCTATATTAAAAATTCATATCTTTTATAATATTTTGTAATATATGTACATAAGTATTATTAATATGCGCACTATTATTATTTATATTATTATTATTATTATTATTATTATTATTATTATTATTATTATCATTTATTATTATTATTATTATTATTATTATTATTATTATTATTATTATTATTATTATTATTATTATTATTATTATTATTATTATTATTATTATTATTATTATTATTATTATTATTATTATTATTATTATTATTATTATTATTATTATTATTATTATTATTATTATTATTATTATTATTATTATTATTATTATTATTATTATTATTATTATTATTATTATTATTATTATTATTATTATTATTATTATTATTATTATTATTATTATTATTATTATTATTATTATTATTATTATTATTATTATTATTATTATTATTATTATTATTATTATTATTATTATTATTATTATTATTATTATTATATTTATTATTATTATTATTATTATTATTATTATTATTATTATTATTATTATTATTATTATTATTATTATTATTATTATTATTATTATTATTATTATTATTATTATTATTATTATTATTATTATTATTATTATTATTATTATTATTATTATTATTATTATTATTATTATTATTATTATTATTATTATTATTATTATTATTATTATTATTATTATTATTATTATTATTATTATTATTATTATTATTATTATTATTATTATTATTATTATTATTATTATTATTATTATTATTATTATTATTATTATTATTATTATTATTATTATTATTATTATTATTATTATTATTATTATTATTATTATTATTATTATTATTATTATTATTATTATTATTATTATTGAATTGAATTAAATTGAATGAATATTTATTATGAATTTTTCAAGTTCGATTTAGTAATAATTAACAATATGTAGTGATAAATTCACAAAACGACAACAAAACGTAGATAGTACACATATAAAAATAATAATAGTAAATTAGAAACGTATCACATGTGCCGGTGATAAAAACAATTAATAATTAAAATTAATAATTTATAAAATTATATATATACATATATATATATATATGTATAAATAAATATTAAGTTATAATTTTTTTAATATGATTTTTAAAGGTATATAAACTATTTGCTAATACAATATGTTCATCAAGACCATTCCATTATTATTATTATTATTATTATTATTATTATTATATTATTATTATTATTATTATTATTATTATATTATTATTATTATTATTATTTATTATTATTATTAATATGTATATTCGATATAAATATCTTGTATTACACCATTTTTGTTATTACATTTTCTCATTTCATAATTATTATTATATATTAAATATTTAATATTGTTGTTATAAGGATATTCTTAATATAAGCTACGTATAGCTTCTGAATATCCTTCTGTATATTAATTAAATATTCAGTAAATAAATATTCATTCATTCATTCATATATAATTAAACATCAAGCATACTTGATAACAACGGTATATCCTATCGATGGGCATCACTAATTCTGGTATTTGTGGTCATCGGTGATGGCCAGTTAATATCCTGTTGATGATTATCATTCACAACGCTACTTACTGGGTACTCTATTAATATAGTACATATACTCTAATGCATTCGTCTATCCATATATATATATATATATATATATATATATAAACTGTAACCTTGTGCATTTAACAGTCATGTACCAAAATATTTAATATAGCTCTACCCTAATAAACATATAGAGTGTACCCTAGTGCATTTAACAGTTAGGTACCCTAATATTTAACATATCTGTACCCTAATAAACATATAGAGTATACTCTAGTACATTTAACTGCCAGGTACCTTAATATTTAACATAACTGTACCGTAATAAACATATATAGTGTACCCTATTGCATATAACAGTCATGTACCATAATATTTAACATAGCTGTACCCTAATAAACATATATAGTGTACCATAGTGCATTAAACAGCCATGAACCCTTATATTTAACATATATATACCCTAGTGAAGTATAGAGTGTATTAGAGTAGTTAACATATAGAGTATACCCCAGTGAATTTAAATACTGTGTACCCTAAAATAAAGTATAAATCTACCCTAATAAATATGCATATTATACCCTGTGAGTTTAAAAATCATGTACCCTGTATAGGGTACATGGAAAATTGTGTGATATTTTAACGATCTGTACCCTATAAAAAATGAGTTGTTGTACACTAATATTTTACAGTGTATATGTAATGATGAGTGGTCGAAATAGCTGTTGGATTATAACACCACTCAAAATGATTGATGGACCGTTGTATTTAATTAATTGTATTCAATATTCTACTAATGTTGTTAAGAATATACGCAACATTACTATATAGAATAGTTCAATGTAATTTTATACAAACCTCTACGTGTCAAGGTATAATCAAAAAGAAAATAATATTATTAAATCTAATATAATTCAGATTATAATATTTCTACGCGATAGTTTATTGGTCCAACAGATTATATTAAAATAAACTAAATAACATTATATAAAAAAATTCAAAAATAATATATACGAAAAACAATATTTATAATTTTATAATTATTACATAATACAAAACAAAACAAAAAGAACTAATTAAAAATATATAATATATAATTAAAAAAAACTATATTAAAAATATAAAAGACACTAGTCTGCTATATATATATATATATATATATATATATATATATATCTATATATATAGCATTACTAATGATTCATTAGTTGCCTAAATACTCGTCATATAACAAATAATGCGTTATATGACGACTGCGATGGAAAAGATTTAGCGAGCACACACTATTTTTAAGAATATCTGTTGCGAGTTTTAAATGAATAATATATATACATGAAAATTATGATTCTATAATTCAAACCCTCTAAAATAATGTAATATTAACATGTTGATATCTGAAGTATTACTACCATGAATCATTTATATTAATTGACCTGCATTACATCATGATATATAATTATTCGTTATGTTTATTAAACTAAATCATGCCATACTTTATATTACATTAATGTAATTACTAACTGTTTAATTGATAATTCAGTTAAACAAATATATAGTCAACATTTATAATCAAAATTATATAGTATAACTATTTGCTAATGGTATATTTAATACGGGCATGTAGTTATAATATGATTATTTAAGCTTTTTCATACACACATATATGTATAATTACAATAATAATGCACGTATAATTAATATAAATTAATAATATTGTTCTAACTTTATTTCTAAATTAACATGATTACATAATTAACTGATAAAGAATTACATATTTAACGATATCGAGTACAATTAAACCTTCCATTAGTACAACAGTACATTTACAAATATACATTATAATATAATATTGAAGGAATTGCATGAATATATATGTATAAACTGGAGTAGATATGGATATTTGAAGATTTTTTATTTGATAGAGTGTATAACAATTATGAAAAGAATGGGCCAATGATGGTGGCTTATGGATTACCACAGTAGTGAAAAAAAAGTTGCTATAGTGAATATTTATTTTAACATATGAATACCTATCAGAAATAAAGAATATAAACTATAGTTGTGTACTTGATAAATGATAAATATATCAAGTTATAGAAAACCGGGATATTCGAATACAGATGATAAATCAATTATAATAGGGTAACATAAACTTTTGTAAACAGTGTATAATAGAACATTAGTAATACTCGAGCGGAGCTGTTTCTTTTATTTAGTATGGTATATAATCGTTTTGAAAATAAACAACAATATTATAAGATGTAAAATAATGTATTGGCTGATCTGAAACAACTCCCAATGTATTTGACATGGAATAGAATCAATGAATAAGTTTAAAGACCGCCAGGTCACAGTGGTATACTATAGTTTTATTGAGTACAGGAATACTATACGAGTGTGTCAGCGATTGTGGAAATACATAAATTATAAAAACCTATATTATATCGGTGATGAGCGCGATGAGAAAAGTAGAAAAGATAACATAGTACATGTAATGGAACCTGGTCAAATGTGGAGTGAGATTTAACGGAATAACGAACGTATAATCGCCTTTTGTAAGTGTGAAGTATGACGATCGGTGTGATGAGGCGATAAGTTGTATATCAAATAATGTGGATTTAAATTATGGAGGGCATCTATACCTCTGAGATATTTTATTATAAGAAACTAGAAAAGTAGTGTAATTAAAGGGCCACGTCGATCAGGAAGAATCTGAACTCTATTGAACTTAAGATCAAAAGCTTCATTGTAAGATGTACCCACGTTATTTATCTTAGTAATGATGTAACGTACACACTTATTATAGAAACTACTCATTTTAAAGGAATTAAGATCAAAGTTAAGATTAGTTGATCGTATCTAATTTGAAGTAATCTGAATGAAAGACCTATGATTACAATATTATTATTAAACAGGGGGCTAGGAATAATATTAAATGTGAGATATAATGCTAACATTTATGTATGATAACATCATTACAATTGTTATAACATGATTACATTTATCAGTATATTTATAAGTTAACTAATAATTAGATAAATGAGAATATGGCAGTATTAAATCAAAACATTGATCGGAAATTAGAAAAAAGTTGATAATCAGATGAAATGAGACTAGAACAAGATTGTGAAAACAGTTATAAATTCAACTGCCGTGTATTAGTACATATACGTTGCTTATACATAATTCCGAAAAATAACTTTTAAAGATTATATAGATTTATTTTCGATGTTAAATTGTATATTAAAATTATTAAAATATACAGTATTATCGGAAGATAATTAAACATTCATTGAAACTAGAAGTCGAAGATCGTTAAATAATAAGTATAACCCTCGTATAAGCTAAGGACAACTGAATATGATAGAACAGCATTTCAGGAAATATGGAGTGACATACGGCTCTAGCTACACACCAGATGAATTTATTACGGCAAACCTCCATGAAAAGAATTAGGCTTATTCCTAAACGTATAGGTATACCCCGATGTTTAACTGTAACTATGCATTGTATAAATATCACTCAATTAGGTTTCAGGAATAATAGTTATCACACGTCTAGAATTAGTATCGATTATACCATTACGTGTATATATTAAACGAGTGATAATATCGCATTGATATACAATTAACACCACCGAAAATAACGCATAACCAACGTAAATGTTTGTTCCTTAATATATACTAGATATTATATGTAATCATAATGATAATAATAATATATATATATATAGATGATTTCGTTCGAATATTATTATTTTATTAGTTAAATAAATGGTTCCACAACCTCATGAAGGGATTAGTAACAGTTACGTGCCTAATTCTGAGTTCCGCTAGTTTTTTCAATTCTTTAAGTTGTTCGATATCTAACGCGTCATTCTTCACCAACCTCCTTCGTTTCTGTCTCGAACGATAAGCTATTTTTTTAGTAAGCCAATTATATTTATGTTTATCGTAATTGGTTTCATGCACTACGTGTTGATTTCTAACTGATCTTAGTTGTTCTTGATAGCCTTTGATTAGATTAAGTTGTTTAATTACATATTTGTATTTTCTTGATCCAATCTTCAAATCAGATAGACCATATTGATATTTATAGATAGATGGTATTTCATTTACTGGTTCAGGTACCCACGGCGTTATGACGCCATCATTAACCACACTATTATCCACATCGGGTATTGCATTAGCGTTATTTCTTAACACAGTATCGGCATTATTCTCTTTAAACGGGCCATCATTGTTCAGCTTATTTCGTAACGACTTGATTCTATCGCGGGTGTATGATCTGACTCTCTTGAATCTGAACGCCGCGTAAAAACTGAACACAATGGTCAATACAGCCGCGCATATAAACGCCGCGTTAATCAAAAACTTGATGGTCACCATGACAGATTTCTGTATTATGTGAAACCGCGTTTACGATGAATAATTAGTATACTATAACTTACGTGACTTTAAAATTAATAATATATGTATTTATAATATATACAATATTAATTATAAATATCTAGTATTATATTAAATATATATACACTATAATTGGAATATAATTGTATATTTTAAATTTAATATTTAAATTTAATACAAATAAATTAAGCTTGCCTAGAAAATATATAATTGTCACATAATTTACCTAGTTGTGGTATACAATTTAGACAAACTTTATGTTATTTTATTTCCTAAGTATCACTATATATATGAATTTTATAGTCATTTGAATATTATATGATACTTTTTATACATACATTTATTAATCTATTATTTAACTTTATAGTTCATCATTTTTATTAGAATAATGTCGGTTAAGTGAATATAGTATACAACAGTATGAATAAAACTATATTAAATTAGTTATGTATACATGTATATGTATAGTAATATATAGTATACAAATATGAGAACTTTCGTGTTTCAGATATTGATATTTAGTATAGGAGATGATAATAATGAAAATATATTATAGGGAGATCTAGTAAGAGAGATTGTACATTTAATTCTTTTTTACATGTAATATTATAATGATTGATGATAAAATATATATTGGTGAGTGACTTTAAAAAGCCAGTGAGGATGTATCAGTATTATCATATAAAAGAGGAATCAGTAGGTTATATTATATACGATATAATGGCTTATCGAAATTAACAATGTTAAGCGAGAAATTAATAGAAAATATATTATTAGTTATGGGTTAAGAGAGTTGTATTGATATGTGGTCAAGAGATGAAAGGTTATATGATTTACTGGAAATGAAACAATGAGAGGATGAGAGAATTGCGTTTATTTAAATGACATAATAAAATTAGGTGTATGTTTGAAGTAGGATATAGATGTATTGGAAAGTATAATACAATATTAATTGAATACGAGTACAATGTATAGTGTGTTTGTCGAGTACAATGTATTTTTTTAATATCTAGGAGAGATAAGAGTTTTGCTGAACTACGTACAATAGCGCATACATTTGAATCGGTAGATAATGTAAATAGATATGGCATGTGCTATAAAGAAAGCATAGGTAATCTGGTTGGAGACGTGTAGGTATATCAATAGAAGAACGTAAGCATGACTTTTTTGCGGATTAATATTTAGTAAGATTGAATTTTAATTTTATATATGTGATGGAGGGACACGCTGGTTAATGGGGTAGGCATAACACTTTAAAAATAAAACTTTTTCAGTAAATCAGGTTGAATATAGAGGTATAGGAGAAATAAATGTACAGAAAATAGGTACGAGTTAAATCGATATTAATGACGGATTAATAGGGAATTTTCCTTGAGAAAAGGAGTTATAAATACTATAACGTGTCGTGTGTTAAGGCTTATTAATATTTGCTAAGCTACTAATATGCTAATAGTTGCTTACCTTGCTTTAGTTGACCGGATAGTATGATTATATGTATTAGTTTATAAAGTTTAGTTTAGTTGATGACGTATATAAATTGAGTGATGTTTACATGTCAGGGTTCAGTATCCTGTTATAATCTTTGATTATAGTTGTTATTGGATACCGTCACATCTCCTTTTCTTTCTGCAAGCAGCTATAGTCATATATAGTAGCTTAGCAAACCTTAGCATGTATAATAATAATAGTATATAGTAGGATAATAATAGTAAGATATAATAATGTATTTAATGAAACGAAAGTAATATAAAAATATAAATGAATAAAAGAAACAAAACCATCCCTGTTTTTGGAAGATATTTACTCTTCCCGATAGCGTTCAGGCTTATTCCTTTTTCTACCTGACCGTCTAATCGTTTCCTCTTCTTCATTATTTACCTCTTTCTCTTCATCTTTGTTCTTGTTAATTAGTGTTTGTATGTCTATTCTGTTTCTGACATAACTCTTTCCATCTACCTCCACTTTATAAGATCTATCTCTTATTTCTTCAGTGATTTTACCTTCACTCCATGTAGTTTCCCCTGGTTTTATTATTATTATCTCATCTTGATTTTCTATTTTCTGTTTCTTCTTCGCACCTCTATCATAATATATTTTCTGTTTTCTCAACTTTATTTCTCTTTGTTCTTCCATTTCCTTTAGTTCATGTCTTGGTTTTAAAACCTTCTTCAGTACCATCAGTTTTGTTCTGCATTTCCTTCCAAACATGATCTCTGCTGAGCTTAAATGTAATCCTTCTGTTGTTGTATTATTGTGCTCAAGTATTGCTAGTTGTTCAGAGCCATTACATTTTTTGAATATTCGCTTAGTTGTCTTTACTGCATTCTCAGCTTTTCCATTACCTTGAGGGTGGTAAGGACTAGTTGTAATGTGTTTGATATCTAATTGTTGTGTAAAGTTTCTAAACTCGTTTCGGAATTGTGGTCCATTGTCTGTGACAATCTCTTGCGGTATACTATGAATAGCAAACATCTTTAACGTTTTAATTACTTCCTTACTTGTTGTTATACTTAATTTCTCTACTGATAGAAAATTTGAATAGTAGTCTATAACGATTATTAAGATTCTATTGTCTAATTGACATAAGTCTATGCTGATTTTTGACCATGGAGTTTCTCCTCTTGCATGTTGTAATAGTGGTTCTTTCTTATTTTGAATTTCACTATGTTTGATGCACGATGGACAAGATTTTATGTAGTTTTCTATATGATTGTTGATTCGTGGCCAGTATGCTATGTCCCTTAGGCGACAGGCACCAATACCACCATGAGCCGCATGTGCTTGTTGCATCATCTATTTTCTTAGTGTATTTGGTACAATTAATAACTGATCTTTAAAAATTAGACCGTCTATGTGGGTAATTGTATTTCTTATAGAGTAATATGGCATTATAGTTTCCTGTATTTCATTCTTATTAGGCCAACCTTCTTCTGTATATTCTATCAGTTTTGTGCATATTTCATCTTTGTTCGTTTGTTCTTTTAGTTTATTCTTTTTATCTTCAGTTATCGCTAATGTTATTGTATTTACCACTTCCGGCAACAAATCTTCTAGCTCTTTTTTCCTTTGGAGATCCCTCGACAAGGTATCCGCTATCTTGATATCCTTTCCTGGTATAAATTCTAGTTTGATGTCATATTGCTGCAATCTTAGTCGCATCTTCTGTAACCTAGTTGATATGTCATTTAGTGGCTTCTTGATGATTCTTATGAGTGGCTTATGATCGGTGTGTATTATTATGTTTGGTTTACCATATATGTATTGTCTAAATTTCTTACAAGCAAATACAATAGCTAGCATCTCCTTTTCTATCTGGGCGTACCTAACTTCAGTTTCAGTTAAACATTTTGATGCGTAAGCCACTGGTCTGTCTTGTTGGAGTAGCACCGCACCTAGTCCGTATTTGGATGCATCACATTGTATGATTACTTCTTCCTTTACATTGTAGTATTTTAGCGTGGGTGTTGTTGTGATGCTGGTTTTTAAATTGTTGAATTCTTCTTCTTGTTCTTGTGTCCAGTTCCATACAACGTCTTTCCTTATCAGTTTCCTCATGTTCACTGTTTTTGTGCTTAACCCATCGATAAACTTATCTTTGTATTGAACCATTCCAAGAAATCTTTTTATTTCCGTTGGATCTCTCGGAGACGGCATCTGTAGAATGGCATTCAGTTTGTCTTCTCCTGGTTGTACTCCATCAGCTGATAAATTGTGACCAATATAAGTTACTGTAGATTCTCTTAATTTTACTTTGGCGCTATTTAAATGTAGATTCTGTTTCTCACATTTGACTAAAAATCTTCTCAATATTTTATCATGATCCCTTATTGCTTCTTGTTGGGTATTTCCGCATCCAAATATTAGAAAGTCATCAGCTATAACTTCGATTCCATCCATGCCTTCCACCATTTCATGCATACGCCTTTGAAATATTTCAGGAGCCGAACATAACCCGAATGGCATCCTTATCCAGCGATAACGGCCAAATGGTGTGTTGAATGTCGTCAAATAGCTAGATTCTTCAGCTAGTTTCACATGCCAGAAACCATTTTTTACATCCAGCACTGTGAATACCTTAGCTTTATGCAGTTTGGTCGCAATGTCTTCTATTGTAGGTAATGGATAATTTTCTCTTTCAATCTCTTCATTTAGATCTTTCGGATCTAAACATAACCTGATTTTTCCCGACTTTTTTTTAGTAACGACTAGTGACGAAATCCAAGGCGTTGGTATAGTCACTTGTCTTAGTATTCCTTGCCTCTCCAATTCATCTAATTCCGTTTTCACTTGTTCTTGTAGCGGTATTGCTATTTTTCTTTGTGCGTGTTTCACTGACTTTGCGTTCTCTTTCATCTTTGTATTCTCCTTCCAGTTCTCCTACATTATCATTGAATACTTTTTTGTATTCTTTCACCATCATTTCTTTTGTCATCAGTTCTTCAGTTGATTTTATCTGATTAATGGAATCATTATCAATTATTTTCACTAATTTCAACTTCTCACAGGCCCTTTTACCTAATATAGGATGACATTGTTTACCTTCTACCACTAATCCTCGTATTGTGCATTTTTCTTTCTTTCGATTTACCGCCAATAGAATTTCTCCTACTACTGGCCACTTGCCTTCTCCGTATACTGATATGTGTTTCACAGTTGATGCTCTTATGTTCATCAGTGTATTATCCCCTGTTAACTTAATATATATATATGTTTTGGTATTACATTGCATGTGGCCCCGGTGTCTATCTGTAACGTGATCTTCCCATATTTCGTATTCAAAGTTATTTGATTTTCTATGGCAATCTCTTTAATACTTGCCACTTTACCGCTAACTGTATATATACAATTGGTTTCGTCTCTTCGTTTCCCTTGTTGTCTGCAATGTTTCCTAAAGTGATTTAGTTTTCCACAGTTTGAACACGTTTTTTTGAACGCCGGACACAACTCTTTCTTCCATACATGTTCGGTTCCGCAGAATTTACATTTCGACAATTTTTTATTTGCATGTTTTTCATGACTTTGTTCTGCTTTTTTGTAGGGTTTTCTCTCTTTCATATAGTTTACTTCTTGCTTAATATGCATGGAATAATCTTGTTCCTCTGCAGTTTCATCTAGATGACAATTATTTATTAAAGATTTTAATGTTAATTTGTTGTCTTTCAGTAGTCGTTTCCTTAGGTTTTCATCGCGTAATCCTAGTAATAACCTATCTCTCAGTATTTCATCTGCGGTGATGTTCTCTAATTCACATCTGTTTCCTAGCCTCCGAATTTCTGTTAGGAATTGATCAAATGTCTCGTGCTGCTGTTGAATTCTTCTATTAAATACACATCTTTCGTATGGTATATTTATTAAAGGTGTTACATATTTATTAAACATTTCCTTTATCATGATAGCTTTGTCCTTTTTATCCAATGTGCTCGTTGCATATATTTTGCGTCCACATGCACCAATGCATGTCAATAAGGTTGCTATCCGTATTTTCTCGTCCTTTGAATCTAATTCTGTTGCGCACGCATATAGGTCATATTGTTCTATCCAAGTGTTCCATTCTTGTTTCGCATTAGAACTATCTAGATCAAACTCTTCCGGTGCTTTTAATCCTGCCATTACTTATGTTGTATTTTATATTCCGTGAATACAATTTAGTAAAATAATAATATCTATATATGTTATAATTAATATTATCAATTTTTCAAAATAATAAATAAATAAATAAATAAATATTTTATACGAAAAAATTTATAAAAATTATTATAATCGATATAATAGCCGCTGTCACCATATAACGTGTCGTGTGTTAAGGCTTATTAATATTTGCTAAGCTACTAATATGCTAATAGTTGCTTACCTTGCTTTAGTTGACCGGATAGTATGATTATATGTATTAGTTTATAAAGTTTAGTTTAGTTGATGACGTATATAAATTGAGTGATGTTTACATGTCAGGGTTCAGTATCCTGTTATAATCTTTGATTATAGTTGTTATTGGATACCGTCACAAATACTAATAAAATAATAACAATATATTGGTTCCTCGTAATAGATGAGCGTGAACCCATGTAGATATATAAGTTCACTGAACATATCGATATATCTACTTGTCAACAAAAGGTAATAATATTATTGTAATCATCACTATTAGTTATGTACGACTCATACAGTATACGTGATATCAGAAGGGTTGGCAAGATATCATTGGTTTTGTAGTAATAACGATGAATCTTATATTTAATTTAATAATGGCGAATGGTAGTATATCATAATATAACTGGTATAGTATGGGGTATGTGGTAATAAGAGGACAGATTCAAGTTGTCAAGTTACACAAATTATTGGATTTAGATATTAAGCATGTATATTTTATAGAATAATATATATCTGTTGGTTATGGGAGTAGGTATTGGAATTAATTCAGTGCATAGTATATCATAGTATACCGCTGTTATTTACCTACAACCTTATATTAGTTATCATATTAATTAAATTGTTATTCAAATATATACATATATATATATAAAAATACATACATACATGCATATATATATACATACTTATATACATACATATATACTCGTGTTGCAATCGAACCCTACTATCAGAGTATCAGTTCAAAGTTAGAAGTCCGAAGTTCGATTGCAATATTAATATATATATATATATATATATATATATATATATATATATATATATGAATACTATATTATTATAATGAATAATAATTATGAAGATATAAAATGTATACTCAATTAGGCGATCTATATATAAGTGTCATATTCGTTATTTAGAGCTCTCGCTTAGTTTTATTTGTAATATCTTCATATATAACTATGATTTCAGAAATTATTAATATGATTATCATAATAATAACAAGTATTTAAAATATAATAATAACATCGGAATTACTAATTTCTGAATACATGTTATTATTTAAAAAATGTATATAAATATGATATAAAATATGAGTATACTCATATATAAGTGTAAATATTGTATATAAATATAGATATATATGAATTATTTGTTAGGATATATTTTATCGAGGATTAGTTAGTCATGTGTATACATTTTTTTAACATCTATGAATATATATCCACAATATAAAACAAATGCGAATATCAACAATATAATATTAAACAAATAGTAGTTACAAATGTGAGTATAATATCAGTTCGAAAAATTCGAGTATTAGTTAGATTCCGAGTTCGAAATTTTATAATCATTGAGAATCAGTATCAGTTCGATATGATTTAGTATCAATTCTAAGTTGAAAGTTCGAATTTCGATTGCAACACTAATACATATATGCATACATATATACATGAGTAGATATATACATATATACATATATACATAAATACATACATACATACATATATGCGTACATACATAAATACATTTATACATATATACATGAATAATAACTATATACATAATATAAATTACCTTTTATGTTCATTCAGATTATTATTATTATTTATTAGTATATACTAATCTAATGTATTTATTTATTTTATTAATTATTAATTATGTTTATAATGTTTTAATGAGTTTTAATTTATTAACAATTTTATTCGAATATTTAATATATATACACAATTAGAAAAAAATATATAACAGACACGCCATTACTACAGCATGGTAAACAACGAAGTTATATTAGTTAACGTATACGCACACACACACACACACACATATATATACATACTTGCATACATACATGTGTACATATATATATATATATATATATATATATATATATACATACTTGCATACATACATGTGTACATATATACATACTTGCATACATACCTGTGTACATATATACATACCTATATAAATACATGCATGCATATATATATATATATATATATATATATATATATATATATACATGAATAATAACTATATCAATAATATAAATTACCTTTTATGTCTCTTCAAATTATTATTATTATTATTTATTAGTATATAATATATACTATATATTAATATATACTATATATTAAGTTATGTATTTATTTATTTAATCTTTTTTAATATTGTTATAATGTTTTAATGTGTTTTTTTTAATAAAAAAGTTATTCGAATATTTAATACATATATATATATATATATATATATATATATATATAATTAGAAGAAAACATACATTAACCACTGATTTCAATGCGTCGGCACTATCTAATATAAGTTAGTTATACTCCAGTTTAAGCCTTACTTATGTCCGTGTAGCCATCTATTCTAGAAACATACTAATGTTGAATTATGTTCCGTGTGTAGTCAGGTAATTGAATGACATGTGTCGGTAGTAATGCTGCGAGTGTGGCATTAACAGCGTTGTAGGATAATCAAGTACATTCAGCAATACGTGAGAGTTATTTTATGTAGTATCGGTGGTAACATATACATTTAACGATTATTTAACGAGAGGTAAACCGTGTGAGGTGTATACGGATGATATTTCAGTATCGTGTATAGAGAAGAATATATAGTTGACGGCTTTATAAAAGAGGAGGATATCGAGGATAGCTCCATTCTCGATACCATTTCAATGTAGGATAAGGCAAATAGAATTGCAGAAGTAACACGAGGAAACTGAAGAAGTAGATTGGATGCATTTTGTATATTATATGGGGCTGGTGTGCATATTAATGAAACTGTCATTATCACAGTAATATAATCAGGTTGATTCGAGAAAGATAGGCTGAGAGTGGTAATTAACAGATTATAAACTGGTTAGTGAAAATGTATTTTATTTTAGGATAGAAGATATGGTTACAGATTATCGGTTGTACTATAGTACAATGAATAGCCTTTATAGACTTTTATTCGAATATATTTTGAAAGGTGTATATTATACCAATGGTTATCAAGGTATTTATATAATATTTGATATAATTATTATGAAGTGTAGATAATGGGTACGTATTTATATAGATGTTAAGGAGTGCATATAGGTATACCTAGAAATATGAGATATACTATATATCAAATGGAGGCTTGAATTAGTAGATTTATTATTAACATTATTTATCGACTCAATAAAATGAAAATATGTTGTATGCGTCATATATATGAAACGAAAAATATATGAATAAAAAACAAAATAAATCGATGACAAATATGCTATTAAAGTTCAAGATAATAATTATAAGGTGGCATTTGAAAATAACATAGTGTTTAGTACATCTAATATCAACTCGTAAATAATTCCATAATTTATGTACCGAAATATAAATGTCAGTGTCACCTACCGCAGAATTTGACACTAACACGTTCAATAACATATTTTCCACGTCGAGGGGGGTCATTAGGTATACTATTAATAATATCAGCTTAACATGAATGCGAATTCATATAAATAACTTTGTGAGACAGACACAATAATATATATTTAGATAGTGATATACATTTCAACTATCGTAGTGATCGCATAATGGCCGAAATTGATACATTATCACTTTTTTTAAGTTTAAATAATATGATTATGTACGTCGCTGAATAGATTATATCCTGTTTAATGCGCATAAGTTGATTATATGAAAAATATATATATACAATAATTTAGTATAGAAAAAAATAGTGAAAGTATTTTTTGGTATCATCTGATGAAAAGGTAGTTTAGTGTAAACTTTTAAAATATCATATAGGTAATAATTAAAGATATGAATAATAGTGAATAGATGTTTAGATATATTATAATTAAACGTAATGCTAAGAGTGGTGATGTATGAATAAAGTTGGATAGGAATTAGATGGTTAGTAATGATTAATAATGTATGTTTAGAAGGTTTATATATTCTAAGGAAAATATAATCTGTTTTTGATAGGTTTTGATATAGCGAGTTCATAGATAACCGTGTAATTATATAATAATGCATTTATTAAGGTAGTTTAGAAGACATGAAGAGAGAATCATATGGAAGATATGTGTAGATTTGAAACCAGCATATATATGGCTATAGATTAATGAATATTTATAAAACATCGATTTTAACTGATGAATATATACGAGTAAAATGATGAGACTTGATGAGCCTTGTTCGACACCGCTTATCTACGATAAAGAAGTGTACGTTTATTTATTAATCTTTATACAAGTTTATCGATTAGTTATAAAGGATATGAACCATGCTTAAACTTAGCCATGTATGCCGATATCATATAATCTCGAAAATCATGATTAAATGTATCAAATTCATTTAATAACTCAAAATAATACGATATCAATCATGATAGGTATCAAGTTTCATTTCAGTATCATTTAATACCCTAGTTTGCGTAGTCTCTGACTACGATGAATACATAAGAATTCTGGCAATGATCAATAATAGCATTAGATATTAGATTGTCTATGAGTTGTTTATATACAAACGTTCATTTACTTTGGATATGATAGATAATTCCGATATGTATATATATAGTGTGTTATTATATATGCTGGCTACATAGATATGGGAAAGATGCAGTAATAATCGTGAGCGGCATTTTTCGGAGATATATGGAATAAGTTATGGAAAATAGATTTAAGGATCTTGGTTCAGAGTAAATGACGTTTGGAAGATGTTACTATTATAAGTATGATATTACGTTAATGTAGTATAAAACATGACCCTGATAATGAGAAATAAGGGAAGGCATCCAATAGTTTTATAAATTTGAAGCTGAAAGTAATTTGAGAATAAAAAACAAAGCTCAGAATTAGTTTTTTCTGTGAGTTTATTAGTCATCTTCCTGATAATAATTCATAATTCCTACTGATAAGCGGCATTAATATTATGTCATATAGAATTCAAATTAATTTACTTAAAACCTAGATAATGAACATGCGTCTATATATGAAGATCTTATAGATAGGAAATTGTTGAGATCATTGTATGATTGTTATCATAGTTAGGAGTTAAACCAATGAGATGATTGGTGTTGCTTTTTGGGTTTAGATATGAGAGGTGTATAGATGTTAGATGTGAATGAAAGTGAGTTATTTAATGGATGAAACGATAGTATTGAAATCGGTGAGCTAGATATGAACTCATTAAAATAAGAGATAGATGTAGAGATAAATGATTGAATATTAATAAAGTTAGTATAATATGTAATTACTACATTCTGATTAAGAGTAGTGTTAGATGTAGGTTATGATATAATGAATATGACTGATCAATTTTCTACTAAAAGTATGCCAGGATGAATATTATTAAGAAGGTACTATATTGGGAGATTATGTTAGGGATTAAGGAGATCACTCTGAGGTAAAGTGTATTACTACTATCATGAATTAGAAATTAAAACGTTGATTGAGATATTTTTCAGATATATTAGTATGCAATATGATTGAATATGAGGATATGTTATTACAAGGGATATTAAAGTCGCATACTATAATAAAATTATCTGAATGAGTCGAATAAATTAATAATTCAAAATCATTCTGAAATTTATTAATATTATTTTTAGGGGGTCGATATATAATGATTTATTTAATTTTATTAGTTAGAATCTATATGACATAGATTCATATGAATTGAATGATGTACTTAGTAATCAATATTTAATTTTATAGATGAGGGCAAATCCACATACACGTTTCGAATTATATATATTATATGTAATACACCATGACCATTTGGAGTAAGTTTATTTGAATTATATTTTGAAGTATCATGTATCAGTATAATTTAGGTTCATGATAGATCAAGTTATCACCCGTTGATTTAGTATCAGTAATAGTATTACTAGTTAGTCGGGTACTATTTTAGTAAGCGTAGATGTCATATGATACGTATCTAACAAATTATTCTAAATAGAGATCAAGTTATCGTCGGGGTGAACGGTTTACATTTAAAATAAATGCGATCTAAAGATGAATTAACATCTTTATCAACAATACGAGCACAACGTTATTATGAATTGGATTTTATTTATTAAAAATACATTTAATATTAATACGAAATAATGTATAAGTATGATGAAAATATATCCAGTTTTGAGAGTTTCTACATCAAGGAAAGATATAATATATAACGATTTGAAGTTAAATGAAATAAGTTTACTGTGAGAATTGAATAAATAAATATAAATAGATAACCAATATAAATATATAATAAATGCATATTAGCATAATGTGAATGAAAAGAGAATTGGTAATAGAACCTGGATCAATATTAATATATTTTTATAATCCTTTCAGATACATAATGTTATGACCCGTTGATGGTAAATGTTCTATTATAATAGAAGAGGATACATATATGTACTTGAGATTTATATATAGATTAAGATTTATATGTATATTGTATAGAAATTTTTACAAAATCAGACTATAATTTATTAGAAGATAATTTAGGAATTGAATCAGTGAATGCTTTGAAAGATATTGAAAGTTCATTACTTTGATTTCAAAGTGATGTTACTAAAGTATGTAGTTGATCTGTGGCGATGGTATCAGGTAGTAAATTTAGACCTGGTGTATATGTAAATGAAAAATTAGGTATTTTAAATTTTGACGTATATATGTTGTCAAAACAAGTGACTTAGAAACATCAGGTAACATTGAACAAATACACTTAATGTGAATCTATACACTACATTTTGAACACTGGATTGCATCAATAGTTATGATACCTCCTCTACATTTTCTAAAGTAATTTACGTGTTAATCATAGGGCGTAATAATAGTATATATCAGTGGTAACAATGTTAATAGAAATGATAAACGATAATAATAACAATAATATGTATATGTAATTATATTAAATAATAACTGTCTAAGAGATATCTGGTAATAGTATAGTATTCTATAATAGCTGGATATACCCCCATATATAGTATACACTAGGATAAAATGTAGGTATAGTGCATTACATACAATCAGATTCTGCAGATTCCCAGGGACCGTTTGATGCGATAAAATAAAAGTATCCTAGTAAAATATTTAACATTACAGAGATAGCTACATATATATTTAGCTATCTCGGTAATGTTAAATATTTTACTAGGATCATTTTATTTTATATTAGGACAATATTGTCCTAAGACAATTTTATTTTATCGCAGCAACCGACCCCATAGATGATGTGAGCAGCGTTCATAATAGGGTGTAATCACAATGATATAGATAGATAGATATAGTTTATTGAGGTATTTAATGTCAATATTTAATATTATTTTGCATTTTCTTTCTTCGTTATCTAAATGGCTTCAAAATAAGACTTGGTATTTTCAGGTTGTTGCCAGCGATTCATTCATACAGTACACATGCCAGGAACATTGATTGTTTAATCATAATATATAACTATATATTTCATATGTATATAAGATATAAAAGATAATAATAAATATATAAAATACATTATGTAGACAGGCAAAATTTGACATCAATAACAATTAAAATCAAAATAATAATAATACAAATAATTTATACATACATATATATTTGATATAGATTTTTTTTTTCAGTTTTTTTTTAGTTTTTTTTTAATATTTTAATTTTATTAAATTAATTTTAAATTAATTTATTTTTTAATTTAACTATACTATAATTCATCATTGAGTAACTTATTTTTTACTCTTTTCTTGAACACATTTTCATTTTTTATATTTTGTATATTTGTTGGAAGTAATTTCCTCCAGTAAGTTGTGGATCTTTTATCAGTAAACTATTTATTGTTCTTGTTGATTTTGAAACTGGTATAGTATACGTTTTATTTGTTCGTAGGGTATATTTGTTATTATTTTGTATGTGTATTTCAGTAAGGTTTGTTGGTAATTGATTGTAATATTATTTATGCATATATATTAGTGTATTATAATATGTTAGCTTATCTAATCTAAGTATTTTATTTGATTTGAATAATTATTTTGTATGAATCTCGAAATTTTCTTTTATTTATTATTCTTAAGGTTTTTTTTTGAATAATTGTTGTATTTATATTATTATTTGAGAATGTATTTCCCAAAGTATATTTCCATAGTTTAAGTATGGTAGGAAAATACTATTATATATAATTATCAATGAATTTGTTTTAATGAATTTGCTCAACTTTGAGATTAAAAATTGAATTTGGGAGAGTTTGTTATTTAATTTAATATTTTTATATAATCAAATTTTCTATCAGATTAATACCAAGATATTTATAATTATATACGTTATTTATTAATGTATCATTTAATGAAATTATATTGTTTGGATGTTTATTTGAGTTGAAATTTATCATTTCTGTTTTACTAATATTGAGTTTTAACTTATTATATTTATACCATTTATCTATTTTTATTAAGGTTTTTTTAATTACATTTTTTATTTCTATTTTATTATCAGCTGTAACAGTTATAGCAGTATCATTTGCATATATTGTAAATTTTACATTATTATCTTTAAAATATAATGGTAGATCATTGACATAAATGATGAATAGTAAAGGGCCTTGTATGGAGCCTTGGGGTACATGGAACTACTACACGTTAATGAACTGGAAGGTATACGGGAAGTTATCTGTAATAGTTATTAATAGACCATCCAACAGCAAGATGGTCAAGACAGAAGCTTGATACATGATACAGAATACAAATACATATAGTATTTATGAGAATTTATGCCAATGAAGTTATTTATTCATGCATTTGTTAATTTAGACTATAGTCTAAGTATACTTATCAGATGGTAGATACATTTATTAGTAATGACATCTTCTCATACACATATTACTATGGCTATTCCCATAAGGAAGTAGCCGACGATTGTTGTAACTAAGATATTGATAAACTACTGGATATTTTGTTCTGTACCCATCGATGATGTCATTTAAAGATGCTCTGGTGAGCGTAATTTATAAGTTATTAGATTAATGAAAGTTGTTGGATTAACCAAAGTCTGACTATCCATTAACTTAGAGAGAAACAAAGACTTTCTATCTAGCTCTACGTTTAATATGTAATGCGGACGGATGACGAGATCGATTATTAATATTTTGAGAATTTTTTGTAGTGAAGATAATTTAAAAAGATCAATATACATATTAATGGTATGAGCATGCATATAATGTTATATTACATACGTTGACGGCTTTTTTAATTTGTCTTTATATTTTGATGTGAATAGGGGTTACCCAGAAAACAATTTATCGACGATTTTGGGCGCTTTTTCAAAGCTTTTGGACGCTTTGATTCTATTCGATATATTCGTCGCTTTTTCGACGATTTTAGGCTCTTCAGCTCTCAATCATATTGAGTTCGTCGCTTTTTCGAAGGTTTTGGGTGGTTAAGTTCCGAATCATATAGATTCGTCATTTTTTCAACGCTTTTGGGCACTTTAGTTCCGAATCATATAGATTCGTCGCTCTTTCGACGATTTTGGGCGCTTTAGTTCCGAATCATAAAGATTCATGGCTTTTTCGACGCTTTTGGGCGCTTCAGTTCTCAATCATATTTAGTAATATTTGGGAACTTATAGTTCTCATTATCACCTGAATGGTCTTTGGGCTGGCTAAATTTTGAATGTCGTACCAAATTACGTCGAAAAAAAATACTTTTTGACATTTAAAATATTTCGCGACGATTTTTTGAAATATTGTTTATATATTTTTAATGACATTTTTTGATATTTTTTTGAAATATTTTTATATTTAAAAAAAAATATTTTTCAACATTTTAATAAATATTTTTAGACATACAAAAAAATATTTTATAATATTTAAAAATATATTTTGTATTTTTTAAACATTTTGTTATATTTTACCACTCATTTTTGAAATATTAAAAAAAAAACAATATTTTGTGAAATATTTTTCGACATTTTTTAAAAATATTTTTCGACATATTTAAAAAATATATTTTTTAATATTTTTAAATATATTTTTATATTTTTCACCTAATTTTTGAAATATTAAAAAAAACAAGGCAGAATAAAGAATATCTATAATTAATAAATAATAGATAGACAATCAATCAAAAACTGAGCACCGCCTGGTCGGGTACTGCTAGTATACATATATTTGTAAACTATAAACTATATATCTATGGACATATAGATAGCAAAAGATATGTTTCAGTAAAATTCAATGTATAATTTATAATGTAAAATATATATCTACTATGCATTTTAATAATTCTGATTTATACTGTATTCTGTGATATACACCGATTATAATTGGTGCATATTACAGAATACAGTATAAATCAGAATTATTGTTACAATATCATTTTAAATTAATTTGTAATATATAATGTTTTCCTATATCATTTAATTCAATTTCTAAGAAAATAAAGTTCAACAAAATAATAAATAGACATAATATAATTGTATATATATATATATATATATATATATATATATGACCATATATATACCGTTGTAACTATTTATTAGTTTAGTATTTAATTTATTTAAAACAAATTTATTTATGATATAATATTATTATAATTTAAAATGCTACGCTATTAAATATTATATCGTTAATAAAATAATTGTATTTTAATTTGTATTGTATATTATATAAAGTTTGACGTATAAAGCGAGTTTCACATTATGGATAGGCGAGTGATGATGTGAGCGATGTCGCTAGTGATAAGGAAAAACAGTTTCACATTAATGAATTTTTAATGAATATTAAGAAGCCATTGTACTTTTATCACGATATATGGCTATAGTTAATAATTAAATAATAATTTCTAATCATATGGTAATTTGAACTTTAATTTAATTTGTATATAAATACAATTATTGCTACTGAAGTTATTCTATTAATTTAAAATAATAATTAAGGCTATAATAAAAGAGAGAGAGATAGCAGTATACTTTTGTATCGTAGACTTAATAAGATAACTATATAATGATTAAAATAATAACCAGAGATAACGGAGTTTTATAAATTTCTTAAGAATGGATATAGTATATACATACTATATGCATAGAGCTAGAATAAAATAATCATTAAGGCTAGAATAAAAGAGAGTGAGAGATAGCAGTATCATTTTGTATCAATAGACTTAATAAGATAACTATATAATGATTACCCAGCTAACAGTAATAACCGCATAATAGCAGCATAACAGCATATCTGCTAGCCTAAAATATTTACTTTAATGTTTGTGCTATTATTATGTTGCTATTAAATGTCAATTATGATGCTATTATGTTTCTATTATGCTGCTATTTAAAGTCTATTATGCTCTTATGTTGATATTATAATTGTTATGTTATATATATTCTATATAACTACCCCTCGGTAAATGTGCATAATGGACCATTCCATTATGCACGTATTCCTCGTATATCGTATTTTTTATTTGTATTTGTATTCACGTGTAAAGATTGTTGTCTGCGTGATAAAAATGCAAGGCGTGCGCAGTGTCTAGAGCACGCCTGTGAATTCCTGCAAAACTGTCATGCATGGCCGCCTCGCGTTATACACTCGTCTATATAAATCAGACGATGGCCACATGCGGTCACTTGAATAAATAAGTCCTAGAAATATACCAAAGCCTTGATTCTCTATATAACAAACTTAACAATAATAATAAACATAATAACAGATTTTTAATAACAGTAATTTAATTTTTTTTTATAAAACTATTTATATATTTATACTTATACTTATACTTATACTATTTATATAGTATTAAAAACAAATATTAACAAATTTGGAAAATACACATAGTGATTATATAATTACAAATATGTTGATTGAAATTATAGAAATATTCGTAATATTCCCCATGAATCTTTTTGTGATGAACTAAAATACAGAACACAAACTATGACAAATGAGATCTCTATTTCCTCCTTAAATAAAATTCTGTTATCACTACTAAATAAATACGCGCCTATTAAAGTTAAAATAGTTAGTCAGAGATATAATAATTGTTACTCTAAATACAATATTTACATAAACGAGTATTTAGAAAAGCAGAGAGGAATTATACAAGAGACCCATCTGATTCTAATCTGGATACCTATAAGACAAATAAACGTATATTTAAAAATAGCGTAATTATTTCTAAAAGATCGTATTATAAAAAAGAAATAGCTTTCTGTGGAAATAACACTAGAAAGCTCTATTCATTTACCAATTCACTCCTTGGAAGATCACACCAAAGTATATCCTAATGTTCCTGATATAATGTTATTCACTAAATGTACATTAATCATTCTTAAATAAACCTTCATGCCATACAGACGTGTTTATAAGCTAAGTCACTTATTAGATTATTTTATTTTATTTTATTTTATCTTTTTTTTTTTTATATATATATATTATTTTGATATTTATATATATTTATATTTATTTTGAGTATATTGATTCTATGTACTTTTATTATATTTATTAAATATATATATTTGTATATATATGCGTTAATTTATTTATCAAATTATATTTTATAAACTTTATATACTTTATTAGATATTAATTAAATAAATCACCAACTAATATTCATTATATGTGTAATTTTTAGTATAAATCAAATGTACAAATTGACATAGTTTTAAATTAAATTAAAATATTAATTTTTTAATTAATTTAAATTACTTGTACATTTCATTAAATTCATAATTGCATATATATCTATTTTCATTTATTACTTATTTTTTATTTTTATAATTTTAAATCTTATTCATTATATATTTAATTTCATTATTGCATAACATATTTATTTGATTTATTTTCTAATAATTTATTTATTATATTATATTAAAGTATTTATATATCTTTATTTTATGTGCACTAATTGAATATACTGATATACACTCATGCACTACTAATATGGGTTTTTAGTAAAAAAAAAACTGTCTATCTACTACTAGTATTTGTAGATTATACATATATGCATATATTGTTATTGTAACTTTAAATACAGACCCCTGTATATATTATTAAACTTCCCGATTACTGGCTGGCTAATCGAACTCAGTGGATCTCCCACTGCAGTATTCTTTAAGGTAGTCAGCCGACTACCAACCTACCATACTCGGTTAGTTACTCCCTCCTTGATTACTATAGAACGCAGATACTCGCCAGCATATCTATACCCATACATATACCTGCACGGCTGCTTCTACCATCACGTGCTGCGTCATCCGACTGGTCTTCTACATCACGACTACTCCTGTTGCGGCATCGATTGTTAGATCTCGCCAACGTGTTTCCTTCTCCATCTCATGGCTACAATGTCCTGCCTGAAGTGCAATGATGTCTCCACTCCTGATGATTCCATTTCGTATGATGGCTGTGACAACATCATTCACTACAAATGCCTATACCTATCCTTGCCAGCTGAGTGTCGATCCCAGATTATGCCAAAATACTTCAGGGCTAGTTTCTCCCTTCCTAACATTGTGTTCAAATGTGATGTATGCACTAATACTAACATATCTACTGGTAATACCTTTATTAATGATAAACTTAACAAATTACAAGTTGGCATTGAGTCTCTTACTACCAAATTATCCTCCTTCTCTCCCTATTCTAATGACTCCACTATCCTAGAGTCACTCTCTTCCGCTATCTCATATCTTCCTGATGCCCTAAATAAATCAACAACCAAATCTTTCTCTGCCATTGTCAAATCAAATTTACCTCCATCCCCTTCTACCTCCACCCTACTTAATCCACCCACTATTCACTCCTGCGCTTCCAAACCATCCATAATCATTGAACATATCTTACCTGCTGACAGAAACCTTACCTACATAAAATCACTATTTGCACACCTTCAACTAGACCCCATCACCATCACTGACTACTCCTTCATCTCTCACTATGCCAACCTAGTATTATCTTCGTCATGTGTGACCGATACCCTTATCAACTCTAGGTCACTACTTCAGTTATCTACCTATAAATCTCTATTCATACGTCAATACATTGACCCTCCAACCATCAAGGCTGGTCGAATTATTTTCCATGCATCGAAAGCCCACTGTCATGACCTAAAGTATGTATTTAATAGACGAACCCTTACTTATCAACTTCGATCCCCCCTCACCTCTGGTAGAATTGACTGGAAATCGAATCCTTACCTGCCTACTGATGTTGAGATTGAGTCTTGGTCTAAATCCTATGACTCTTTCTGTAAATCCTCCCGCACTAATGTTAAACCTTCGAATTGACTAAATACATACTCTCCCAATAACTACTTCTTTCTACTCATTAATGCGAGATCAGTCAGGAATAAAGTAGATTTAATCACTCAATTAATCATTGACTCTAATTGCTCCATATCTGATATCACCGAGACTTGGCTCACAAATGATGACTCTGCTTTAGCATCTCAATTAACTCCCAATGGCTTCACATTACTACTCGCTAACAGACCCACACCTAACCGTGGTGGTGGTCTTGCCCTGTTGTTCTCCACTGAGCCTAAGCTTATTTCCTCTTCCACCCCTAATTTCTCCTCTTGTGAAATGCTGATCTGTGACATTCAGTTCCCCTCCCTATTTACCATTGTGTTTATAATCATCTATAGCCCACCATCATCCAGCATTCGGTCTTTCCTTAATGACTTCTCTACCATTTTAGAATCCATGTCTTCTTACAACACAATTATTCTTGGTGACTTTAATATTCAAGTGAATACTGATAATCATGCTTCCCTTTCTCTTAATAAACTTATTTTTGAGCACTCCTTAACACAACACATTCACTTTCCAACTATATCTAATGGTAACATCATTGCTCTTGTTTTATCTCCACCTGACTCCAATTTAATTTCCTCTCCCACCCAAAGCACTCTAATCTCTGATCACTTCGCTATCCTATTTGTTTTACAGTTAACAGTAGTGCACAATACTCGACCTCCAAGATACTTTCGAAACATCTCCTCTATAAATAAACCCTTGTTTGTTAACTCCGTGTTTGATCATATGAATTATATCACATCTCCGCTCTCTGACCCTGACTCTCTCTTTGACGCTTTCAACACGGCGCTATCTAATTCCCTTGACTTTTATGCTCCCTCAACTACTCTTACCCACCGTAATAATCCCAAATCCCCCTGGTTCAACACTGAACTCACCAATATGAGAAAGTCACTTCGTCGTCTACAGTCCATTTATGCTTCTTCTAAAATGAACTCAGACATGTGTTCCTTTAAAGTATGTCGCTCATTATACAGGAAAAAACTCTTATCCACTAAATCATCATACTTATCTAACTTGCTTTGTAAATTTGGTACCTCCTCTAAGCAAGCCTACAACCTATCATTCACCTTAGTAGGTAAATCAAAACCCAGGCACCTTCCTGACCAACCGGATACAGTCCTCTGCTCCTCCTTTGCTAATTTCTTCCAGAATAAAGTATCGAATATCATCGCTGCTCTCCCCAATGTGAATGTTGATCTCCTCACGCTCAACTCATATTCACTAGCTTCCCATAATCACTGGTCCTCGTTCACTCTCCCTACTCTTCCATATGTGCTCTCTCTAATGGCATCCCTAAACTCCAATTCCCCACTCAACCCTATTCCTCTTATTTTACTTCGTACCCTTTCGCCATTGCTAATTGAACCCATAACAATGATCATTCATGCGTCCCTTATTACATCCATCGTACCAAAGTCTATGAAACACTCATATATCACCCCAATAATAAAAAAAAACTACCCTTAGCCACTCGAAGCTGTCGAGCTATCGACCCATCTCCCAGCTTTCATCAATCTCTAAGACCTTAGAGCGAATTGTATCTGCTCAACTTATTCACTATATCACTACCAATTCAATTAATGATAAGTTTCAAAGTGCTTACTTACCCCATCGGAGCACTGAATCAGCACTGAATCTTATCATTAATGATCTACTAATAACCTTGACAACAAAGCCCCGTGCTAACAAGGCCCCTCCGGATCACAGCATGAAGCCGTAAAGGGAGTTGCCATTTCCACAAGCCTCATGTCCTTTTGGACATGATACATTCGATACGCATTGTTACACGCGCATCAAGAAAGTGGTTTTCTCGTATTGAGTAGTTGACTAACTAACCCACTCGGGTCCTCACCCAAGAGTGCCTTACGTACCAATTTCAATCAAAAACAATTCCGGGGATTCATTATCAATATCATCAATCAGTAGGGGCTCAATCAGGGTCGGGCTGCCGCCATTGTGCACTACGGCGCGTACTCTTGCGAAACTCATCATAGATCCATCTACCCTTTTCCAAAACTCGAACACTCATAATCATCCATACACGCTTAGACCACCCAATCGGTAAAAGCTCATCGTAACTCGTTTTCGATAAAGTCCCCCGCCAATTAAGAATACATGCACTGACTAATACATTACTCATACGGCTTTCGGCTTTAGCCCAAGACGTGATGCACTCTTTCGAGTAGTAGTTTACCTTCTCGATGTGAGGATTCTCCAGAGAGTTTATTATCCGCCACAATCGAAACATCCACTACCCACACCACTCCCAAATCTGTCTTCCAGAAAACTAGATCTGGTTTTCTTAGGCCGACGATCGTTTTAATTCTTGGTTCGACCAGCACAGTGTATTCCTTCTTAACGAGTTCCTTTTCCAGATATTTCACAATTGAGTCGTGTCTTCGCAGTCTTGCATAATGTGTTTTTGAGCAGCTTTGTAAGATATGTCCTAACGTTTCTGTGCTGTTACATGCATCACACCTGTTTGAGGATAGAGAATAATACCTTTTCATCCTAGATTTAGTTTGGCAGCTATTAAACTTCAGAGATAGAGCTCCGATGTAGGCATTACCCCGCATCAGAGATGTCCCATCCACCATCCAACTGTTAACGAATCCGAGAATCGAAGCATCCTTCATACCACGGCCATCGTACTTAGATACCAATTCCTTACCCCAAGCATATTTCACCATCTTCAGACTAGTACATTCAATTCCCGATCTTTCAATAACGGTTGACTTTCGTAGGTCAGTGGAGAGGGTAGTGAGAGCTTTAGTTACCGGGTCCGAAGAACCCAATAACCCAGCCCTCCTATTCCCACGGAGAATCGGAATTGTATCAGTGAAGCACTGAAACCCAAATCCCCCGTTGTCGTTACTAGCGTAAAAGAAACCCATAGGAACGTCTTTCGGTAAGTTTAGCCATCTTCTAACGAATCTCCGTACAAGGTAGTTTAATTTAATCCAGGTCTGTTTATACGAAACTCCTAACATCAGAAGGTGATTAAGAGAAGGTAATAAATTGTTTAGGAGCATGAAAATTCTCTGCTGAGGTTTGAGCGGAGCATTCGTCAGATTAACTAACGCTTGTTCCAACCTCTCGTATACGTTTTCACCTCTCAATTCCAGACCGATTTCTACACCCAAGTACTTGTACGTCTCATCAATTTCCAATGCCTTGATACACTCACCGCTAGCCGTCTTAAGATAACTCTTAGGATCGCAAAACCATTTCCTGCGCTTTTGGCTGACCTTAATCGACATGGATGCCGATTTAGACGAATTCAAGTTAAGCCCCGCTTCCATCATAGATGTTTCCACCCGTGACAATAACAGTGCCGCTCCTTCTTTCGTCTGAGCCAGGAGTACAAGATCATCCGCGAACGCAAGACAGTTTAGTAACACACCTCCGACGGAGACCCCAATATCCTTGCCCAGATTCCTAAAAACATTGTCAATGACGCAATTAAAAAGTACTGGAGACATGGGGTCGCCCTGCCGTACACCTCTTCCAACCTTGATTAACCGAGAATGTTCCTTACCAATCCTTAGACGGGTACTTGAGCCCGAGTAGCAATCTGCGATATACTTTAGTAGCGGCCTAGGGACGCCACACTTCATCGCACACCTCACGATCTACTGATGAGTAACCGTGTCAAAAGCTTTAGCGACGTCCAAGAATATTACGTTAACATCCTTGAGTGATTGCTTCGAGTCCTCTAGTATTGCCTTCAATATAAAGAGGTTCTCAGCGATTCCGTCGAATTTTCTGAATGCCTTTTGCCGGATGCTCAATCGTGACCATAGATCTAGTCGGTACGCTAAGATCTTATGGAAAAGCCTTCCAACCACTGAGCCCAATGTAATGGGTCGGAAGTCCTTCGGTTGTTCTGCGTGCGAAGTCTTTGGGATCAGTACCGTGGTACCCCTCTTAAATCTTAAAGGTGATATACCTACCAGCATGTAAAAGTTGAAACGAGTCGAGAGACGTTCTTTCGATAACGATTGGATCCCGGATTTCTTGATGCGATCTGGGCCAGGAGCCCCGTTGTACAGCCTACGCAAGGTTCGTTCTAATTCATCTTCGGTAATGGGTTTGACCATCTCATAAAGAGGGTCGCATTCATCGCCCCCAACTTCAATTCTACCATTAGATACGCCTTCGAGCAACGGAGCCCAGAAAGAAGTCTGTTCATCAAGCGAACTTAACGCAGATCCTTCCTGTACCATCTTCCATGATCCTGACACCACTTTACGAAAACAAGATTTCCGGTTTTTCTTATAGAGATTCTGAATTATCGCGTACTGCTGTATACGCAGCCCAGTTCTATTCACTCTATTAGAAGATCTCTTACATCGTCTCGATTTCTTCTTACTTAGCTTAACACCATTCTGTTCAACTGCTACTTTTACTGACACTTAGTCTTTTACCCTATTATTTTTGTTACGATGCGCCCTGTCAGGACTGGTTCCATCAAAACCTCCCTTCGGGAAGATTGAGTCTAGATCCTGTTCGATGATGTCTCTTATATCAGTGGGCGGTGAACATTTCAAGTCCCATTCTCTAAGCCAAGATACTAGTCTAGGGTCTAGGTCGGCCTGAACTGAGCTGGATAAGATGACTTTCCGAAGGTCCTCATCCCACCCCACACCAATAGTATCGCATTCCTCCGAAGAGGAATTTGACAATTCTGATCTGTATTCGCATATAGTATCCATCTCTTGAGAAATGAGGCAGTTTTTCAACTCATCCCGGAGAGCTCTGTAACCAGAGCTTTTCCGCTTACCTAAATGCCATCGATGACATCGGTCCTATTCTCGATGACCTTAACCAGCTCTTGATTCACGAATGCCTTAGGATTTTTGCTGATTATCTCCACTTCCAAGGTTGCCATCAACCTCATATCCTCACTCGTCCATCTTCTCCTTTTCTGGCTGGCGTTGATTTCCGCAGCACCTGACGAATGGATGTCCCTCGCATTCATTTTCCTCTTATGAAGCCCCAAGCCATTAGTAGAGGCAAACGGTTTCCTACAAATTTCGCATTCATACACGTCGCAGGCGGTTAGTCTGTCACCTACGGTTTTGGGAGCAATATGCGGTGCTCCTACCTGTTCAATATTGTTTTCTTTATCCATATTGTTTTTGTGGGTCTTTCCCAGGCATACTACATTTTACTAGTGAGTCAGCTAGGGATCCATCTTACCGATCCAGAATCCACACAGTTTTCGTTATCATTTTTCCATTTTTATTTTCCTTTTGTTAGTATGCTGGCCACATCCGAGGTCTTCATTATTGAAACAGTACAAAACAATGCGTGTATTAGCCTACTTGTCCGTACGTTAAATTTGAAGGTATCACCGAAAGTTTTACCTAGCAACGTCACCGTGTCGCGAAGGATTCGTATTGGAGGACAATCCAATTAGAATCAACTCCGGCTTGATTGCACCAGAGCCTTCATTCAGTTCAGTTTTCACCTATCCAGCTACCACCACGAGGAGGCGAAGGTTGGATTTTCTAGCTATGCAATGATGAGCTAATCAAATCGAGGACATAAGGCTACCACACCTTAATAGAGTCATGATAATCATAGTTGCTCCTGCCGTTACCCGTGCTTATTTAAACTTCTTCACTTTGACGTTCGAGCACTGGACAGAAATTACATCGCATAATCCACCGATTATTCCCATAGGACAGACTATTCTAAGCCACACAACGTTTCTATAGACGACATCTGTATTTGCTGCCTCATTAGACTATTACCTTTCTTTGGTTTCAGGAGATTATATCTGATGTATAAACCCCTCCGCCAAGAGGACTGGTGATTAGTCGCTTGTAACATCAATACAGAGTCCATATAGTTTATTCTTGTCGTTACCAATGCTTATTCAACCCTCTTCACTTCGAAGTTCGAGCTTTGGACAGGAATCACATCGTATAGTCCCCGGGTTAGTGTATTACTAGATATCCGCTATTCAGTTTATATCCCCTGGGCTAATAAGAACTGAGACGTAACACAATATAAAGGGGAGCAATCGTCACTTGATCCTGTATGAGTTCTTGATGCCACGATAGACAGGGGTATCCAACAGATAACGCACTGCTTTCAACCATCCGTCTACGGTCTCTGTGGGCTTAAACATAAATCTGAAATACAGGGAGCGCGGGTAGCAACTTTATCCTATATAAGGTCCTTGCCTCTATTCTATGCCAAGAACTATTAGATCTACCTATTTAGTAAAGAAGCATTGAAAGCATCAGAATACCTTCTAACACCCTCTTTACAATAGAAATCCTGAGACGGGATCTAAATTCGTACACGATGACGTGACACATCTTAATCGTGTCATTCGAAAGACCTCGAACAAACAATCACCCAGTTACCCAGGCGAGAATTTACATACCAGAATAAGACCCATCACGACACCACCAGTAGACAGCTTTAAAAGGGTCAGCCTTAGAGTACATAGCCAGTAGACAGCCTTGTGTTACTTGACCTATCCAGTGCCTTTGACACTCTAAATCATGACATTCTTGCTTTACGACTCAATGAAATCGGTATTCATGGTCAAGTTCACAGCTGGTTTATGTCATTCTTTTCCTTAAGGTCCTCTTCAGTGAAAATTAACTCATCCTTCTCTACCCCGTTTATCAGCACTCATGGTGTTCCACAAGGCTCCGTGCTTGGTCCTTTACTTTTTATTATTTATATTTTACCCATACAATCCATATTTCGTAAATATCCTTACATCCACTACCATCTCTTTGCAGATGATCTACAAATTTATACTTCTTTTCCCATTTCCTGTGACTCCAACTCAATTCAACTGTCTATTTTTAACTGCCTCACAGAACTTACTTACTGGTTTTCCCATAATTCCCTATCACTTAACATGACCAAAACTGACACCATAATTATCTCCAGACCTACCTACCCCCTAATCATCACCCACCCCTTTCTACTAGCTCTCCCTACATCACAATCCATAACAACTCTTGGTTTCACCGTCAACTCCCACCTAGATTACTCTGACCACATATCTATAATGATTAGAAAATCACGTAATAAATTG
>OZ025245.1:11791960-11809460 GCA_964019155.1 Osedax fenrisi
TATTTTATAGTTAATAATTGATAATAATAATCATTATATTAATTATATAGAGTTACCTCTTATGGATATAAATCACGAGTTCTATTACGACTTGACATGGTATGCAAACTCTTTAGCAGCTCGACACGGCACTGAACTCTTCAGCAGATTGGCATGACATGCGATCTCTTTAGTAATTCGAAACGACAGAAGAACTCTTTAGAAGATCGACATCGCAAGCGAACTCTTTAGCAGATTGGCATGGATCTGTTGGGATAATAGATTTTTTGAATATATAAAAAGATTATTATACAACGTTTATTTTAAATTTAAATAAGAATACTCTTTACAACATTATTAAATTTCATTGAGGATTATTTTATAGTTAATAATTGATAATAATAATCATTATATTAATTATATAGAGTTACCTCTTACGGATATAAATCACAATTTTTGAATATGAAAAAAGATTATTATACAACGTTTATTTTAAATTTAAATAAGAATACTCTTTACAACATTATTGAATTTCATTGAGGATTATTATGATGCAGATACAAGTAAATATCATGCCGACACAAGTAAATATCATGCCGCCACAAGTAAATAGCATGCTGCCACAAGTAAATATCATGCAGAGATAAGTAAATATCATGCCGCCCCAAGTAAATATCATGCCGCCACAATTAAATATTATGCCGCCACAAGTAAATATCATGCATACACGAGTAAATATCATGCCGCCACAAGTAAATATCATGCCGCCACAAGTACATATCATGCCGACAAGTAAATATCATGCAGAGATAAGTAAATATCATGCCGCCACAAGTAAATATCATGCCGACACAAGTAAATATCATGCCGACAAGTAAATATCATGCCGCCATAAGTAAATATCATGCATACACAAGTAAATATCATTCCGACACAAGTAAATATCATACCGACACAAGTAAATATCATGCAGAGATAAGTAAATATCATGCCGACACAAGTAAATATCATGCCGACACAAGTAAATATCATACCGACAAGTAAATATCATGCCGCCACTAGTAAATATCATGCCGCCACAAGTAAATATCATGCTGCCACAAGTAAATATCATACCGACACAAGTAAATATCATGTAGAGATAAGTAAATATCATGCCGACACAAGTAAATAGCATGCCGACACAAGTAAATATCATACCGACAAGTAAATATCATGCCGCCATAAGTAAATATCATGCCGCAACAAGTTAATATCATGCTGCCACAAGTAAATATCATGCAGAGATAAGTAAATATCATGCCGCCACAAGTAAATATCATGCCGACACAAGTAAATATTATGCCGACAAGTAAATATCATGCCGCCATAAGTAAATATCATGCAGACACGAGTAAATATCATGCCGACAAGTAAATATCATGCCGCCACAAGTAAATATCATGCAGACACAAGTAAATATCATGCATACACAAGTAAATATCATTCCGACACAAGTAAATAGCATACCGACACAAGTAAATATCATGCCGCCACAAGTAAATATCATGCAGACACAAGTAAATATCATGCCGACACAAGTAAATATCATGCCGCCACAAGTAAATATCATGCTGCCACAAGTAAATATCATGCAGAGATAAGTAAATATCATGCCGCCACAAGTAAATATCATGCCGACACAAGTAAATATCATGCCGACAAGTAAATATCATGCCGCCATAAGTAAATATCATGCAGACACAAGTAAATATCATGCCGACAAGTAAATATCATGCTGCCACAAGTAAATATCATGCAGAGATAAGTAAATATCATGCCGCCACAAGTAAATATCATGCCGACACAAGTAAATATCATGCAGAGATAAGTAAATATCATGCAGAGATAAGTAAATATCATGCCGACACAAGTAAATATCATGCCGACAAGTAAATATCATGCCGCCATAAGTAAATATCATGAATACACAAGTAAATATCATTCCGACACAAGTAAACATCATACCGACACAAGTAAATATCATGCCGACACAAGTAATTATCATGCCGACACAAGTAAATATCATACCGACAAGTAAATATCATACCGCCACAAGTAAATTTCATGCCGCCATAAGTAAATATCATGCTGACACAAGTAAATATCATGCAGAGATAAGTAAATATCATGCCGCAACAAGTAAATATCATGCCGACACAAGTAAATATCATGCCGACAAGTAAATACATGCCGCCATAAGTAAATATCATGCAGACACAAGTAAATATCATGCCGACAAGTAAATACATGCCGCCATAAGTAAATATCATGCCGACAAGTAAATATCATGCCGCCACAAGTAAATATCATGCATACACAAGTAAATATCATTCTGACACAAGTAAATAGCATACCGACACAAGTAAATATCATGCCGCCACAAGTAAATATCATGCAGACACAAGTAAATATCATGCCGACACAAGTAAATATCATGCCGCCACAAGTAAATATCATGCTGCCACAAGTAAATATCATGCAGAGATAAGTAAATATCATGCCGCCACAAGTAAATATCATGCCGACAAAAGTAAATATCATGCCGACAAGTAAATATCATGCCGCCATAAGTAAATATCATGCAGACACAAGTAAATATCATGCCGACAAGTAAATATCATGCTGCCACAAGTAAATATCATGCAGAGATAAGTAAATATCATGCCGCCACAAGTAAATATCATGCCGACACAAGTAAATATCATGCAGAGATAAGTAAATATCATGCAGAGATAAGTAAATATCATGCCGACACAAGTAAATATCATGCCGACAAGTAAATATCATGCCGCCATAAGTAAATATCATGCATACACAAGTAAATATCATTCCGACACAAGTAAACATCATACCGACACAAGTAAATATCATGCCGACACAAGTAATTATCATGCCGACACAAGTAAATATCATACCGACAAGTAAATATCATACCGCCACAAGTACATTTCATGCCGCCACAAGTAAATATCATGCTGACACAAGTAAATATCATGCAGAGATAAGTAAATATCATGCTGCAACAAGTAAATATCATGCCGACACAAGTAAATATCATGCCGACAAGTAAATACATACCGCCATAAGTAAATATCATGCAGACACAAGTAAATATCATGCCGACAAGTAAATACATGCCGCCATAAGTAAATATCATGCCGACAAGTAAATATCATGCCGCCACAAGTAAATATCATGCCGACACAAGTAAATATCATGCCGCCACAATTAAATATCAATAATTTATAATTTATGCTCACCACGATTGGCACCTAATTGTTGCTATTAAATACATGATTTCTGGATAAATGTCTACTGTAATTAGTAATATTATTTGATGAATATAAACAACCTTGTATTATACAGTTTATATTCAGATTAGTATCGTTATGCGACAAACGCAAATGTTTAAGATAATTAAAATGTACATTTTTATTTAATATAAATGTTAGATTACAAAATTGACAATTAATATTCATAATGGATAACATAATTAGTAATTGTATATATATATATATATATATATATATATATATATATATATATATATTACTTAATAATAGTAAACAATATTATAAAATAAAATATACAAATATTATAGTTTATAAAAAGTATAAATATAAGACAAATTATAATAATAAATATATTAAAATTGTAAATTAAAGTGGTGATAAATAAATATTAAAATTAAATTATAACCTTATAAGATTATATAATAGTAAACAATATTATAAAATAAAATATACAAATATTATAGTTATTAATAAATAATATTGTAAAATATTGTAAAATAAAATATACAAATATTATAGTAAACAATATTGTAAAATAAAATATTCAAATATTATAGTATATAAAAGTATAAATATAATACAAATTATAATAATAAATATATTAAAATTGTAAATTAAAGGGCGGCCAATCAAAAGTAACCAACATATATTTTAAAACTAGACCGCAATCAAGGACACATGTCCTTTGCCTTAAACTGTCAATCAAAATACCATATAATAAAATACGAAAATAATTAATAAATACAAACTAGTGTAATACTAATTGTGTATATTACACATATGTATATATGTTTATTATAATGAATATTTACAATTACGTAGAGATGTATTATTGGGTTATAGATACTATATAATAATATAATCCATCGATATGTTATCCGTTATAGTAACTGTACAATCAAATATTTGTTAATAAATTTGATTTTTTATTAAATTTTAATTTATACTACTATTAGAAATTATGTTATTCTACTTCGAATATGTTACGAAAATATGATATCTATATAGTTTTAGAATGTCCGTTTAATTTCAAGTAGAACCTATACATTATATATGTATAATAATTTAATCCATCGATATGTTATCCGTTATAGTAACTGTACAATCAAATATTTGTTAATAAATTTGATTTTGTATTAAATTTTAATTTATACTACTATTAGAAATTATTTTATTCTACTTCGAATATGTTACGAAAATATATATATTATAAATTAGAACATAATTAGGGATATTCCTATTTATATAAAAATTAAAACAATTTTAGAAATTCAAATTTATTTAATAGAATTATATTTTTTAGTGACAGTAGACCTATATTATAATATATTATATTAATTATACTCACGTATTTATTTTTATATTGATAGAATAAATAATCAAAATAAAATGAATATATAAAATGTATTATAAATTAGAACATAATTATTTATATAAAAATTAAAACAATTTTAGAAATTCAAATTTATTTAATAGAATTATATTTTGCTAATGCTACTATCATAATATTTAATATTTATATTAATATATTATAATAGTACTATAATAATACTAATATATCATAAATAACATAATACATTTATAATATACTAACTATTATTGAATGAAATAATAAGATGTCGTCAACAAATATATTTGAATGTTTTATATAAATATCAATACACATATAATCATGTGTAATTAAGATTATTCTGTGATCATAGAGTTACATCTTACTATGTTAAAAATTAAATAATAAAATTAGGTATTGATTATTTTGTATTATTATAGCATTTTATCATTACATTCTAATCCTTTCTAGGTTTACATCTTTCATAACTCATAAAATGTTTGATTACTTCAAATTAATTAACTATTTTAACAAATAAATTATCAACAATATTATATGTAAGTTAACATTATAGTTTAAATAATGTTTATATATGTTTTGTATAAGTATATATATAGCATATTATTATGTGATCATCATATAGAGTTACATCTTACTATGATAAATTAAATAATAATAAAATTAGGTATTGATTATTTTGTATTATTATAGCATTTTATCATTACATTCTAATCCTTTCTAGGTTTACATCTTTCATAACTCATAAAATGTGCGATCACTTCAAATTAATTGTCGACCATATTATATTTAAGTTAACATTATAGTTTAAATAATATTTATATATGTTTTGTATAAGTATATGTAGCAGATTTGTGATAATCATATAGGTGTGGGTAATTCACATAAAACTAGAGGTATTCCACACAATACAAATATAAATACCATTAAACTAGAGGTATTCCACACACTGACAATTTAAATACCATCATATAATATATTGTTTATATTTAATGGTATTTGACATTTTTAAGGGTTTTCCACATTTTAAAGCTCAATAAAGTACCATTATTTTTAACAGTGTTGTATAATTGTAACAAATGACTATATTACATTGATGATGTGTGTACCTTGAGGTGTATAATAAAGGGCGGGTATGAATGGAGTGAACTAATAGAGGCAGGGATTGAGATCCATACGGATAGAACAATATAACTAAAGGCGCATTTATGATATTCCAGGTATTACATATGAGGGCAAATTAGGGAAATGTTGGAAAGTAAGGAATTTAGTGGGCGTTTTTGTGTTAGTAGGGAAATCAAATATCCCAGAGAAATATAATGTATTACTTTATAAGCTAGTGATAGAAGATGTAGGACAGAACGTTTTTTTTAGGGAACCAGTTGGATAGGAGTTGGTGGGAGTCGGTAATTGAATGATTACACCTAGTAATGGAGAAATGGTTCGTATAGATGCACGAATTATACGATCCAGGGGATATTGAAGTATTATGGAGATGGTATAGTAGGGAATAGCAGAATTCGATACGATAGAGGATAGTGCATTTATGAGGACAGTGGTAAGAGGGCGAGTTATTTACTTTCTTATGCGACGAATTTTGAAGAGGTAATAGTTAGCTGATTTATATATATTAGAAATTTGGAAATTAATGGATTGGTTAGAATCCAAATTAAAGCCAATATTTAGAATATATGAGTATAATCATATATGGGATGATAGGGAGATATTCAATGATAGCAGGAGGAACGCAATGATTGTTAGATGGGATATTTACGAGTGAAGATTTTATAGAGTTTTATTAAGTAGATGGTTGCTAAATGAAACCATGATTATTGATGCACATTTACATAATTATGAATTATCTAGTAGTACATTGGAACAGTACGATAAGAAGTAATAGAGTTCAATATCTTCAGCGTATATTTGAATATGGATATCTGTAAATTGATCAGTAATATCACGTATAGGGAATATGTATATTGAGAAGAGGAAGGGTGTTTAATAAAACATATCCCTGAGGAACACCATAATTAAAAGGACGATATTGTGAAGAGAAATTGTACATTTTAACGTATGATTATCGATTTAATATATAAGAAGAAAACATGTATATATATATATATATATACATATTTTTCTTCCTACCCCTTGTTACTCCATCTTCTTTATAACACCCCTACTACGTAAAAATAATCATAATTTAGTTTATTTAATATATCCTTATTTTAAACATTCGTCAGAAGGATGAGAATAGGAATACTTAGAGATAATATTATATATTGTGAAAATAGAAAGAATATTGAATTTAGAAAAATAGTATGGGATTGGTTTACTAATATAAATACATGGATAAGGCTAATTATTATGATATATAAAATAGAATAGCATGTGGGTTGAATTTTATCAGTAAATGATTAGCGAATTCATAACATAATTCATTTTGTGCAATATTAGGTATATGAGGTATATTGACAGTCATTGGAGAGAAGAGAAGCTTACGAGCAAGGACGAAATATATGGGGTGTGTATGTGAAGTTATAAATTTTACTAATATAAAAAGTTGACTTAGCTTTATAGATTTCAGTTTTATAGAACTTGCGATATATCGAATATATTAAGCTTATTTCAAGATTACGTAGGTTGCGTTTGAAAGAAACAAGTTAAGAGGGAAGCCATGGAGAGTTTGAATGAATATTAATAGTTCAAGTTTTTTGAGGGGCAACTTTTTCAATCAAGTAAGATAGAGCATAATTGAGTTAATCAGTGGAACATGGTATTAAAAGGGGGATTAATTTAATGTCCGATTTATAGCAATCATAATCAAGAGATTTGTAATTTATGTAGTTAATTTTTTTCTAAAGAGATAGAGTAAGGAAGAACTATACCTTAATATGACCAAAACTGATACCATCATTATCTCCAGACCTACCTACCCTCTAATCATCACCCACCAATTTCTAATAGCCCTCTCTACATCACAATCCATAACAAATCTTGATTTCACCATCAACTCCCACCTAGATTACTATGACCACATATCTATAATTACTCGCAATGCCAACTATTTTCTTTATTATATTAGAAAATCACGTAATAAATTGATTTTTTCAATTTATAAAAGTCTAATACACTCGCTAGTCTTCAGTAGACTCACTTCAGCTGCTCACTTCTATGTAATCTACCACTAAAGCGTATGCTTAAACTGTAGATGATACAACGACATGCCCTATACGCACCATATATAAACTTAAGTTATCTTCAATAGTATCAATATCGACCCTAATGCGATCACTCGGATGGATTAAGTTTAGGTATCTCTGCAGTTACAAACTACCCATAAGGTGTTACATCTTAGATCTCCCGAGTACCTAGCAGATTTGATCAGTATTCAAACCCTTAGTCGAGCTAGCAGGAAATGTCACACGATGAAAATTATGCAAAGCTCGACTATCTCTGCTCACTCTGAATCTGCTTTCTATGTGGTAGCTCCAAAATACTGGAATGCTCTTCCATATGCAATTAGGTGTTTAAAATCCCTGTCAATATTTAAATGTAAACTCTCCACATACCTATTAACATTGTAACCTACCCTCCCTTTTCCTTCATTTTTATTGTATTTTATTTATTTTATTTTTGTTTCCTCCTCATGACGCCCATAACCACCACGTGATTTTGTAGTCAATAAAACATTTTAAAATAAAATAAAAATATATTTATATGCCAGGTTAATTCTCATGATAACGTTAAGATTTCATTTATACAAGAACGATCTACTAAAACTTCCCTTTTATAATTAATGAAAGATATTTTTTCTAATTTGTCTTCCATTATGTGTTTCACCGAATTATTGTATACCTTTCGTGAGCACTTGACTCATAAATCCAAATATTAATATGTCTAGGTTTATAACACCGGTATTAATAATAAAGTCATAAAATGACTATACTGATATGTATATATTAAATAGGTTATATATAGTTATACTATATGCTTATATTCCATTCCCCAACCTGTACTTTATAGTTTCATTCGGGTTTTGTCTTCGAATCACTATTATTTTCAATATATTTACTACCTTACTAATATATTATTACCCAATTTCCTGATTTGTATCATTATATTTATTAGATATATATATATATATATATATATACATATTTTTCTTCCTACCCCTTGTTACTCCATCTTCTTTATAACACCCCTACTACGTAAAAATAATCATAATTTAGTTTATTTAATATATCCTTATTTTAAATATATAAAACACTTCCATTATTTACATATAAATATCTATCATTTACTCCATTGTGTATTAATAGTAATATTATTATCATAGCCTTATTATAATCATCATTGTGTATACTTTGTCCGATATTTTTACTTTTCCACTCATAACGTTAAAGTTAATAACGCGGCAATTAGCATCTATAGATGCTAATTATATATTGGTATATATAGCTAAAGCATATATGCTTACTATAGTTTTTAGATAGTAGTGTTTAAAAATGTAAATGTTTCTTTCACCACTGCCCTTTTACATTCCCTACTTATGACCTATTTATATTATTGTACCACTTTTCTATTTTACAGCTATAGTAGAAGTGCGTCGATTATTATTATTGCATGTATAATTAATATATTATATACGTATTTGTAAGTGAATTCTTATTATCAAAGAATATAACTAAATCTAATTTTCCGACAAGGTCGATTGTTATCTCTTTCTCCCGTTATTTACTTTTTGTTATTGTTATTTATACTATATTATTTATGTTTTGTTATTGATCATTCATTCGAGGAATGCTATACTATTAGCTATGTGAATAATTAATTTATATCATGATTATATAATTATATTATTATACCATATACATATATATATATATTTATATATATAGTATAATAATATGATTAATATATATTAGTGATATATTAATATAACGATGTATCTGATTTAGAAATACGTATATATATCATCCTATAGAATATGTTACTTATAATAATACGATAATATATAAGTATTCGCGTAATTAATATAATTCACTAATATTTAATACGATTCATTACTAGATCGCTACGTGCCTCCGTCGAGTTTAACACTATGGTGACTAGAAAATTCATGTTAATATTGTTCACGGTGACCTCCGTGATATTGACCTTGGTTACGGCGTTCTACGTCGCGTGGCACTTTAAGGGCTTCAAGAACTACGTGCGCAATAAGGGTTTTAAGCGGTTTCGATACTATATGGACAGCGCGAACGAAGCGCTCGATTCGAACGTCGGCTATAAGTCGTCCACGAAAGCGGTCAGAATATCGAGTCGACCACCCACTCCGGAGAGGAGAGACTCGATACACTCGGTTCAAGATGGCCCCGTGCTGGGTATGTCGGAATGGCAGAAAATCGCCGATGAATCGGTTGTCATCGGACAACTACGATCTTCGATTCGAAATAGCGAGCAGTATAAAGTGCAGCTGAAAGCGTTGATTACGGATGGAGTCATTATCAAAGATAATTTAAAACATTTCAAAATCGGTCTCGTAAAGGAACTCAATCTGAAAGTTAAAGCCGGAAAACCGCAAAAAGAAGTTAAATATCAGAAATTGAAAGGTACAGATAAAGAGTCGTACGAGAAGATAAATAAAGAGATTAAAGACAACGAGAATGTAATCAAAGATATAGAAGCCGCGATTAAGCGTGAAGACGAGGCTTTGTTGGAAGGGCGGGATAAGATGAGACTTGAAATGGAAGATAAGAAGAATACAAAAACTAAATTAAACATGCGATTATTAGATATCGAAAAAAAACATAAATTACTGAATACGCTATTATCAGATAGAACTATAGAAAAACATATTAAAAGTAAAATAAATGAATATCAGAAACTAATTAATGACAAAATTGATGTTATCGAAAATAGAGACATACTTAAAAGTTTTAAAGTAGACCTTGAAACTATTGAAAGTGCTATAAAACTGGATATTGAAAATATAGTCGAATCCAAGGTAGGACATATAGAAGATATCGATAAAATTATCGATAAACAAAAGAAGGATATCGAAGAAATCAATGAAAATATTAAAACAATACGAGAAGACATTGTCGAAAATGACGTATATCTATCTATGGTCCCATTACATATTACTTAAATATAAAAATATGTATTAAATATTATTGAAATAATAGTTATACGTATTATATATATAGCTATTTAATGATTTCATGATTAATATAATACTGTTAATCTGTACCTCTGTAAACCAGTATTTTACATACGTATTATACTTCTTATATTCCGATGCATATGTTATTGAATGATATAATGTTGTTTCCATTCTAATAATTAAAAGAGTACCCCCAGTGATAATCAATATACAGACAATATTTTACTGGTCCAATCATTTCTAAAAACAACAACATTAAAAAAAAATCGGTCCTACGCTTACTTCTAGTTTAGCGATATTCTGAAATTTGAAATATAACGAACACGTCGTATATCCGCTATACATTTGTTATTTGTTATTTGTTATTTGTTATTTTTAATTGGTGGAGTCCTTTCATCCCATCCAGGAACTTAGATGCAGTTTTCACTTATAACTATACATGGCTCTAATGTCCCTTCGAAGCCGCTCTCATGTTAAGGCATCCGTGGTTTTAACGAGAGCCGATCATTTATTTATACACAATTATATAATATCACTTCTAAATAATATTTTAAGACCCATTTTATAAAATTAATTAATGGTCCGGACGAGGCTCGAACCCGTGTCCTACTGCTTGTGTGTCTGACGCCTTAGCCACTGAGCCACACAGGCAGTTACATATCATTATTTAAATCATCGTTATGAAGATACTATAGTATCGTGTACGTTTTGAGTATAACTAACTATCTAGTCCCATGGCGAGTTGTCGTAGGTACAACAATATATGGCGGCACGTATAACTTATTTCAATTATAACCATATTTCTTTACATCTATTAAGGATCGAGTAGATATACCGATCCACTCGTAGACGCTGTTCAAACAATTCCATTTAGGGCGACATATTTTTCTTCTACCTTCGACACAATCTTGTAAAATAGTGTTTGCGAATTTGTCATGTCTAATTAAATGACCAAACCAAGACAATGTTCTCTTTTTCACTATCTGTAAAACACATTCTAGTCCTATATATATATCCTCGAATTGTTGATTTCAATCACGTATATATTAGATAACGTATAGATTACCTTTAGAAAATGTAGTTTAAATTTATACTCTATATTGTACAAATAATCATTAGACGGGCTTATGTATACATATATTAAAATATGTATTCAGTATGTAATTATTTAATTTGTGATTTAAAAAACCACAACGTATACATAATATATAATTAAGAAGTTGTATATATTTTTTTGATTCAAATAATATTAAAGATAATCATGCTATGTATATATATAATTTAATTTATAATATAATTTAATTAGTTGTATTGATAAATAGTTAATTAGTGTACGCTAATATTGCAATTAAATACGCGTGTTCTTTTAAATATGTGTACATGTATACAACTATGATATACTAAATTAGGTTGTATACTATTACTTTTTACTTGTTATCCCGTGACTCGTAAATCGTAGGGGGAATTAATGACGCCAGAGTAACACAATTTCTCCAGTCGTCTCGTTCATGCACATCTTTAATCAAACAATTAACATCCTCGTTTGTCCATTTAATAATATTATCTATCCATTTTGTTTCTGGGGCGACTTCGAATTCTAGAACCTGCAACCGCTCCTTGTATGATTATTTTGCACAAATTAAAATTAAAGTTATATTAAAATTGTAAACCGTGACACCTCGTAACGAGATAATCAATATTCGTAAAAAACAATACGATGACGATGTATATTTCGTAAATTCAAAACAATAAAGTTCAAAATCAATTAAGTATAATATGTAAATTTAAAAGTTCGTAATTTTAATGATATACATAATATTAAAAAATCGTGTTGAATTCGTGTTGAATTCGTGTTGAATTCGTGTTGTACTCGTTTAGTCCCGTTGAACACTATAGCAAGGCAAGTTTGAACGCATATTAAATACCGGCTAAACATGGGTTTAGTATTACTATTTTTAAAAGTGAATATTTCTATCGCTCAAGTGGATAGATTATCTACGTTAGCATCTACAGCTGACAGTCCAGAATAGTTTCCTATCCAATATATATTCCATTATATTAATATAAAAATCAAATAATTAACATAAATATATCTATCTCGGCATCAACATGAATATAATACTATGAATATAGAAGCATTGTCGAATACTTAATGCAATTTAATTCATAGTTTATACTAGTGATATAAATGATGCCGAGCCGATAGTTTAGTCAATCGATCCGAGACTCTAGTCAAACGATCCCGATTCGAGATGAGATAAGCGAGCCGAAATGATGCTTTTTGAAGTTTCATTTTAAACATAATGTTTATACATTTATACATATTTTTATTAATGTTTCCTATTTAATGTGGCATAATATTAATTATATGTATCGATATGTGGTTATTTTATTTATAATATACTCATAAATCTATAATCAATATTATAGTTTTATTTAATACAATGGAAAATTCTGAAGATCCTTTTGTTGTGTTGCTTTTAATTTGATGTAGATTATCTGGTCTCTGTATTCTCATACTTTAATATGGCTTTATTAATTTCGCGAAGTATGTCGGTGACATGATGATATTTAAAATGTGTAGTTACCAGTAATTTATAAATAATGTGGAAATTAATTGATAGTAGGTGTGTTGTCGCATCAGTTCAGTTATTCTGATCGTCTATTGATCTTAGTGATAATTTATATAATACGCGAAAGACGATCGAATTATTTTATTTAATGGCATTAACTGATATGCAGATAAATTAATTAAAAGTATTTTACGAATTGTAACTTACAATAGTCCAATATAGATATAACTAGGCTTTGATTTAGCAATTTACATGTATTATAATTTATATTTTTTCTTATAATTCTAATATTGATAGTTGGCTGATTTTACCTTTTGCGTTTATGAACATATTAAGATTCTTATCAATTGACACTCCTATATTTTTTTCCTCATCCGATAGATTGTATTATATATTATGTATCGTAATGAAATTATTTTCGTTTGATATACAACACAATGATTCTGGTAACTGACACTGAAACTCTATCGAGCTTATGAAAACTGAGACTAACACTTAAATGATGCCTTTAATAAGCATGAGATAATAGTAATGCATTTTATAGAGACTGAGACTGCATCGATGCTTTGGGTGACCGATACTGAGACTGCATAGATGCATAGATGGATAGATGACTATCATTTACATTCATAGTTTATACTATCAATGTATTGTAAAGATAATTAGTAATAACAGGATACCAAATGTGTTCTTCAAATTGTAAATATATATATATATATATGTATAAATATATGTATACATATTTTAATACGCATTTAATGAATTAATACTCAATAAACTATTATAAAATAAATAAATCTATTAGCTTATTAATTAAATCCATGGTTTAAAGAGAGATGATTATTATTTTATACACAGTTTATATTATCACTTCCATCGTATTTTAAGACCTTATTTTATTATTATTAGTTCGGACAAGGATTAAACTCACGGCATACTAACTGTGATTATGAAGTCTTAGTTACCTAACAATATTTGTATATATATATATATATGCAGTTATGTTTATTATGATTAATATATAATTTTAAAAAATTAAAAAAAAATACAAAAATATAGTAAATTATTAATCTAGATACTATTCATATTAATGTATATATATATATATATATATACAGCGGATCAATATATGATCTTAATAAAGAAGATATTTATATATAAATATATATATATATATATATATTTATTAAATTTACCATAAATGTATTAATATTGTATTATTTATTATAAATAAATACGGGTTTATATATACATTAACAATCGTCTCGTAAAATACTTTACTTGTACATTGAAATATGAATATACGTATTATAAAGCATTTAGTATAGTATCATAGGAACAAACGTAACTATGATGGTTCTGATTAGCTAGGAAGCTACAATATATATATATATATATATATATATATATATATATATAAATGTATATTATTGTGTGTTGGCGGAATCCTTCCATCCTCCTATCTAGGAACTTAGATGGGTGTTCACTTATAACCAATTGCTATAATGTCTCTTCGAATATTCTCTCTCTTTAATGCATCCATCATTTTAACGAGATCCTTAAATAATGCATAGGACTAATATAAGATCACTTCTAAACATTATTTGAATACCTTAATGTAGTGGTCCGAATGGATTTGATCCTCCTTCCTAATACATATATGCCGCCTTAGCAAACAGAGCTATACAGCAAGTGTATATATGCAATAAATAATTTATATTTATATGTTAGCTAATTTAATACCGCTATATAAAGTTGGTGTAGTAATACATATATATATACGGTGATATGGCATCCTGAATTAAACTAACTTCTGATATAATATATACTGGCGTAATTTTAAGAGAAACTCATACTTATATAGTTCACTAACAACCTTGTGGTATATTCTCTTCCCATCGTGTATGTATAATATTCATGTAATATTATCACTATTGTCTGAAATAACTGCACATTAGTTGTCTATTGAATACTTAATCGATTGCTTATATACTACCTAGAGTACAGATTTAAATTTAAACAACGTAGAATAATATTCGTGCTCTTCCTCGTACTCATGTAACTGATCGACTTTAACAAGCTACAATAATAAAGACACTCTATTAACCGGTTAACATGTGCCATCGAGTCGTATCCGACCCCTGGCGACATCGAGGACATCGCGTCCATTCTGGTATACTATATTATATTATCAATAACCCATACATTTGTCTTTCTATCGGTTCATGTTACTCTTAGCAGACGTATCCAACAAAATAACTCGAAAGCATCGATCATATTTCTCTCAAGCTTTCTCTTTGTCCAAGATTTTTCTCCGTATAAGACTATAGGTAAAACTAAAGATTTTACAAGCCTTTTACTACTACTACTACTACTACTACTACTACTACTACTACTACTACTACTACTACTACTACTACTACTACTACTACTACTACTACTACTACTACTATCAATCAATCAATCAATACGATTTATTTATACACTCAAAGTTAGCATGAAAATGCTCTGGCAAGTGTTAAACGAGAGAAACGAAAAAATATAAACATTATAAACAAAAACAATTTAAATTAATCAGCGCATGGCTAGAATATATTTTTTAACATTACGTTTAAAAGCATCATGATTAGAAATCATACGGATACTTAGAGGAAGTTGATTCCAGTTTAACGGAGCAGAATAAACAAAAGCTCCATTTAGAGTACGCGATAGTCGACATCTGTCAGAGGATAGCAAATATCTATCATCGGTAGAACGGAGGGTTCGAGTCGATAATTTAGGTTTTAACATCTCATTAATGTATTGTGGTTTAGCGGTTAGTAACGACTTATGTACTATACAAAGTAGTCTGTATAATGTTCTTTGTTTCATAGATAGCATTTTGATGGACTTCATCTTCAACGTTATGCTAGAGTGATCGGTACGTGGTTGTTTAAAAATCAAACGTACAGATGATCGAATGATTCGTGTGAGAGGACGAATTCGGCACTCGGGTAAACCTTGAAGGATAGAGCAGCAGTAGTCAATGGGTGACATTGCTAATGAATTAACAAGTATTCGGCAGAGGTCATTGTTGATATATTTACGAATATTACGTATCATATGTAGCTGGTAATTCGAACGTTGACATATGTTGTTGATTTGCTTCTTAAAGGTTAAGTCATCATCTATTGTAAAACCAAGATATCGTAGAGAACTACTTGGTTCTACTATAATACCATTCACAGATATCACCGGGAAATCGTAGTATGTTTCCGGAATGTTGATTAGCTCAGATTTAGAAGCGTTAAGCAGCAGCATATTATTCAATAGCCATGCACGTATTTCGGTAGCACATAGTGAGAGATCATTTCTGTTGGAAGTAGAATGACGAGACAGAGATGTGTATAAAAGTATATCATCGGCGTAAAGATGATAATGAATTGATGGGTAGGATTTAATTATATTAGTGAGAGGCGCAATATAAATTAAGAATAGAAGTGGGCCTAGAACTGAGCCTTGGGGAACACCCGTAGTTATAAGTTTAGTTATAGAGATGGAAGAGCCGGTTTTCACAGCAAAGGTACGATATTTAAAGAATGATATTAGCCAAGAAAGTGCTATTCCATCAACACCTATGTCACGTAATCTATTAGTTAGAATGTCATGGTCAAGGGTATCAAACGCTACTGATAGATCTAATAACAAAAGTTGAATAGGAGATTCAGTGTCAAGTGAGTTAAGTATATTGCTGATGACATGATTTAAACACGTTTCAGTGCTATGGTTAGGTCTATAGGCACTTTGATAAGGGTCAATGATATTATTAATTTCAAGATAGTATATTAATTGCTTAAAAACTACCTTTTCTAGAATTTTAGATATAGTAGAGAGTTGAGAAATTGGACGGTAGTTACATAGAGAGTTTTTATCAAGATTATTTTTCTTGAGAATAGGTGATATTAGTGCATGTTTAAAGTCAATTGGGACAGTCCCATAACTTAAAGAATTTTTAAATATAGTAGTAAGATATATAGAAAGTGCGGGTGCAATTTTTTTCATAAGAGATAGTGGAATGGAGTCAAGGGGAGAGGAAGATTTAGATGATAGAATGAGTAATTCA
>OZ025245.1:11819460-11861960 GCA_964019155.1 Osedax fenrisi
AATAGTATGATCACAGAGCTATGTTTATTAAAGGATGCACGCTGAAGGGAATTAATAATATAGACAAGAGCTGTTTCGGTATTTTTCTTTTTAGTATAAGCACTCTGAAATTTATTGAGGATTTTGTTACTGAGTATATAGTCATTAAGTTGAATAGCTACAACTCTTTCAAGTACTTTAGAAATATACGAGAGATGTGATATCGGCCGGTAGCTCGCGAGCAGTGATTTATCCAAGTCAGGTTTTTTAATAGTAGGAGTAACATTAGCTAACTTCATACACGAAGGTACTGAGCCAGATATAATTGATTCTTCGATTATTTCCTTATAGTACATAACAATATAAGGTATCAGCTTATGTAAGAGGGTGACAGGAATGGGGTCAAGGGAACTTGTTGATTTCACAGACAGGAGAAGCTTCTCAACCAGCGAAGTAGATGGAAGGTTCAGTAATGAAAGAGAATATGGAGGGATGGTTGGTACATATGATAGAGGGGAGGGAAGAGATGTAATAATGTCATTTACTTTAGCGGTAAAGAATATATCAAAGTTATTAATATTATCTAATATAGAAGTATCTGGAAGAATACGTCGATTAAGGCGCCCTAGTAGTGTATTGGATATTTTAAATATTTTCTTATTGTCTTTTCCTGCGTTAGTAAGTAGATCAGTATAATAATTTTCTTTCGTTGTTTTGAGTAAACTACGATATTGCTGTCTGCATAGTAAAAATATGTCAAAGTCGGTAGTAGATTTAGATCTACGCCAGCATTTTTCGGCTTTTCGTAGTTTTCGTTTTTCGGTGACAAGATTATTATTAAACCATTTTGAGTTATCACGTACTATAATCGACTTTTGTTTAATAGGTGCATGAACATCAAGAGTAGAGGAAAGAATATAGTCAAAATGGGATAAAGTTTTGTTGTTACCACAAATGTAAATATTATTAATAAAGTCTTCCATAAATTTTGAAATATCAATTTTAGCAATATTTCTAATTTTAATAGTTTTTGATAGGCGGGTTGGCTTAGGGACATGGATATTAAAAAGGACAATGTAGTGGTCAGTTATAAGGTTATGAGTTACAGTGTTGGAAATTATATCAGATGATTTATTTGATATAACAAGATCAAGAATATTGTTTGCTGTATGTGTAGGGGTAGTGACTTTTTGGGACAAATTGTGTGATTCAAGTATATCGTAGAGATGTCGAGAATTATGTGAAGTAGAGGTGATAGGAATATTAAAATCACCGGTTAGAATTGTTTTAGGAGTTAATACGTAAAGTAGAGTATCGAGTTCTTCAATAAAATGAGGAATAGATTGATGCGGTGGTCGGTAGATGGTTATTATTGTAAGTGGAAGTGAGTTATTGGGATGAAATGTGCATGAAAAAGCCTCGGAATGTTCAAGAGAAAGGTCTTTATAGCTTATTAGCTTAATACACTTGTTATATAATACACCTAATCCTCCACCAAAGTGGGAACTAGGTCTTGGAAGGTGAACGAAGCTTAATGTATTTGTGTTTAATGTGGCAATTATGGGGGTATCATTAAGATTAAGCCATGTTTCTGTAATACACATAATATCTAAGTTAAGATCAGTAAATAATTCGATTATAAGATCAGCTTTATTTCTGATAGAGCAAACATTAAGTGTTGCAGCCTTAATATTGGATAAGTGTGGAATTTTATATGGTGCAGAGGACATATTTATATTGGAGATGGTAGGTAAGGGACAGGGTTGGTTTATGATGTGTAGTGAGGATGAATGAGATTGGTGAATGATACTGGTAGGAATGGTGAAGGTCGAGGATATTGATCTGATGTGGTTGTCATGGGTGGTTATATGTCATTGTGTGTGTTGGTCATTGACTAAGTCAATTTTATTAGTATTATGTTTGGTCTGTATATATACTTCATAAGAAGTCTTCCATGTTTTGAAATCATATTCTGTAATATTTATGGGATTACAGGACCAATCTATTTTTGAGTTCTTAGTTTGACGTAGTTCAAATGTATTATTATAATTATTATATGTGCACCTAGTGCCAGTTGGTGTTAAACTTTCTTTTATGGCATGATATATAACTCTACCTCTGAATATTTCATTGCCTGAGCGTTGTTCTCGTATATAAAGATGGGAGAATCGGGGGTCTTTTTTAATATGGTTCACATTGGAATGAAATGTGTATAGAGAGTTAGGTGAGTTGAAGTATATTACACATATTGAGTTTATAAAATGTATGAGGTCAGAGAGTTTTTAGACATATTTAAATATGAAAGTATTTTATATACGAAGTTAATATTTCTTTCATCTTCATTCAGATGTTCAATAACAAGAGAATTAGATGGAGTAGTATTAATTACAGGTATAGTAGTGGTAGTAGTGGTAGTAGTAGTAGTAGTAGTAGTAGTAGTAGTAGTAGTAGTAGTAGTAGTAGTAGTAGTAGTAGTAGTAGTAGTAGTAGTAGTAGTAGTAGTAGTAGTAGTAGTAGTAGTAGTAGTAGTAGTAGTAGTAGTAGTAGTAGTAGTAGTAGTAGTAGTAGTAGTAGTAGTAGTAGTAGTAGTAGTAGTAGTAGTAGTAGTAGTAGTAGTAGAAGCAGTAGTAGTAGTAGTAGTAGTAGTAGTAGTAGTAGTAGTAGTAGTAGTAGTAGTAGTAGTAGTAGTAGTAGTAGTAGTAGTAGTAGTAGTAGTAGTAGTAGTAGTAGTAGTAGTAGTAGTAGTAGTAGTAGTAGTAGTAGTAGTAGTAGTAGTAGTAGTAGTAGTAGTAGTAGTAGTAGTAGTAGTAGTAGTAGTAGTAGTAGTAGTAGTAGTAGTAGTAGTAGTAGTAGTAGTAGTAGTAGTAGTAGTAGTAGTAGTAGTAATAGTAGTAGTAATAGTAGTAGTAGTAGTAATAATAGTAGTAGTAGTAGTAGTAGTAGTAGTAGTAGTAGTAGTAGTAATAGTAGTAGTAGTAGTAGTAGTAGTAGTAGTAGTAGTAGTAGTAGTAGTAGTAGTAGTAGTAGTAGTAGTAGTAGTAGTAGTAGTAGTAGTAGTAGTAGTAGTAGTAGTAGTAGTAGTAGTAGTAGTAGTAATAGTAGTAGTAGTAGTAATAGTAGTAGTAGTAGTAGTAGTAGTAGTAGTAGTAGTAGTAGTAGTAGTAGTAGTATTAGTAGTAGTAGTAGTAGTAGTAGTAGTAGTAGTAGTAGTAGTAGTAGTAGTAGTAGTAGTAGTAGTAGTAGTAGTAGTAGTAGTAGTAGTAGTAGTAGTAGTAGTAGTAGTAGTAGTAGTAGTAGTAGTAGTAGTAGTAGTAGTAGTAGTAGTAGTAGTAGTAGTAGTAGTAGTAGTAGTAGTAGTAGTAGTAGTAGTAGTAGTAGTAGTAGTAGTAGTAGTAGTAGTAGTAGTAGTAGTAGTAGTAGTAGTAGTAGTAGTAGTAGTAGTAGTAGTAGTAGTAGTAGTAGTAGTAGTAGTAGTAGTAGTAGTAGTAGTAGTAGTAGTAGTAGTAGTAGTAGTAGTAGTAGTAGTAGTAGTAGTAGTAGTAGTAGTAGTAGTAGTAGTAGTAGTAGTAGTAGTAGTAGTAGTAGTAGTAGTAGTAGTAGTAGTAGTAGTAGTAGTAGTAGTAGTAGTAGTAGTAGTAGTAGTAGTAGTAGTAGTAGTAGTAGTAGTAGTAGTAGTAATAGTAGTAGTAGTAGTAGTAGTAGTAGTAGTAGTAGTAGTAGTAGTAGTAGTAGTAGTAGTATTAGTAGTAGTAGTAGTAGTAGTAACCTGTAACCTGTAACCTAATGTTTTAGGCACTGCCATCAACTTCATCAGAAATTTTCGGCCGTGCATTAAATGTTGACTAGTTGTTATTAGGATAAGCCAAAGAGAAAATATATGTCTTAAGCTTATTTTTGAATAACGTGGTTGATTGAATAGAACGAATGTTATAAGGAAGTCTATTCCAGGCTATAGGTGCAGAGATTGAGAAGGCTCTATTTTGTTTTATGGATACATTACGCAAATCTGGTATGACTAGAGTATACTCTAGTATATATACTTGAGGCAAAGTCGTATTGGGCGTGATGATGTATAGGGAGTAAGTAGAGTATGTAAGTAGTCAGGTTGGCTGTGATGAGTGGCATGATGGGTTAGCATACATATTTTATATATTATTCTGTATTTAATTGGGAGCCAGTGTAATATTTTCATGTAAGGTGATATGTGTGTTCTAGAGAATTTATTTATATTGTATATGAGTCTGACTGCTGAATTTTGCAAAAGTTGTAGTTTATGTAGTAAATAATCCGGTATACCATTAATAATCGAATTACAGTAATCTAATTTAGGTAGAATAAGAGATGTTATAAGTAGTTTAGCAATTTCAGTGGATATTGAAGGTCTAATAAGTTTTATAGTGTATAATATAAAATTTACTGATTTAATTATATTGGAGATCTGATGTGTAAATGATAATGTGGTGTCTAATATAATTCCTAGATTACGGGCTGATCTGGAGTAAGGTATACAATCATTACCAATATATATATTTGGAATAGTGGACTTATTTGATAAATAAATATGGAGTGCAGTGGTTTTTGAGCTATTCAGTGAGAGAGAGTTTGAGTTTAGCCATATTCGTATATCCTCAAGGCAGTTGTTGAGTATAGGTATATCTTTAGTAGGGTCTTTTAAAATCATATATACTTGTAGGTCATCTGCATAGGAATGGTAGCCAATATTTGGATATTTATTAAAAATATCAAATATTGGGATCATGTATATATTGAAGAGTATTGGTCCGAGAACAGATCCCTGCGGTACACCATGATGGATTGACCGAGGTGTGGATGTCAGAGAATCAATCTGAATAGAAAAAGATCTATTTTGAAGATATGATTTGAACCATTCAAGAGACTGAAGTCTTAACATTAAAGTGCTATGATCTAAGGTATCGAATGCTGCTGAAAGATCTAATAGTATGATCACAGAGCTATGTTTATTAAAGGATGCACGCTGAAGGGAATTAATAATATAGACAAGAGCTGTTTCGGTATTTTTCTTTTTAGTATAAGCACTCTGAAATTTATTGAGGATTTTGTTACTGAGTATATAGTCATTAAGTTGAATAGCTACAACTCTTTCAAGTACTTTAGAAATATACGAGAGATGTGATATCGGCCGGTAGCTCGCGAGCAGTGATTTATCCAAGTCAGGTTTTTTAATAGTAGGAGTAACATTAGCTAACTTCATACATGAAGGTACTGAGCCAGATATGATTGATTCTTCGATTATTTCCTTATAGTACATAACAATATAAGGTATCAGCTTATGTAAGAGGGTGACAGGATTGGGGTCAAGGGAACATGTTGATTTCACAGACAGGAGAAGCTTCTCAACCAGCGAAGTAGATGGAAGGTTCAGTAATGAAATAGAATATGGAGGGATGGTTGGTACATATGATAAAGGGGAGGGAAGAGATGTAATAATGCCATTTACTTTAGCGGTAAAGAATATATCAAAGTTATTAATATTATCTAATATAGAAGTATCTGGAAGAATACGTCGATTAAGGCGTCCTAGTAGTGTATTGGATATTTTAAATATTTTCTTATAGTCTTTTCCTGCGACAGTAAGTAGATCAGTATAATAATTTTATTTCGTTGTTTTGAGTAAACTACGATATTGCTGTCTGCATAGTAAAAATATGTTAAAGTCGGTAGTAAATTTAGATCTACGCCAGCATTTTTAGTAGTAGTAGTAGTAGTAGTAGTAGTAGTAGTAGTAGTAGTAGTAGTAGTAGTAGTAGTAGTAGTAGTAGTAGTAGAAGTAGTAGTAGTAGTAGTATTAGTAGTAGTAGTAGTAGTAGTAGTAGTAGTAGTAGTAGTAGTAGTAGTAGTAGTAGTAGTAGTAGTAGTAGTAGTAGTAGTAGTAGTAGGAGTAGTAGTAGTAGCAGTAGTAGTAGTAGTAGTAGTAGTAGTAGTAGTAGTAGTAGTAGTAGTAGTAGTAGTAGTAGTAGTAGTAGTATTAGTAGTAGTAGTAGTAGTAGTAGTAGTAGTAGTAGTAGTAGTAGTAGTAGTAGTAGTAGTAGTAGTAGTAGTAGTAGTAGTAGTAGTAGTAGCAGTAGTAGTAGTAGTAGTAGTAGTAGTAGTAGTAGTAGTAGTAGTATTAGTAGTAGTAGTAGTAGTAGTAGTAGTAGTAGTATTAGTAGTAGTAGTAGTAGTAGTAGTAGTAGTATTAGTAGTAGTAGTAGTAGTAGTAGTAGTAGTAGTAGTAATAGTAGTAGTAGTAGTAGTAGTAGTAGTAGCAGTAGTAGTATTAGTAGTAGTAGTAGTAGTAGTAGTAGTAGTAGTAGTAGTAGTAGTAGTAGTAATAGTAGTAGTAGTAGTAGTAGTAGTAGTAGTAGTAGTAGTAGTAGTAGTAGTAGTAGTAGTAGTAGTAGTAGTAGTAGTAGTAGTACTTTTTACTAGACATGTAGAAAATATACATGTTTTAATATGGTATTTATATGATACATGAACTAGCTAACATATAACAATATTGTTTTAAATTATAACTTAATAGATCAAAATAGAACTTCATATATCGTATTTGTAAGGGTATTGGTGAATGAATACTTAATGTTTTAAAATGTATTTAAAGATCTACTTATTATTATTTCATTTTCAATTTTGAAGATTTAGTTATTTTTGATGGACAATGTTTAAAATAAAAATCTACATGTGTTTTTATATATATTAATTCAAATGCACTATTTTTGTAATTATTACAACATATATGTTATATTATTATATATTATGATTTTTTAAATATAATTAATATTAATATTGAAATATAATAATAATTTAATTATGTGCAATGATTATATATATTTAAATGTTTATAAATACGTTGATAAATATGTTTAATTACGTATATATTAATACATTTTTATATAATTATGTATATTTATATTTATTTTAATATTTATTTATTATTTCTAACTAATATGATATTAGTATTATTAATTATATTAAAATATATTTATAAAACTAATAATTATGATTAACAATAGATTACATCACATATTCGACATGGTAACGAGAAAGGGTTTGAGAAGTATTTTTATAGTTATAGCATATATATCTTTATTATTCACTACAGTTGTTATTTTATTACAATTTAAAATGTTTAATAAATATTTTGTCAGAAATAAAAATAAAACGATAGTCAACCATATTAATAGAATAAACGGAGAATTTGTGGATGTGCCTTGGACATCTACAATAGGCAATAATGCACGCCTATTTACTCCGGAAGAAAATATGAATCCAGTTCTTAATAAATTATTTAAATTAAGAGAAGATATGAGAACAACTATAATGGATTTAGATGATCACGGGTTAAATTACGTACACAACAGAATTAAACAATTAAAGGAAATCATGAATATGGAAGAACTCAGTCTCAAAAATGACGATTTAACAATATATTTAGCACAAATCAAAGATGCTGGATATTATGTTAGGCAAATGAGCTTTTCTAGCGATCCGAGTATGTTATCAAGAATAGATCTTATTAAGTTACGTATTGTAAAAGAGGGACGTGAAAAAAAATTAGCTGAATTAAAAAAAGATTTACGAGACCTTGAACATAGTTTTGATAAAGTAAATAAAAATGATTATACAGAAAAATTTAAACACATAATTGAAAGTATTGAAATAAAAGAACGTGAACTTAAATTAGCTGAATTAAGAATGAATAAAGAAAACGCTAAAGTAGAGTTTAACAAAATTATTAATATAAATATTAAAAATCAGAAAAAACATGATGAAATAATTTATGAAATTGAGTTTCTTATTAAAACTGAAACTGGAAAACTTAGATTGGCGATGTTAAATAAATTATTATCAGACTTTCGTAATACTGTAGGTAGCACAATTGTAAATACTCGTATCCCAATTAATCAACCGAAAACAATTAAATTTTTGACTAACTGTATTGATATTTTGAAAAGTCAAAATTATATATCGGAATTAAGATATAAATTATTAAAAGTTGAAATTAATATTGAATCCGCTAATACATTTGATTATCAAAGTGAACAAGTGACCATTAAAAAACAATTAAATGAACTTATTAGTATTGAAGATGGCAATCTTAATATATTATTATTAAAACAAGAATTTGCTGAGGTATTACATAAAATAAAATATAAATACCAACAAAACGATGATAATTACTATGATAAAATTCTAGAGCAAACATTTGAAAATATACAAAGCAGTATTAACGTTAAAGAGATTCAGAATAAAATACTGGTATTACAAAATAAATTAGCATACGTTAACAGCTATATAGATAAAGATAATACAGATCTTAAATATAAAAAACAACAAAACGAAAACATTAAACAACTAACTAAAAGTATTAAAATCGAACAGGATCTATTATCAACACTTAATAATAAAATAGAAACCGGTAACCGTAATAGAATATTTGACAATAGCGTTAAAGATATTGAGCAGCAGTGGGTGGGCAGCGTTTATGCTTTTAGTAAACAGGCGATAATTCGTCATACAAAATTGGTTGATAATGCACGTAATATACATAAATTAAATTTAAAATTAATCGAAATTAAGAATTCTAAACTCGCGCACACAACAGAAATCGAAATCAAGAAATGGAATAAACAAAAAGAGAGTTTAGAAAAACAAATTAAAACATTGAAAATCGAGGTAGACGATATCAAGAATGAAGCTGTAGATAATAAACAAAAATATAGCGAGCTGATCGTTAAAATACAAAGTAATTTATTGGAAAAAGAAAATGTATTTGCCGAAAATAAAAAATTAAAAACAAAAAATAAAAAGAAATTTGAGGATGACGTTAAAGAATTGAACGATAGAATAACTGTATTAGAAGTACATATAAAAGAAGAGAAATTATTGATTAATTATAAAATGCATTAAATAATTCAACAATGTGTTTAGTGTTACTATATTATATATATATATATGTAGCCCTATTACATTATCTAAATTGCCTGAATAATTAACAAAAAAAACACATTATAAATATATATATATTCAGTCTAGACATTGAATATATTATTCTATATTTAATGTTCAGTATGACATAATTCATTACTTTATCACAGATAAATACTACTAATACTACTATTAATACTATTACTACTGATATTGAATTCAATTCAAAACGATTTATATAAACACTCAATTATATAGTATTACAATGCGATGTTAATACCATAGTTATTAGGAAAGAAAGTTGATATTTGCAAATATATTACAGATATATCTCAACATGTGATTATATCTATTTATATATATATATATACTAATGCTAAATCAAAAGAAATTGAGCAATATTCTTAAAAAATTAAGTTTTTACTTCAATTACAAGATACCTATGCGTTACAAATAATTATTCTGAGTAAATGCTGTCTAAAGTTTTTGTTTAGTAAAATTATATTGTAGGTTTAATTACAATTTGTATTATATTACATATTGTATATATATATATATATACTAATTATAAAAGTAAAAATATATTATATGTTATTTACAGTTTTATTACATTATATTATATATATATATATATATATATATATATATATATTTATATTCCAAAAAAGGGAAATCTTAGTTCCACAAAAAACTACCGTGGGATTACACTGACCTGCATATCAGCAAAAATATATAATCTTATGTTGCTAAACAGAATACGGCCAGTATTAGATCCTTTATTACGTAAAAACCAAAATGGTTTCAGACAAAATAGGTCGACTACCGGACAAATTTTAACTATTCGTAGAATAATTGAAGGAGCAAAATCTAAACAACTACCTGCAACTCTATTATTTATAGATTTCTCGAAAGCTTTTGATAGCATACACAGAGGAAATATGAGAGAAATACTCACTGCGTATGGACTTCCAGAAGAAATTGTTAAAGCTATTATGATATCGTATATAAATACCAAATGCAAGGTTAGGTCCCCAGATGGAGATACAGACTATTTTGATATAACGGCCGGAGTTCTATAAGGAGACACATTAGCCCCTTTCCTTTTTATTGTATGTCTGGACTATGTCCTAAGAAAATCCATGATTATAAATTTAGGTTTTACATTAGAAGTCAAAAAGAGTAGACGCCACCCAGCTATAAAGATTACTGATATTGACTATGCTGATGATCTGGCAGTTGTAACTGACAACATAAAAGATGCAAATACACTTCTAAATAAATTAGAAGAAGTATCAAAAGAAATAGGTTTAAACATTAACACTGCAAAGACAGAATATATGGCTCTAAATATAGACAATACAGACAATACGAATAAAATAAAAAGCTTAAATGGAAATGAAATAAATAAAGTAAATGATTTCAAGTATCTAGGGAGCTATATATCATCAACCGAGAAAGATCTAGATATAAGATTGGCAAAGAGTTGGTCAGCACTAAACGCGATGAATAAAATTTGGAAATCAAATTTGAAAGATAAATTAAAAAGAAATTTTTTCAGAGCCACTGTGGAATCAGTATTGGTGTACGGATCTACTACCTGGACTATGACTAAAGCCATGGAGAAACGTCTAGATGGAAACTATACGAGGATACTGAGAGCTGCTCTAAATAAATCATGGGAATCACACCCGACAAATAAAGAACTCTACGGTGACACCCCTAAATTGTCGAAATCCATAAAGAGTCAACGTCTACGCTTCAGTGGACACTGTTGGAGAGCCCGTACGGAGCTAGCATCAGAATTGTTACTATGGACCCCGAAACATGGAAAAAAGAAACCGGGTAGACCTAGGAAAAAGTTTATCGATCAACTAGTAAAAGATACAGAATGCGTATTAAATGAACTGCCCGCAGCGATGGAGGACAGAAGTGGATGGAAGAAAAGATGTTGTTAACTGCCGAGCAAGCTCGACCTGGTAAGGTAAGGTAAGTATATATATATATATATATATATATATATATACTAATTATATATAAAATGCATATTATACATATATATATATATAAACTATATTATATATTTATAAAATAATACATAAATAGACATGATGAAATAGTACATAAGTTTATATACAAATTAACAAATATGAAAATTAGTTAATTACAGTTTTTAAAATTGAAATAACCTGAAAAAACTATTTTACTATTGGTTGTATTAAACCAGGTATTCTCCTATAGTAATATAATAATAATAAAAAGAAAAAAATAATAATCCATCAAATAATTTGATTATTATTATGTAATATAGCTTAGACATGCCCACTACTATAAGTAGACACGACCACTATATTATACTAAAGAAGGCACTCTTTACGTGGCAATCAAACGTAACGCATTATAACTATTATTATATAACTACTTATATAATATATAACTACTTATAGTATACTATAACTATTACTAAACGAATACTAAAATAATAACTACTACTACCTCATTATAACTATAACTATAACTACTACTACTACTACTACTACTACTACTACTACTACTACTACTACTACTACTACTACTACTACTACTACTACTACTACTACTACTACTACTACTACTACTACTACTACTACTACTACTACTACTACTACTACTACTACTACTACTACTACTACTACTACTACTACTACTACTACTACTACTACTACTACTACTACTACTACTACTACTACTACTACTACTACTACTACTACTACTACTACTACTACTACTACTACTACTACTACTACTACTACTACTACTACTACTACTACTACTACTACTACTACTACTACTACTACTACTACTACTACTACTACTACTACTACTACTACTACTACTACTACTACTACTACTACTACTACTACTACTACTACTACTACTACTACTACTACTACTACTACTACTACTACTACTACTACTACTACTACTACTACTACTACTACTACTACTACTACTACTACTACTACTACTACTACTACTACTACTACTACTACTACTACTACTACTACTACTACTACTACTACTACTACTACTACTACTACTACTACTACTACTACTACTACTACTACTACTACTACTACTACTACTACCACTACTACTACCACTACTACTACTACTACTACTACTAATACTACTACTACTACTACTACTACTACTACTACTACTACTATATATAATATATATATATATATATATATATATATATATATATATATATATATATATATTCATGAGCCTCTATAGAGGCTATAGAGGATATATCCTTCAAATTACAATTTATTGAATATAATATTTTGTTTGTTTATTATTTATTATTTTTTCTTGTGTATAATTCATAGAAGTCTAAAAAATACTTCTTTATATGCCTTAAAGGAGCTATTTTTATTATATTCACAAATAATTGTTTATTATATATTTATTAATACTGTTTCTTTAAAAAATAAATTCATTTCATTTCAATATTAAAATCAGCACAAATTATCATTTTTTTATAAACATATTTAAATAAAGTTGACAATAATAAATTGAAAAACATAAAAAATGAAACATTATCGATGTTTGGAGTTCTATATATAGAACTAAAAATAATTTTTTTATTATTATTTAATAATAATTCAATAATAATACTATCAAACAATATATTAGAAATTAAAGATAGTATATTAAATGAAATATTTGTTTAACATAAATTAGAACTCCTCCACCTCTTTTATGAACTCGGCTAGATAATACTGTATTATAATCAGGATTATCAAATACAAAATTATTATCAACATTTAACCAAGATTCAGTTACTGATATTATATCAAAATAAATTGAAAAAGAAGTTAATAATAAAGACAATTTATCAAAGTTTTTGTTAAATTATAACATTGATATTAATTATATTAAGCCCATGTTAAAAATGAAAAATTTATTTATGATTTAAATTAAATTCATCTGAAGTATAATATATAAAATCAATAGTTAAATCTAAATTAAAATTAGAAAGATCAACATCATTTAATAAAGTATTATTATAATTTATAGTTGATTAATTAAAGTCAAAAGGTGTATACGTATTTTTTAAATCCATATATTAAAAAATAATAATATACTAAATAATTAAACTGTACAAAAATATAAAAAGACAAAAAGTCAAAGAAAGAATAGGAAAAGAAGAGGAAGAAAAAAATATTTACCAAAACTAAAACTATTCAGAAGATGGAAACTCAGTTAAATTCAAAATTCTTTTTTTAGTACTATTTTCTTGTAATGTTATAAAGGTAATACCATTAGATGTCCAACAGATATGAATTAACTTATATTTTCTAAGTACCCGAGCCATGAAAAATATTTCTGAATTTATTTGATTCAAATGTTCATTTATATATATTCCAGAATATTTGAGGTTTTTTGCATTTTTAAGAATATTATATTTAATTTCATGAAAGTGTAATTTTTCTATAATTTTAGACATTTTTGTATCCTTAGAAGGTAATTTGTGAATAGCAACTATATACAAATTTTCAATATTTTCATTTAATTTAACATCCATAAAATCAAAAAAATCAGATCTGGGATTATTTGAATCTAAGAATCCTTCAGGCCCGGAAATTATTAAGTTATTTATTTTGGAGTATTGTTCAAGAGTATTAATTTTATTCTCCAAATCAAATATCACTTTATCTTTAATACCAAGAGTCTCAGTCAAATTATCAATTCTTGATACTAAAGTATATTAGTTAAATCTGAGATAGAAATTCTCAGATTATTGATTTCTTCTTTTTGAGACACTAGCATGGTAGACGAAAAAAATGTTAAAGAAAAATTTTAAAATATATAATCAAGTATAATAAAAGCTGAATTATAATTAATAAACAATGTAGATATGTATATAAATATAATATATTAGTTAAAATATATAAATAATATTATATCTGTGTATTATTTAATTATACATACTGTGTATGACATTCATTTAAATGTATATAAATATAATATATTACTAATAGGTATATATATAATACTAAATATAAAAATATAAGATAATTTAAAATGAAATAGTAAAATTGTAAATAAATATAAATATATTTAAAAGTAAAATTGTAAAGAAATGTAAATTATATAAATTAGAATTGTAAAGAATCTAAAAGTAATAAATATTCAATTAAATGTCCTATTGTTAATTTACTTTATGTGTAAATACACAAATAGCAAAATCAATGAAGCATTAATGACATATTCATTATATTATAAATATGAAGATATAAATTATGAAATGATATGAGTAATAAACAATATAAATTAAAACTGATGATTTGCTTAGATAGGTATAATATACAATAAATTGCATTTAAAAAATAAATATTAAATTACTTATCTTTACATTGATTCTGATAGATTATATATACTAGAACATAGAGAATGAAGTGATAGAGAAGAAGCTTCGCTATAATAATATATTAGATATTAGCTCCCCTATTGATAGACAAGAATTCATATTTGTGTTCCACAAATCTACTGAAATAAATAAATAATTGCAAAGATTTTTGATATTTTTTAAAATATTCCATTTCTATGATTTTTGATATTTTTTAAAATATTCCATTTCTATGATTTTTTCAAATATCCTAGAATTTAAATAAATATATTTGAATTTATTTGAATAAATATATATTACAAAATGCCGAGAGTATATTCATGTATTAAACCTCATTGTAATAATAAAATATATAACTGGAAATAATAACAATTACCACCTGTTTGTATTAATATTCATTATTATTCCTAATTATATTTCAAATAGATTTTAAATGACAATTTTTAAATATTATTATATAATTTTGGGAAAAATATCGTCACTATTTCAAATAGTATTTGAATATATTATTAATAAGTATATTTAAATTGATTTTGAATGTAAAATTCTAAATAATACTATATAGTATATTTCATATATAATTTACAAATATAATGCGAAGAGCATTATATATTTCTTGATTTTGAATGTAAAATTCTAAATTATATTATATAATTTATAAGAAATAATATAGTCACTATTTAAAATAATATGTGCATATAATATACTAATATTATGTGGTATATTTAATATAAATGTTACATAGTGTAAATAATATATTAGTTTTCACATATAATGTGTATGTTAATAATTATATTTGAAATTGATTTAAAATAAAAAAGTGTAAATTATATTACATAATTTATAAGAAAAAATATCATACAATTTTAATATTATTATTAAGTATATCCAGGGATATATCCCTGGTATATCTAAATTGATTTAAAATGTTAAATTCTAAATAATATTATATAGTATATTTCATATAAAAAAGAGAAAGAATTTAATTATATATTTCATGATTTTGAATGTAAAATTTTAAATTATATTATATGGTATATTAAATTCATATACACTTTACAAATAGAGAACGAACAACTTTATATGTATTCATTATCTGTATATATGTATATCTTACAATATAAATACTATATTATTTTAATACATTATTTAAATATTTAATTTAATATACATTTTATAATATGTATTATTAGAAAAAATAAATATGTATTTATATCGTAATGTTTGGAAAATATACTTTTATTTTGTCAAATTATTAAATATATACTTATTAATATTTAACTATATTCTAAATTAATTATTGTGGTATAATATTAAATATTTCATTAATTATATATATATTGTAAATTAATAATTTTAATACAAGATTAAATATTAAATTAAGTGTAATATATTGTATATGATATATATACCGTAAATTATGTATTCCTTAAGTTATTATTTTGAATGTTATGTATAATATATTATTGTAATATATATATAATGATATAATTGTTACTTGTATTTCAGTAATTGTAAATAATTAATATTTTAAGTGATTTAGATTTCCACATTCTATTTGAAGACAACATATGTGGACAAATTCAATTGGAATCAATGTTCATAACATTAAACCTTATGATAGGATATGTAACAAACAATTCTCCGCAAATAATGTTTACTATACTACAAAAATATGTCAATTAGCAAATAATGCATATCCAAAACATGTTTGTATTATTTATTTTTAATGATATATAAATTGTAAAAATATTATATAATTTATTTATAAATAATATAAAAAATAGTAATTCAAATTAGTAGTAAATTTATTTTATTACAATTAATAATTAATTATTTATTATGTAATTTATAAATTACATAATATGCCTATACATAATAATGCCTATAGGTAGATCATATACATTATCCAAATTCAGTTTCTTCTCACGAAGTAGTATCCACGGTAATTTCTTATAATCTTTCAAATTTCATATTGATATTGAGAATCTTATCTGTAAATAAAAATAAACATTACTTCTTATCATAAATTAATAAGTTAATATATATATATATATATATATATATATAATGCTATAAAATATTGTAATGAATTATATGAAATCAATAAACAATAATATTAAAATAAAATACTTACAATGTACTGCTATAAATATTAATGAAATAGAACATATTACTGATGTTAGTAAATAATAAGTAGATTAAACTATTCGGACATTACATTAATTAAATTTTATATAATTCTCTATTATAAAAACAGAATGATAACTTAAATCAAAACCATACTATTAATTAGCAGAATAATGATATACAGAACATAACTGACGTTAGTAATTATAATTATATCTAATTTATAGTTATTTATATAGTAGAATTTATATATTTATATTATATATTCTGCTAAAATATAATTAAATATTGAGGAGGGAAAGTCATTGAGACCTAAGTTTTTATTACCAAAAATACATTAAATATCAATTAATATAATAATTAATAATGCCATAATATTTAAATATGACAGCATTACGTAGTTCAAAATAATGGATATCGACATATATTACAATTACACTTATTATGCAATTAGAATTCCTATATTATAAAATAATTTTCATTCATAAAATTGTTGTCATACAAAAAATAACAGCCAGATATCACGGCATATACATATTAGGCAGTTTCGGTGTGAACGGTTATACAGATTTCGAACAGGTTGATATAAAGAAAGTGGATAAGCAATTGACGTACGCAATGCATGTAAAAGATAGATACGCGAATGGCACTTTTATCGATAAATTAACAAAATGGATATCAGTGATTTTGATTGGATATTAGCCATATTATATCAAATATTAAAACAGTAGGCTTTTCGTCAAAATAGATTAAAGTGACTTCTATCTATATCATTGGATTTAGAATATAAATATCAATAAAATAGTATGATATCTTCACTTTAAATACACAACCTTATGAGGAATGTTGATATAATGTATTTTAAATATATAATTTTATTTTTCGTATAGATAGTACATTAAAATTGGTAGTAATTATCAATATATATATATATATATATATATATATATATATATATATGTATAAATACATATTATTATAAATAAAAAGCAGTGGGCCAGATAGTGGGTTTCGACTGCAGCGCCCATAGCGAATAGTGCCATATACTACATTCAATTGCTTATCCACTTTATTAATATCGATGGTCAACACACACCTTGTGTATGCGTATATATATATATATATATATATATATATATATATATATATATATATATATAAATTACCTATTAAATCTTTGACTTGTCAGATATCGGATAAAAGTTTTAAAATGAATAAATAATATCTAATTTGTATAGCCGGATAACAGGCTGTTATTTTTGGTGTGAAATCCAATTTATTCTAATTTGGACTTATATATAGGTATTGTGGTCGATAATATAGGGTAAAATTGCGAAAATTTAATTTTTTATTTCTAATAGATTAATATTTATATAAATGACCAATGTTTTATTCCTTAATTCATATACTTATATACTTCATATACTTAAATTATTAATTTTTTTTCATATATAATATTATATTATCAAAGAGAAAGAACATATTTGTTTGTTCTAATGATTAATTCTATAAGATTATATTATAATTGAAGATAATTTATCTAACTATAATTCAATACGTAATAAATTATATAATGTAAATAAGTAATACAACAATTATAAACGATAATATATAGTCCAGTATTATTTTACAAAGAATTCTATAGAATTACATTATGTAATTAATATAATATTTCACTACTATATATATATATAATATATATATACATATATTACTATAAATAATTACTATTATTTTGTATAGGTTCAATATCATGAAATCTAATATTATTTATAACCTCAATTATTAATAAACTGAAAGAGATGACTCTGATTTGTGTAGCTGTAATTATTGATGAACATGCATCGGACATCAGTACTTTTAGACATTTCGGAGCCAATTTTGTCTTCCCATATCTATAGTTTGTATATAATTGTATATGTATATTAATGTTTAATAGGTACACACATAAATATTAATAATAATTAACTGTTTTATATACCCGATGTAATGTACATGATAAAGTAATGTCTGAATCTATTTGCTGTATCAATTAAAGTACTTTGTCATGATAATGTTAGCATTTTACTTAAATACATTTATTAAAACTAATTTACATCATAAATAAAATTATAATCATATAGCACGCTAATTTTGTTAAATTAGAAAATCGAATATAGATGAAATCAAATAATTGTTTGACAATAAATTTTAATTAATAAGCTTTACTATTATTTATTTATTTACAATAATCTTATATAAAATATATTATTGAATATATAATTAAATTACAAATATAAAATAAATAGATCAATATGTTGGTATTAAATAGTGTATTAGTACCAGTTTCTATATAATTTATTTATAAAAAGATATATACAATAATAAACATTACCCATTCCATATTAGTGATTATTAATATAGAATACAAAGCCTAGTGTTAAACTATCGCAGCTAAATAACTAGATACAACAGTAATCCCCCGTCCCCCCTAGTTATTACGGAGACTAACATACATTTACGAGCTGCGAGATCATTATGAACTTAATTCAAGGTGGTCAGGAACATCATGCCTTAAGCTATTTGTATGCCGAATGTTATCAGGTGTTATCTTTAATGGTGGGCATCTGTTTATTTGTGTCAGTTAAGAGTGGGTGGTAACTATCATATTATTATAGTATCTATCAGTATATATTTAGCTTAATTAGTATCATATATATGATATACTTATATTTTATTTAATTAACTTAATAACATAATAATAACTATAAATTATTATTAGATATCCGAAAAATATAATTAGAATATTACATAAAATTTCTATGTCTTAATAATAAATAATAAATAAATAACTAATCAATCTAATTAATATGCGAGTATTAAATAATAAACAAGTACGTATAGTTTAAATTGTAATGTGGTATGTACAATGTACATATACCACTTTTAGTCAATTACGAGAACTAAAATTTTTCTCATTCCTAATGTATCTGAGCAGATCTCCGTGCATCATTTAAGGCAGTATAACCCAAGGTACGGCCCCCTTATGGGTCTCCATGCTTACACCTATAAAATGTATGATGTTCTTTTGCTTAAACTTGTGCATGCATAACGCCTCGTCCTGGAACTTCTTGATCCCAGTAAACCAAACCGTTAATATAATATGCTGAACATGTGTAATAATTATCAGTTCAACAGATCTTAGTGTTGAATTGTCATATATTCAAAATGGTGTATAAATTTATAAATATTAATATATATATGTTATCACATTATTCTCTCCTTGTATATTTAATTACTATAATATAAAAAAAAATTATATTTTTTTATCGAAATCTGTTAATCTCATAAAATGTACACATCTGTTGAACTCTATACAAATGTAATATGTTGAACGTATTAAATTTACACATTTGTTGAACTCTATACAAATTTAATATGTTGAACATATTCACTTTAACATTTTTGTAAAATAATTAAATTATATATAATTACATATATGTAAATATTACATAACCATGTAATTGAATGTATATTATTAACTATTAGGAAAATAGTGTAAATATAAGGAAACTAATGTTGTCAACATTTTAAATATAATGTATAATATTTATATTAATTATTATATTATCTATATATAGATATTAATTATAATTAATTAATTTATAATATTATATTATAAATTCTAAATATTAAAATAAATAATGATATATAATATATATAAATATGTATTATTATATTAATATAATATATTTCATTAGAAATAAATGTTTCAGTTAATCCATTGATGCATATAAATTACGATATTTTAATTAATTAATTAATTTATATATATTTATACTTATTAATAATGTCTTACTTATAATATTTATATACATATCTTTGTATATATTTGTATATTAATATGTTCTACTTATACCTACTTATAAATACTATATTATAATTGTTAACATATACAATCATTTTACAAATCAAAAATAAAATATCTGAAGTTGTTTTATGTATGTATACCACATATATGTGCTATATATATATATATATATATATATATATATATATATATATATATGCGTGTGTGTGTGTGTGTGTGCGTGTGTGTTATAAAGGGAAGTCTGCAGATATATCGATTAATGTAATATACATGTATGTCGAATTGAATTAAATTCAAGTCGGTTATTACGTAATAACAATATATCTGCATGCATAAATTGTTTTATGCTTCACGCTCGGTTGATTGCATAACATGTGTACATTTCTATTTTGTAATTAAATGTTTTATTATTTGTATTAATTTGTATTCGTTTTGTCATTTATATTTGTTATCGTTTATGTATATGTCGTGTCATTCGTTTCATATAAAAGGAACGCCGCTCGTTGTGATTGATACAATTTTGATTCTTCGTCTCACCAGGTTGGTACATAGCATCACCTATTATCATTGTCGTTATTATATTTTTTACTATATTATTATTATTATTATTATTTATGTTATTATACAGGTCTTTGTGGAAATAAAGTTATATAAGAACTTCACTTTGTTACATATATATATTCTTTAATATTATGTTTTAACATCTCTATATTTAGGTTGAAGCTTTATCAAGATTAGGTGATTGCAACATCGGGGAAAAAATGTGTTCTATGTTTAAATATATTGCATCTAAACAAGTATGGTGCTATTATTCTCAGTGCTGTCAACGAGGATAAATTTATTTTGCCCAAACAAAATTATACAAATGTATAACTGGTTAGTTTATATTATGTTAACATTAATTTACTATAAATACATGTATTATAAGATAAATATAAGTTAAATATTCATATTCATATTTATTAAAGTTTAAATGTATACCCTATTTTATATATTAATTATATATTAATTAATATTTATATTAATAAGTATATATATCATAGAGGCTACATTAAGAATTCATGAACATGCAGTAATAAAGGATATAGATAAATGTATCGACTCTCAACTTACAAATTGTAAACGAAAAAAGAAAGAGATGCAAGAAAAGTATAATTAATAAAATTGTAATTTAATTAAATGATTTAATTTAATATATAGGACATCTGCTCAACTCAATACATTTTAAATATGCTCAACATAATCAAAATGAAACATGTAAACCACACCAAAAAATGTAACCAAATGAATATGTTCAACATGTTAACAATTACATATTAACAGTTTGGTTTACTTAGATGATGGGTTCAGATTGATCTGACGTGTCGTGTACTCTTACGTATAATGTAGAATGTAGTGTAGTATTGTATAATAGTATAATATTTAGTATACTAGTATAATATCAAATATTTTTCATTCAGTTATAATTATGTTAATCAAATATAAATATAAGATAAATATTTATATTGTATATAATCTGAAACATAAATAGTAAATTAATATTTAAATTTATAATTTATTATCCCGGTAGATAGTATAGATTCTAAAATGATAACACAAAATGCAATATTGTATATAATCATTAAAGAAATCATTAATTTCATTATGTAGCGATTTCTATTTATATTGAAGTTATAATATAAGTGACATGAGTTGAAAAAAATACATTAGAACTATGCGAAATGAAAGAATTATTATGGGTATATATGAAGTTATAACTCCGTATAAATAATAATAATTATTATAGTTAAATCATTGTAATTAGCGTACTAACTCTTCAGTATATTATTTATATGTAAATATATGACATTTATATTTAAAATGTGATAATTAATTTATATTTAAAGCTAATTATTAATATTTCAATAAGAAAGAATATATTTGTAGGTAATAATGGTAATATGATAAATACCTAATAGTAATTTGATAAAAAATATTTCGGCGATCCGATCCGGATCGGGTTAGAAAGAGAGGATCGGGATCGGCAAAGGATCGGATAACGAATGGAGATCGGGATTGGTTAAAGGATCGCATAAGAGAATAAATAGAGGATCGGGATCGGGATCGCCGATCCAGGAAAAAAGGATCGGTGCCCATCACTGATTCTACTTTATAATACTTGTGATTATATTTAAGTAAAATTATTAATTGATTATCTATAATCCTTGTGTATAGACAAGTACAATTATTATATGTATTTAGATAATACATTTGTATTAACTTAATAATTAAATATATAGATTGTGTATCTACTTTGATAAATTAACGTACCGTAGAGTAATTTATATACATTATAATAGGCTAAATATAATATGTACTGATGGGCACACGGAATCAGATTAATATAAATATAGACAAGCGATTTGGGAACTAATATAATACGTGTTATTGTAAGAACATTTACATGGATACATAAATATACTTATTTTTAAATTTTAGGTTTCTAAAAAATCTTAAATTGAATACAATATAATTATTATAATAATATATATTATATATTCATTACATTATTATTTATATAATTCTACATATTTGTGTGTTTATATTTTTTATTTTCTAGTTTAAAAAATAATGCTAACTATATTGTATTATAATTTAGTGTAGCTGTCATCCATATACTGAATATATTATACTCCAAATCATTTATAACATTTATAACCTATATTTAATATATGTAATATAATATTACATTTCAAAAGTAATTAAATGATTATCATTTGGCAAATATAATATAAATGTGATTTAAAAACAAATAACTTATTTAGTTTTTCATTTATTAATTTAAAAAGTAACGCACATATAATAAAGTATTATATTTATTAATGCACTGTATTTGATATATATAGTGTATATCTCATAGTATTTATTTTGTTTAAAATAATTATAAATACGATAAATATTATTAAAAATGACTACTCTATAGGACTACGAGAACTAGAGTTAATAAATTAATTACGATTTGAAAGTGTCTATGTAGGTTATACCTAACGGTTATTTTAAATATTATGTAAGGTTTACATTTATAAATATTGTTAAAAATAAATATACTGATATTAAGCATGTATTAAAATATAATTGTCGTATAATAATAATTGTTGTATTCAATATATTCATATTCTATTAATTATAAATCGCATTTAAAATGAATTTATTTTTAAATTTAGATTATTTTATCTATTTTACGTATTATAAACTACTGTTGAATCAGTTTATTCATAATATCCAAATTTGTAAAGTAGTTATGATAGTTTTGTCAAATAACTATTGAATTTAATACATTTATAAATAATATATTTAAATAATTTCAAATTAATAATAATCAAAATAATAAAGACAAACATATTTGCAAGGACATTTTGTCCTTGGTATTTGTTTACGGTACCACTATATGGTGCGTAAATCTACCGATAGGGACCGATATCCTGGCCATATTTTCAATATATTTAGATATAAGCTTCCTCTCTACCACTTCGTTCTCTATGTACTAGAAAATAAACACAATAATATTAATAATAGTGTAAACAAGAAGTTATATAGTAATTTATTTATATAAATATCGCATATTTTAAATAAATTTCTTATACAAGAATATTTTTATATAATAATTGATTATATTAGTGTGTAAAAACATTTGAATTAATTTTGTATTAAATATATATTAATATAAAATAATACTTTCATAAGAAATTTATTCTTCAATTTATTAAATTTTGAAAACTACTAATTATTAATTGTTCTTTTCCATTGTGATTATCAATACAATTATAAATATATTTGATATTAATTCAATATATATATATATATATATAGTTATATATATATATATCACTATTATATCTAAATATAATAATATTAACATTACTATTACAATTAACCAGATATGATAGTACATACATCAACTTAATAAATATTTGTGTAATGAAATATTAGTAGAAAAGTTTAAGAATGGTGAGATTGAAATAAGCTCAACATAACTAAAGTGACTTCATTATATATACAACCAATCCAAAAAATATTTTTATAAATGTTATTTATTATTATTTTTTATATATTACGGGCTTGCTCAATATGAAATTACTATAGATTATATTCCTGGTCAATGCTCATGAGATCTAGGATTGATCTGCATTATATTTCGTTTATTTTGTACATACGTTATTCATTTACTCATAAATTTATATATATACATATATTATCTTTGTATTACTTGAATAATATAAATATAAATAAACTTATAATAGTCAATTTATTTGTTATATATGAAATTGAGTGTAACATATGTACAACAAATAATGATAAATTTTAGACTTGATTTTCTCAATTGATTTTCTAATTATTTTCATCTTCATTATGTTATACAAATGCTAATTTTTCTTTAATATCTTAGTAATTTGTTTTCCTTTTACTAGATATTATATATACTTATAAATGATCAACACAGATAACTTTATTCATAAAGAATATATATGATTTAATATAAATTGATAACAATTATATAATAAATTATACATAATATATTATTTCAAAATAATAACTATTTCAATTATTCATTTTAATGAATATATTATAATTTTATTAATTATCTTTCTAGGTTTTCTAGGGTATCTTGTATATATACTACTGATATTATATTTATTTAGTATGCATATATAAATATATAGTTACAATACACCAGGCCCGTAGCCACGAGGGGGGAGGCTTGCGGAGGCAAGGCCCACCCTGAGATCGGCTAGGCCCCTCCCCAGAGATTAGGTAGGCCCCTAAAACTTGTTTCATATTAAGTTTTTTTCATATAGTATTTACTAGATATTCAATTATATTTATATTTTTATTTTATAATTTAATTATATTATATTTATTTATTATAATGTATGTATGATAGTTATATCAATTATAGTTAGGATCCAAATCAGTATTTATAATTTGATAAAATATTTTCTAAAATTATGGTAAATATTAAAAATAAATTTCAATAATTTAATGTCATCTGATATCGGAAATGTACTAAATGTACAAGTTGTAGAGCAATTTTGGAAATAAAATAAAAATATTTACCGATAATATATATTATAATATTATATATATATATATATATATATATATATATATATATATATATATATATATATATATATATATACAATATAATACAACAGTTTTACTTAGTATTACTGAGACTTGGTTAACTACTGATGATTATACTCTAGCTTCCCGACTGACCTCTGATTATTTTGAAGTGTTGCTTACTAATAGGTATACATCACATCGTCGTGTTGATTGGCTCTGTTATTCTCATCGGAACTTAAGATTATTTCGTCATACACACCATGTTTATCTTTACATATAATTATGATCTGTGATATTCAGTTTCTTTCATTATTCACCATTATAATTATACTTATTTACCTTCCACCTTTATATAGCCCATGGAGTTTCTTAGCTGACCTCTATTCTATTTTAAAATCTTTCACATTATTAACACGGTTATTCTTGGTGATTTTAATATTCAAATTAATAATGAAAATCAAGCTTCCTTATCTCTGAATAAACTTATATTTGATTATTCTCTGACGCAATATGTTTTCCTTACTAATAACACTAATAGTAATAATATTGACTTTTTTTATATCTATCTGATTCTAAATTAATTTCATATCCCACTTAAAGTTCTCTAATATTTAATTACTTTGTCATATTACTTGATTTGAACTTGCCGGAGACACAAATTCATCGTTTTTCTAGATCGTTTCGGAAAATCTCCCCTATTTATAAACCAATGTGTGTTAACTCTGTATTCCATCAACTTAACAACAGTATATCTTCTGATTTGTCAACAATTTTTGATTATTTTAATTTGGCATTATCTAATTCTATTGATATATGTGTACCTTCCATTACTCTTATCAACCGAACTTATTCTAAGTTTTCCTGGTTTAATACTGAGCTTATTAAACTAAGGCAAATACTTCGTAGACTACAACGAAAATATGCATCCTCTAAATTTGAATCTGATCTTATTTCCTTTAAAGTTTTCGATCGCTTTACAAGAAAAAAATTCTCTCTACCAATTCGTCATACTTTACTGATATGCTCGGTAGTTATGGAATATCTTCTAAACAATCTTATAAATTATCTTTCACCTTAGTAGGTAAAACCCAGACCAAGCATCTTCCGGACAAGCCTGATTTAGTTATTTGTTCATTGTTTGCCAATTTCTTCCAACAAAAAGTTTCTAGCATTAATGCTAGAAATTAATAATTATCAATATACTTCCAAACATCAACTCGTCATGACTCAATCTAAATGTAATATCCACTCATAATCACTGTTCATGTGTTTCGCGTCCCACAGATGATATTGCACTCTCTTTGATGACATCCTTGAAATCCCCCTTGATCCTATTCCACTCAATCTTCTTCTTTCATTATCACCATATTTTATTGGACTTATCGCGTAAATCATTCATATATCTATTATATAATATATTGTTCCACGCTCAATGAAATATTCATAGATTATTCCGATTTAAAAAAAAACAACTCTTGACTAATCAAATGTATCAAGTTATCGTCAAATATCCCAGTTATCATCCATAACTAAGATCTCAGAACGAGTTGTGTCCACTCAACTTATTAATTACAGTATGTGCTAATGTAGTATAATGCTATTGTTGATAAATATCAAAGATCGTATATTACTTTAATCATTAATGATATTCTTATAGGTTAATCATAATGATATATCTTGATAATAAAGCCCCATGCTATATCGTATTACTATAGTTATCTAGTGCTTTTGATACTCTCGATCACAATATTCTTTCTATTGGAATTAATCAAATTGGAATACACTGTTAAGTCCACAGTTGGTTTATGTATATCGTTTCATCTAGAACATATTCGGTGAATATTAACTTCTCGTTATCTCCTCCTTATTTTAACATACATGGTGTTCCATGATGCTCTGCTATTGGCCCTATTTTGTTCATTATTTATATTCTTCATATAAAATAAATTTTCCACAAATATCCTAATATTAACTATCATATTTATGCCGATGATCTTCAGATATATCCATTTTCTAGTTCTAGTGATTCTGGCCTGATTCAAATATCTATGTTTAATTGTATTACTGATCTTACTTATTGGTTCTCTCATAACTCCATTTCCTTAAATATGACTAAAACTAATAGGATAAACCTACTATCATATTCTCAAGAAACAGTTAACTGTGGAGAATTCTCCTCTATCAATCATTCATCTTTTTATACTATCTCTTCCAACTTCTCAATCTATATCTATCCTATGTTTCACTATAACCTCTCCACTAGACTAATCTCCACACATTAATAATATGATACGCACTGATAACTATTTACTATATAATATTAGAAAATCTCGTTATAAGCTTATCTTTGCCTTGACTAAATGTGTAATTCACTCGATTTTATTCAGTAGACTTATCTACTAATGTCATTATTGTTTACATTACCTGTTAACCTGATCCTACTGATTTAAATTATTTTATTATATGCATAAATGTATATTTATATAGTGTATAATATACACACACAGTGTATTTTTATTTATTGTTTATTTATACCCTGAGTAATTCCAAGACCTCCTATAACCTCGAGGTTATAATAGGTCTTGGTAATTCACAGTGTGCGTCAATATAAGTAATAGAGGATTCTAGTAAATTACTAGTAGTGATCCTGGTAGTGATATTATTACTAGTATACTGGTTTATATTCATTACATTTTAGTTTTAAAATTGTGTGGGGCCTTGCCCCCCCTGGTATAAATGTCTGGCTACGGGCCTGCATTACACTCAAGTGTAATTCATTGTAATAAAATAATTGGAAAATAATACAAATATAAATTTTAATTAATAGAGAATTAATTAATATTAACATTTTGTTGTTATATTGACACTTTATTGGTAGGATTACAATGAGTCTAACCTAAAATATATTTAATTATAATTAATTATATAGAATTATATAAATTTAGTTTTAATGTTTAGTCTATTAATTAATAAGTATGTAAAATGTTTATTATTTAATAGTTTTTGGCTAAGCACTACAGCTTAGCCGTTTTTGCGTACGAGATGCGCGCGCATTGTTGATAAACAAAAAGGTTGACAAACAGATATTAGTGTTGAAGAAATTGATTCATTTAAAAAAAATTCTCATTTTACATATATCATTTACATTACATTACAGTAATATTGATAATTGTATACTTTTATATTAGACTAATATATTTACTTTATAATATATATACTATTAAAATATATAATTGAAGATATGAATGATAATTTTTTTAAATAAGCTGATACATGCGCTGCAGTTAACATCACGAATATTCAAATTTGACCAAATATACACATACAAGTTTCCCAAAATACATACAAAGTAGTTATATCTTATTATAAATAATATATTATAAAAGGCAATAATTAAATAATATATCTCATTATTTTATCATTAAAATTTGAGCTGAAAACTTAACATAGGTGTATTTTGTACTAAATGTGTATTTTGCATGAAAATTATAAAATTCAAAATGAATTTAATTATATATCTTATGGAATTTTAATTATATGGTATAACATCTATGGTATACTTTATAATATAATAGAGTAATACAAAATATTTCAATATAAAAATATATGACTACAATAAAGAAACATCATATTTGTACAGGTGTAAACTTTGGGTACCTAATATTTGGATAGCTGATTTTGATAATAAAATAAAAGAGAAGGATAATATTTTCTATATAAACATGAGATTGTGCAGACTTTTCAAATCACTTTGAGTATCAAGAAATATTAAACACTATATATATTGTTATTTGGTGGAGTCCATTTATCCCATCTAGGAACTTAAATGAAATTTCCACTTATAACCATATAGCTCTAATTTCCCTTCGAAAACGCTCTTATGTTAAGTCATCCATGGTTTTAATGAAAGCTGATCATTTATTTATAAAAAATTATATAAGATCACTTCTAAATATTATGGGGATATATTTTAATGTTTCAAACAAGGTTCGAATTCGTGTCCTACTGCTTATGTGTTTGACGCCTTAGCCAATGAGCCACACGTCATATTTATGTATATGTATATCTTCCTCCTTTTCCTCCTCTCCACTTTCTACTCCTTCTCCTCATATTCCTCCTCCTTCCCTTCTCCTCTTCCTTATCCTCCTCCTCCTCCTTCTCCTCCTTTTCCTCCAACTCCCTTTCTTATACTCCTCCTCCTATCCATCCTCCTCCTCCTTATCATCCTCCTCTAACTACAAAGCTAATCATACTGCTATAACGTAATACCTTAATGTATTTGATCTCTTTCAGATAGGTACAATTGTGTATACCGTATAATTTCCAAATAGTTCTAGTTTACCACTTAATTATTAATACCTACTTACTCTATTTAGTAACCTAAGTTGCATATATGGTTGAAAATACATTAGATACAATGTTTATTCATAGTGAAATTTGTATATAAAATTGAAATTTATATTAATTTTGTACGATTACTATCTAATTATAATTTTGTTTTTAAATATTTTGATATTTGTAATGTTAATGAATATGTTATTAGTTTATTATTTTTATTTAAATTTAATTATCTTTTACTTACAGATAACATTCAATTTAAAAGAAAAACTGGTAAATGAACCACTTGGTTTCTTTACTCTTAAGAGTAAAAATTAGAAAGTATTTAAAATATGTCATCAATAAAATTATATATATATATCAAATAATTTATTTATTATTTCATCAATGCATATATTATTTAATACTAATATCTATAATTATTCAATATATAATAATGATGTTAACAACAATATAATTAAAATGTATACAGATATATCTGTATCAGATGTATCTATTAACATTTATATATCACTTATAATTTAATATATTTCTATAATAAATTCTAAAAAAAAACACATATTGTTACCTTTTTTATTATTATCAAATGATAAATTACATTTTGATTAATTTTAATATAGTTTATTTTTGTAATATTACTTATGTAATTCATTGATAAGAATAAATTAACTTTAAAATAACAGTTAAATGTTAAGTTTGTATGTAACTATTACTTTATTACTTTGAATACAATATTATATTTGTCTTTAAATACAGTATTTATATGTTGATTAAAGGTATAATTTAACACTTTTATGTATAATATATTTATATCATATTAATTACGATTATTAATATAAGTATAATATTAATTTAATGTACAATTCAAATAAATAAGATTTAATATAATTCAAGAATTTTAATTTATATAATTATTATTTGTGCATATTTTAAATAAATTCGTCAACACTAATCTCATGTTTGTTTACATTTTGCGTATCTAGGTCAAATAAATACCGTATGCAAGATAGATAGGGAACTGTGTCGCTTGGGTTTTTTGAAACTACATCTTATTTACAGTCATTTGATTTATAAATTAATAAAATAATCAATTATATACAAATTTTATTATTTAATAGTTTTTTTATTTTTAAATTGTCCACATATATATTGGATATTTTCCTTTTTATTAATTAGATATAAAGCACACTATGTATTAATAATATAATTATATCAATAATATATATAATATGTCATATTTATTAAAATTAAACACAATGCTATTTCCAATGGAAACTTTCCATAATGTTTATATTGAGTACATTTATAATCATATTTTTTAGCTAGAAAGTCAACCGAATTGCAACTAATATCTTTTTATAAAAAATGTATTAAGCTATTGATGCATTCCTGATATTGCATATATTCATTTAGCTAAGGCTTTTGACAAAGGCTATCACATTCTAAACGTTTGTATAAATTATCTTATTATGGCGTTAGTGGTAATCCTTATAAATGGTTAAAATCTTATTTACTCGATAGAAAATAACGTGTTAAAATTAATGATAGTTTCTCTTATTTCTCGCAGGTTATATCTGGTGTTCCTCAAGGGTCCGTTATTGGTCCGTTGTTATTATTAATTTATATTAATGATTTACCTAATATTATTAAACCACCTGTAATATTAACAGTATGTATATAGAACCTAGTGTGTCAGTATATCTTCTGGGAGACGATTCCGTTCCGCAAGTAGTCAGTTAGTTTAGTAATAGTTAAAGGAATATATATAATGCCTTACATTTGATAGCTAATTAAAGAGTGCCTTCTTATGTATAATATAGTGGGCGTGTATGTTTATAGTACTCGGCGTGTCTAATCTATATTACACCCCATTACTAGATTATAAATTAAATCTAATTAGTATTGATAATCTAATATAACAACTTATTTTATTTAAATATATCTTCTACATATTTATATCTACCTTAATAATAATAATAATACGAAGTAAATAACTTTAACCCATAATAGAACATTTTCTTTAACATTCTATAAGTTTGTCGGGTGGTCTAACTTCCCTACCAGATCTCGTTATCACTACCTCTTTCTCAACAGGTATTAATTCAATTATGTTTATTCTAACGATAGAGCGACCAGTTTCTATAGTATACTAGACATGTCCTATCGTTGTCATCTCTCCTTCATCTATGAACTTCTTCTGATTCGAGAACTTATTATTATGATATCTTTTCTCGTCTATTTTTCTTTTCTCCATCTGTTTTCTGTAGAATTCATGGTTTTCTTTTGTAATCATTTTATATTGTTGGAAATCAAGTAATGAGGTACTTAATTTTCGATTCATTAACAATTCTCCAGGTGAAATTCCAAATGATAATGGTGTTGTTCGATGACTTAACAATCCTAAATATGGATCGTTAGATTTTTCCATTATGTTATTGAATGTGTGGATGTCTCTTTCGGCTACTGAATTTCCTCTAGGGTATTTCGGAGAAGACGAAATATGCTTAAATTGATATTTTCTAGAAAATTCTTTAAACTCGTCCGAAGTATATTGTCTTCCGTTGTCCGAAATGACGTTTTCCGGTATTCCGTGTCTTGCGAATATAGATTTGATAGAATTAATAACAGTTATTGATCTCTCATCACGGATCAACATTGTTTCGATATACCTTGAATAATAATCGACAACAACTACGTATTTAGACTGCTTAAACTGATATAGGTATATTCCTACTGTTTCCCAGGTTTGCTTGGAACTGTAACTAATTATATTGGCTCTCGCTATGTATTATTACTTACTCTGCATTGATTAGATTATCTAACTTTTCTTTCAATATATCACGATATTTCAAACCATTGATCGCTATTTTTAGCCCTTTCTAGACATTTGGTAAAAACCGAGATGACACTATGAATATCTTTAATAATCTCGTTTCTATTTATTTCCGGTATAACTGCACGATTTTGATACGTTAAACATGCATTATTTATTGATAAGTATTGTTGATTATTATAGTACTTTTCGGTATCTTTCTTCCAGCTGTTTTTATTTGTCAATCCTTGATTAATATATTCTTTGATTCTCATGATCTCATTATCTTTTTCAATCATGTTTCTTATCCTATTTATTTGTACTCTTGGTATATATATACATATATATGTGTATAGCTCTAATGTCTCATAGAAGCCGCTCTCGTGTTAAGGCATCCATGGTTTTAACGAGAGCAGATCATTTATTTACACACAATTATATAAGATCACTTCTAAATAATATTTTAAGATCCATTTTATAAAATTAATTAATGGTCCGGACGAGGCTCAAACCTGTGTCCTACTACTTGTGTGTCTGACGCCTTAGACAACTGAGCCACATAGACAGTTAATATATATATATATATATATATATATATATATATATATATACTATTAAGTAATTAGTACAGAGTCGGTATTGAAATAGGTAAATATCTAAAATGACTGAAGGTAATGACTATTATTAGTATAACCTGGCGTTCTCTCGCCTTCTCTCGCGCGCTCTCTCTCTCGCTCAATCTCGGCCTCTCTCGTTCTCTCTCGTTCTCTCTCGTTCACAACACCGATCATTACCGGGTGATTACGTGACCACCCCAATCAGCATCATCACCATCGTTACTACGTCGTACACACTATTAGCAACTATTGTTCTAAGGCTATATCATATATGCTTAGCAAAATAAGTAAATATCGTATTTATATGTATTTATATGGTTCAACGTATAGCTAATCCATATATATATATATATATATATATATATATATATATATATATATATATATATATATTTATATATATATGTATATATATATATACTTGTATAATTTTGTATAAATAAATAATCGACTATCGTTAAAACATTGGATTAAAATACCATTAATACGAGAGTGGATTCGAATGAACATTATAACTATATGATGTATTATTAATTTTACGTGAAAACTCCACCTAAGTTTATGTATGGGATTAAGGACGACATAAAATAAATAAATAAATAACACTATATATATATATATAACAATATATATATATATATAGTTAAACATACTTATACATATATGATGTTGATGATGATACTGATTAATTGTAGCCTGTATTCAGAAATCTCAAACGTACAATAATAATGATGTTAGTGTACGCTTGATATACCTCCATCCTTAATATAACACTAAGTACAGCTATAACTGATGCCAACCTTACCTATTATAAAGTATATTTACTATATCTAATATGCCGCCATCCTTGGTAAAGAGAAAAGTGTTGGTTCACGAATCGGGAGGTTGATCAAGGGTTAGCTTTGTTCATAGGTAATTATATTAATAGTAATATGTATTGGAAGGGCAGGACACGAACTTTTTATATATATAAATGATTTAATCGCTTACATCTCTATAATAACACATACATTTGTATTAATCTACTAGATTATTATACACATGTGCTGCGCGATGTACCATTCTGTCAATGTTGTTCTGTTCTTCGCAATAATCAAACTTCGCTTTGCAATCGTCACGTTTTATTACGTAAAAACCGATTGTGACATGCGCAATGCATACATTATATGTGTGATACTACTATTATAGTACTATACTACTACTTATACTACTAATACTACTACTACTACTACTACTATAGTATACTATAGTTGTACTATAGTAGTATACTACTACTACTAAACAAATATATTAATATATTTTATGTATACATATATGTGTGTTATATTATATAGAATATATATTAAATGCAAATCTAAAGCCTCAATAATATAATTGATATCATTAGAATTTGATATATCAATATACCAATATAAAATGCATTAACATACAGATAATGTTATTTAATGATTAAGATTATATAATAATATTATCAAAAAATATGAGAAAAGTGACCGAAGCGTAATTAATGATTTTAGTATTAAAACATTATAACGATGACATTGATTTAATATGTAAATATAAGTATTTATTTAACAGATTAAAAGTTGTAGGTTATAGGTATATATATATATATTACCTATAATTCTTTATAATTCAATATGATTCAATAACAAAAATGACACTGACTAAACCTCGACTAAATTACTCTTATATATAATGTTAGTTAAGATATTAAATAGCTATAAATATATATATATATATTATAGGTTTATAAGATAATCAAAATAAACAAGTATTAAAGCAAAATTAGCGTAAACAGGAAGTGTATAAATATAGGAAAGTATTTCGATAGGCGTATACCAGTGGTGTATGTAAGAACGGTGACGATAATTCTATAGATGTTTATAATCATATCGTCCTTTACGCCGTCGTACACTATCGTAGCATACAATCTGTGTCTACTGTGATGGAGACTATCTCCCACGAACTATACAGATCTGTATACTATCCACTATTGATTTTTTATATGTAAAAGGAAACCGTTTATCTGCTCACAAACTACCTATGATTCGACCACCTACTGGAACATATTATTTGACCTATAATGTTACGTTGCGGCAACTAGTTTCTGGTTGCTTGGAGATATATGAATGTGTAGGAGATTCTCAATTTGTATAGGTAAATATAGTACGTTGTTTACTTTTTTAATTTGTTTACGGTTTATAGCATGTTCGTGCTTATCTACGATGTAGGTAATTATATATTTTTATTTGTTACTAATTATTTATATTTTATTATTTAGACGCGTATACTTTAGTATCTTTGATCTATATAATAAAAAGCTTAACATTTTATTATGGTGAAATTCAAAAGAATTATAATAATTAAATTAATTTTATATTTTAACAATAGGTATATTTATATACCTACTATTAATTTAATCTATGTCGCCATTATAATTGACAGTACAATTGACAAGTTGTTCACGTATTACACTTGTAATACAGGTGGTTAACGTGAAGTAATATAACATTTAGATTGAGTTATCGTAACTACTAATTAATTCATATATACATAAAATTAATCAGGTTATATATATATATATATATATATATATATATATAAATGAGTTGTACCCTAGCCAAGCTTACCCGAATGATAATTTTTCCATAAATTTCCGAATATATTTAATATATATTTAGAATACCCGTAATTAATATAATATATATATATACATATATATATATATATATATATATATATTGATATAAATTGATTACGTTTCTAAATTTCGTATACGTTCTAAATCTTACATACTATAAACTGTAAAGATAAAACAAATTAAAAATATAAAAAATATTACTATATTTAACGATAACATTTGTGTATTTCAGACACATTAACATATCTGTATAGATAGAAGCGTTGGAAATAGTTTCCCTCGTAGTAGAAACAGCTAATTTAAATATATATATTTATATATATATATATTGTTACTAACTATATATATATATATAGTTAGTAACACTAATAATGTTATTGAATTATTTAATTTCCATTGTATATTCATATCTTATTAACGTAGTCTCTTCTTTTATATGAATATATAGTTCGCTTATTCTATCATTTATTTCATTAATTTCATCCTTAAATATCTTTTTATTTTCAACCGTTAACTTAATCTTATTCTTTTTATTATTCTTATATGTAGCTTCCTTCTGTAATAATTGATTTTGTATTTTATCTATGAGCGATTCAAACTTGATTTTATTATCATTGGCTTCATATTTAATCACCTTTATCTTCGTAAGTTCAGTTTCAAGTTGTATATCCAACCTATCTATTTTTGCATTCAAATTTTTGATATTTACTTGTATGTGTTTTCCCTCGGGTTCAACCCTACGGCTATGAGAAAACTGACGCAGTTTAAATACTTTATTATCTCGATCCCTTGTTATGTCGAATATATTTATTTTAATAGTTTCTGCATGTCTTATCTTTTTTAACAATTCATCTTGACGATGGTTGGTAAGTTTACTAAAACTATCCTTAGTGTTTTTCCATAGATTTTCAATATCTTTGTTAGCGTAGTCAATTATTCCTGTTTCTATTTTGTTCATAACTTTTGACAAAAGAACCTCTTCAGTACGAATACTTTTATTTATTTCTTTAATTTTAGAAGATTGTTCTTTGTTAAATTTAGGATTATTCTTATCTTTATAACTATTAACATCTGATAATTCTTTTGTTAAAATCAATATTTTTTGCTGAATCTCTTCACTATTAATACGGTCAGTTAATTGTATAATCCTTTCCTCTTGTTGATTTCGATAGTTAATATTTGTATTTTTGGTATCTAAATCATCTATAAAATCTGATAATTCTTTTTTAGATAACAATATTTCAAGCTTTCCTTCTTCAATAAGAATACTTTCAGTTATGAGTTTATTTATTTTTGATTTTTTTAATTCCGTAATTTTATTTTGACTCTCTTCAATATTAATAAGGTTAGTTATTTTTTCAATTTTTTTCATTTGCTCACTTTGATAATCATTATTTACAATTGTACTATCTATAGTATAACGAAAGTCTGATAATTCTTTATTTAATATCTCTAATCTAAGTTCAGTCTCTTTTGTTTTAATAATTTCAGTTTTTTCAATAATCATTTTACTGTGTTCAGTAAGATAATTAAGATCTCTATTTGAAGGATTCAAATTATTTTTAAAATTAGATAAATCTTGTTTTAATTTAGCTAATTGTAATTCGCGTTCTTTAAGTTGAATACTTTCAGATATTCTTGTAATTTTTTCTGTATGGTCATTTTTATATTTAGTATTTTTATTTTCGTTATCATATTTATTGTTAACTTCATATAAATCTTTTCTTAAATCAGATAATTTAAGTTCGTGTTCTTGAATTATAATGTTTTCAGTTATTTGTTTAACTTTATCTAAATATTTATTTTGATATTTAGAATTTTTATTTTCTGTATCAAGACTATTTTCAAAAACTGATAAATCTTTTTTTAATTCAGATAATTTTAGTTGATGTTCTATATGTTGAATATTTTTAGTTATTTTGTTAACTATTTCGTTAAGCTCATTTTCATTTTTAGTATTTGTATTTTCGTTATCAAAATTATTATTAACGTTATTTAAATCTTTCCTTAAATCAGCTAATTTAAGTTCATATTCTTTAATTTGAATTGATTCAGTTATTTGTTTAACTTTTTCTGTATAATCATTTTGATATTTAGCATCTTTATTTTCTATATTAAAACTATTTTCAAAATCTGATAAATCTTTTCTTAATTCTACTAATTTAATTCGGTCTACATTTTCAATTATAGGTTTATTTTGAATATCATGCTTATTTTTTAATTTATCTAATTTATTCGAACCTATAATATTAATTTCTTCCGGATGAATTATATCAGTATTACTGCCTAATGTGTTCTGCCTCGAAAGCTGGCCTGTATCTGATGTTTTTAATCTTTTTTTCACGAAATTGATTTCAAAAAATGAAGATTTTCCTTTTTTATATATTGATCTAACTTTTTTAAATTGATAGGAAATAAGCATTGCTGTTAAAATAAATGAAATCACAGTTATTGTAAAACCAAATCCAATCCAGAATTTTTTCGTTACCATGTCGAATATGTTATATAATCTATATTTAATTATAATTATTAGTTTTATAAATATATTGTTATGATAATTAATAATATTATTGTCATATTATTTAGAAATAACAAATAAATATAAATTACACAATTATATAAAAATGTATTAATATATACATAAGTAAACATATATATGTATACTTATATCTCACTTTGTTTACATAGCAACCAATATATAGTTGTGGTAATAACTGCTTAGCTTTTAAATATCTTTTAATTGTATTATTATTATAAAGATAAGTACGTATTCATTTATTTTTTATATTATCTATTATATTAATATATATATTAAATATTAATATCCAACTTATTTGAAATACATAATAGTTGTCTTTAAATTATAATCATATCTTATTTAGATATAATTATATTTAGTATTTGTTTACATTTTATTATAACAAAATAAAAATCCTAAAAAATAAATAATAATCACAAAGATAATAGAATTATAAATTCGATAAATTAATTAAATTCAAATATATATTACATACTGTTTATGTATATTCATACTTAGCTACATTATTTACTATTTATAAAATTAATTAACTAGTAGTTTATAATAATATTATAACTGATATTCTCCCGTGGATCTCCCTTGGGAATTTGCTTTTGGTAGTCGGATCTACCAACCTTCATTTGAGGTTAGCTACCAACTTACACCTAGATAGTCTACTGCTGTATTTACTTACATACAGATCCATCAATTCTACCTCGGACGATACACTGCCTTACATCTCAGACAATCGGACCATCATTGCCCGGCTGCCACCAAGCATACCAGGGGCCTACTAAAGTCAACCGGTGCTTGTCAAGTCAACTCGTCATATAGCAAAACGGACTGAATACCAAACTTCTTCAAAAATATCCCTGTTACGACCAGTTTTTATACATTTATTATTATATTTATTATTATCTATTTCATTCAATTTAATCCCACAATCTCAAGTATACCATGTCCTCAAATTGTTCACATTGTAACCTTCCCGCATGCGAATATTATCTCAAATGTAAAACATGTCCATCTATTTTACATTATAATTGTTTATACCCCGCAGCTATTATTTCTAAATCCTGGTTTCATTCTAAAAACCCCCCTCCCGCTTATGCTATTGCTATATTTAATTCACCTAACTTCATCTTCTCATGTTCCTCATGCCTAGCCTTAAATAAGTTTCCTTCGACTAATCATACAACTACTCCACCCATTACTATGCCATATTCACCTTCTACTTTAACTGACAAATCTATACATAATACTTGTTCCAAGGTAACGCCAAATATAACATCTGATATATATTCTTCTACTACGACTATTAATATCCAGCCCAAGCATAATACTAATACCCAGCCCAATGATAATACTTCTAGAAACATTCCAAAGCTAATGGACTTAAAATTTTCCTCAAATCACACACCAACCCCTATATTATCTAGTTCAACTTCCTCAAAGTCTTCATCCATACGCTCCATAGATAATTCCCTCATACTAGTACTTGAACACCTTCTTCCTTATGAAGTTAACTATAATTTCATAGTATCATTAATTGACTATATAAAACTTCCACATTCTTATATTACTTCTGCCTCATTTCTTACCAGTACTGCTATATTACGTTTCACTAATATTTCTGCTCGTGATATATGTTTCTCCTCCCTTCTAAAAATCTCACCACATAGTAATTTTAAGCATATATTTATTCGTCATTATTTACCTGACTCTACTAGACTTCTTGGTAAGGTACTATATCATGCCCTAAAACAAAAACTCACGCCCATTTTGTATAAAGTATTTTTTAATAATCGTTCCCAAACATTTGAACTTAGGGATAAAAAAAATCCTCTTTCATATCCCCCTTTTCTCATCCCTGAATCTGATCTAACAAAATGGTTTGATTCTTTTGATCACTATAAGAAATCATTTATAAATAATTCTTCCTCTCAAGCCTGACTATCCTCTAATATAGCCTTGATCAATATTCGCTCCTTGAGATCAAATATATCCCTTCTGTTCCCATACCTTAAATTACAAAAATTTATTATAATCGCATTGACTGAGACCTGGATTTCTAATAATGACTCTGATATATTTGCCTCCATCTTGGACTTTGGATATACACTCTATCTCGCTCCACGACAAATGGGCCGTGGTGGTGGGGTAGGATTTATGATACGTAATGATTTTTACCTATCTCCATCCATTTCATTCCCCCCCTTTTCATATAGTGATTGTATTTCGCTGACCCTCAAGCTTCCTAACTTAACTCTACATCTTACCGTTATCTATCGTCCCCCAAAACCTGAAACCAGTTTATTCTTTGATGAATTTCATGATTTTATCCATAAACTTCCTTCATCTTCAACCTATCTACCAATAGTTCTTGGTGACTTAAACTATCACTATAATTCTCCCATCTATCCCCATGGTGACTTTAAACTCCTAACTGAGTCTCTTTCCTTGTGCCAACATATATCATTTCCTACCCATTCTAGTGGCAATACACTTGATATGATATTTACACCCCTATCCAGTCCTCTTATTAGATGTATAAACCCTAACTCCTTTCAAAAAATTGAACTACTAACTGATCATTTTATTATTGAATTCTCTATAAATCTAAAATTCACAAATATTAAACGAAAACGTATTACATATAGAGATGTTAAGTCTATCGACCTACCAAGATTTGTAAACAATATCAAAACTGAGATCTCTTCTTCAACTTCCCTCTGTCCGGTACTCCTAAACTCCACTCTCCTAAATATTATCAATATACATGCACCTACAAAAACTACATTAATTACCGACCGCCCTTTTTCTCCCACGAACTTTTCATCTTCAAGAAGAGTGTTCGAAAATTTGAGAAGAAATTTCTTAAAAATCCTTCTACTGAAACTAAATTAGCACTATCACTAGCTAGAAAAAATTACAAATCTACTATATCTCGTTCAAAATCTATCTATTATAACAAAAAGATAGCATTGATATCCTCCAATCCTCGCAAATTATTTAAAATAGCAAATAAAATTCTCTCTCCTCCAGATGAAAAAATCCTCCCCATTTTACCTAACACGTCAAATTTTCAACTGTGTTCTCTTTTTGAAAAATTCTTTAACCATAAAATTGCAAGCATTAATAATATTATTTGCGCATCTACTCAACTCATACTCAATCCTACCATATATATTACCCATCATATTGACTCATTAAGTACATTCACTATTCCTTCACTGTATGAAGTAAATGACCTACTCATGAAATCTCACTGTACCTCCCCCACTGATCCCCTACCTTTATCATTATATCACAAACTTTCACCCTTATTTTCTCCTATTTTCTTGGATATTATTGCGAACTCACTAAACTCTGGCCAAGTTTCACCCTGTCTCAAGACTGCCATAATATCCCCTATTCTAAAAAAACAAAACTTAGACCCAAACTCATTTAGCAATTATCGCCCGATCTCCCACCTACCCTTATTAAGTAAAATATTAGAAAGAATTGTTTCCAAACAACTCATAGCCCATGTAAATAAAAATAATATTTTCGACCCGTTTCAAAGCGCTTTTCGTAAGGGTCATTCAACCGAAACAGCTCTCCTACGTATTACTGACACTATATTATCTACCTTAAATAGCAACACGTGTTGCCAGCTAATCCTACTTGATCTATCATCTGCTTTTGATACCCTGGACCATAACATATTAATCTCGCGACTTACTTTAATGGGTATATCTGGCTTAGCATTAAAATGGTTTACTTCATATCTCACTAACAGGAATATCTCTATTATGATTGACAAATCTTACTCGCCTCTTTCTCCTCTTAACCACGGTATTCCCCAAGGATCTGTTCTAGGTCCATCCCTCTTTTCTATTTATATCCGCCCTATTGCTGATCTAATTAAGAAATTTCCAAATATCCACTACCATATTTTTGCTGATGATATCCAACTGTTTACCTTTTTCCCTATAAATTCTCATAATACCATTAACTCTGAATTAATCGAGTGTGCTAACTCCATAAGATTATGGCTCCTCTCCAATAAACTACTAATTAATTCCTCTAAGACTACTGTACTTAACATATCTACTTCTGAAACTTCCTTTCCAAACTTTACTCTAAATAACATGATTATTTCTCCTTCTCATTCCTC
>OZ025245.1:11866960-12131960 GCA_964019155.1 Osedax fenrisi
ATTACATTTCCGTTATTTATCTTTATTTTTCCTATTTTTGTGATTTTTTCATAAATGTTCAAACTTAAATAAATAAAAAACTTTATCTGATCTGAAAAAAACTAATTATACAGTTGGAATCAGTGCAAAAAAAGAGTCTATAGGATCAGTTAATAGAAACCAGACCTACAGAGAATTTTTTTTCAACTGTCAACCAATGTAATCATTATAATTGATTAAAATTATGTTATTTAATCGTTAACGATCATTTAATTAATAATTAATAAATAATAAATAATAATTAATTAATAATTATAATTATAATATATAATTCCTATATATATATATATATATATATATATATATATATATATAATATATATATAATTATAATTATTAAATTATGAATATATATATATTACCACTCTATGATTATATAATGAACTTAAGTTCATAAGTTAATAAAATATATATATTTTTATGAATTCTACTGAAAAAATAGATTGCTCATGTGAACTCCCTAACATTGATACCGCTAAGGGATTTTGAAACTGGAATTCTTAAGAATTCCATTGCGAAATTGCTGGAATAAATAGCTCATGTGAACAGCGCTTTATAATCAAAATAACTTTGTAATACAATTGTTATATGCATTTTAAATAGTGTATTATTGAGAAAATGGCAGAAAATAGAGTAGCCATAATCGGGATATTAAAAGATAGTTACTATATTTTGATATTGTTAGTAGATGTATACGATGTTTCCTTTGGAGATAACTGTTGATAACATCGAAACTAGTAGTATATTTTAAATTAAGGTTATTATATGTATATATATATATATATATATATTTATAATAAGTACATTATAAATAAAATTAATTACCTTATAAGCCGAATATTTAATATGTATTGTTATAATTAATATTATTAATAAATTAACAAATATTTTAAATTAAACAAATAATTATTATAATATTTATAATTTTATAAAATATTATTAACAAATATAATACATAATTCGGCATGTTATTAATGTAATATACATATGGATAGTAGTAGTAGTAATAGTATTTATTTATACACAAAGATTAATATAACATTCTACAATATGTTTTACTGTTTGTCGAACAGTTTACAGGTGTGGGTTCCCGGATGATTTAACGATCATCCGTAAAAATAATATAATAAAATAACATTCTTAAATATAATAATAATATAATAATATTATAATAACACGATTACATTTCAAAGAGAGTTAGATAAGTGGTATTTTAGTGAGGAACGTTTAAATAGCTCCTTGAGTTTATATTTGAAAGTGGTTATTGACATATCTTCTTTGCGTATGGATTGGGGAAGTTTATTCCAGAGAGTTGCACCTCTCCAGCTAAATCGTTTGTTACAGTACTTTCGTAGTCGTGTAGTCGGTATGTCAAGTCTATATGTTTGTCTCAGTTATCTGTTAGTGGTTTGTTTGTGAAGTAAAGTATGTAAATTATGAGGTTGAGTTGTTTTTGTAGTTTTGTAAAGTATAGTTAGTAGTTTAATGTTGATGTTGTCAATTGTAGGTAGCCATTTTAGTGATTTCCGTAAGTTCGTAATGCTAGTAGTGTTGCTAGTAGGATACAGTTTAGTACATATAATAGGTATAGATGTGATGGAATTGTGAGCTTAGCGAGATAGTTTATTTAGCGGATGTACACGTAAAGTATACGATATTCGTATGTTATTAACATAATTATTAAAGCTATTTATAATATTTAAATTAATAACAATGAACGCATTATCAGTCCACAAATAACTCAATTCCTGATAAATAATAACATTATTCGTCCTCATCAGAGTGTATATATGCCAGGATTAAGTACTGAAACGGAGATTTTTATGATCAATAATGATATTTTATCGTCCAGGAAAATTATACTCGTCATGTTGTTGGATATATATTCAGCATTTAATAATACATTCCTACTACCTAGATCAAGATAAATTAGTATATTGGTATATATATATAGATTTGTTCGAATTGATTTTATAATGTTAAAATTGGTAGGATTATATCAAAATCAAAACTTCGCCTAATTACAAATGGTGTACCTCAGGGTTCCGTTCTTAGATCAATTTTATTTAATATATATATATATATATATATATATATTGCTCCTATTTTTATTGATGCAATCTCTAAATGATTCTGATGCACATACAAACCTAACAAACAGTTTAAATGATATTATTGAGTGGTTGTATCGGGATCGATTATGATCTTTGTGATTATCATAAATAACGATCATAAACAAAACTATAACACTTACTTACCTAAATGACACGTAATATTAAACATATAAATTAAACTATATTACTAAATACAATACTACATAAAGGTTAGTTTCTTATGATAGCACTTATAAGTAGTATATAACGTACAATTAACAAAAACTTTACAGTGGTGTAACTCGAATTCATGAAACTGAAGTACGGAAACTCACAAATAATATTTATTAATCCTAATAAAATGTCAAAGTAAATAAATAGTAATTTATATTCAATATATTGACAACTTCTTGATCTCATTGAAAAATTCACAATCTTGGCGTTATTTTTAACACAAATCATGATATGCCCAAGCAACCAAAAGTGTATTTCATGCAACCATTAATGGTTACAGTTCGTATTACAGCTGTAACCATATGGTTACAAACCGTAGTACGGCTGTAACCATATTTATTAGTTTGAATAGAGGGGTTACAAAACGTATACGTTACTATAGTACGGCTGTAACCATATTTATTAGTTTGAATCATAGAGCTAGAAAGAATTCTCTCTGGTTCTGTGGTTTCAATAGATAGGTTAAAAAACGTATACGATACTATAGTACGGCTGTAACCATATTTAGTAGTTTGAATAGAGAGGTTACAAAAGTTATACGTTACTGTAGTGCATCAGTAACCACACACACATACACACACACATATATATATATATATATATATATATATATATATATATATATATATATGAGTGTGTGGTTACACCGTACTATAGTAACGTATACGTTTTATGTAGTACATATAATATAAATATAAAGTAATATATATACCTAAATGTAATATAAATAGAATATAAGTTATATATATATATATATGTTATAAAGTGAAGTCTGCAGATATATTGATTAATGTAATATACATTTATGTCGAATTGAATTAAATTCAATTCGGTCATTACATAATATCGATATATCTGCATGCATAAATTGTTTTAGGCTTTACGCTCTGTTGATTGCATAACTATGTGTAGATTTATATTTTGTAATTAAATTTTTATTATTTGTATAAATTGTTATTCGTTTTGTATTTTATATGTGTTATCGTGTGTCTATTTCGTGTGATTTGTTTCCTATAAAAGTAATGCGGCTCGGTGAGATTGATACCCTTTCGGTTCTGCGTCTCACCTGGTTGGTACATATTGTCATTGTCATCATTATTATTACTGTGTTATTATTATTTTTTATGTTATTATACAGGTCTTCGTCAATAAAGTTATATACGAATAAACTTCACTTTGTTATATATATATATACCCAGTAAGTAAAGTAATCAGTGATAGTGGCACTATATTGCCGCATATTAGTGCTATTTAAATTGCGGTACTAATAAATTATAGATAAATAATTATTTATCAAAGTTCTAGATGTATTTATTGCTACTTTGAATTTGAATGCATACTATGCATTGCATAGTATAAATAACCGATGAACTTTAACTTAATGCCAGTTAACAATAAAAAGTATGCATAACATTATTACCTATACAACTTTTAATTGTATATATATGGTATATACATATATATATATATATATATATATATAATTTAACTAATTATTATTTAATATTACAGAAATTAGCTCAACTGTATATGTGAAGACACCACCTCTTTCAATTATTTTGAAAGAAATGAAACAGAGATTTCAAAGGACGAACAAATAATTCTAATTATAATAAATATTTATATATAAATAAATTTGTTTTATTATTTATATAACTATTGGTTTATGGTTACAGACAATAGTACGGAAATCCGGATTTGTAATAGTACAATGTACTATGGTTACGTACAATAGTACGAAAATCCTGATTGCGTTCATGTACATCGTAACTATTACAGAAACTTACCAAAAAACTGTTACCAATACTATTACACAAGAACTGTTTCTGTACATGTACATTTTATGATTGTGGTTGCTTGGGTGTTATCATTGTATTCTTGCGAGTATATTGAAACTGGAATGGGATGATTGAACACAATAACTTCTGTTTTATTTGAGTTTAGCTTCAGACCAATTGTTAAAAAAGAAAAAAATCTACACTAAGATGCCCAATTAAATAACTCGTGTCAAACAAAAAGTCAGCTATGGCTGGAAATCAGTTAATGATTACAGCGGAAGAAAAAAGATCAATAAAGCTAATATAAAAGCTACTAGTGGAGAAGAGAGAATAATGTTGTGGTATAATCACTTCAAAGATTTTCTTGTCAAGCCATCTGAAATAACCGTTTCAGCTATAACAAAAATTACAAATCGTTTAAACATAGAAACTGAAATACAAAATGCAAATTGTAATACTTATCGTATTCATATAATCCTAAATCTATCAATTTTAAAAATATAAATTAATGTTAACTAGTCTTGTAGTATCTACCTTGGACTATTGTAATATTCTACTAAATAATATCATATATTATTAAGATCTAATAATTAAAGATAAGATAATTACAGATCTAGAACAATTAGTAAAGTTGCAAAAAGAGCAGTTAGAACGATATACAACTTACCATATCGATCGATAAACAATGATATACGTATTACTATCCCGATAAGGAAACTGCATTAGTGTATAGTGTCCTCCCGTATAAAATACAAACTCTTAGTACTAACACATCTTGCCTATTATCATCATACCCCATCGTATTTATCTCAACTAATACAGCCACATATATAATAGATTAGCTTACGAAACTTCCATGTATATCGACTGGAAGTGACCCCATTGAGCTTCAGTGATCATGAACACTCGAGAACTTTTCGTATCGCGGGTCCAAATGAATGGAACAAGCTTCCCTTTGATCTCCATTTAATAAGTACTGCGTTTAGTTGTAAAGCTAAGCTAACAACTTATTTATACATTCAGTGACGATTAAACTTCGTAATTTCTCTCTATATAGTGAGTGTATACACTATTGTTTATGTATATATATTACATTTAAATGATGTTAAATAAAATTATAATAATAATAAAACTGATGAAGTATGACTAATCATCTTTTAGCCGTAACGCAAATGTCCCATAGTATAGTATGTCCCCGTATATCGTACATCACTGCCTACACTGTTAACAATAATGACTATACAAAATAACTAGTTTTCTTTAAATATGAGGTAAAGGGTTTTATATATAAAAAACCTGTAGTTAATTAAAGCAAAACTAAAGGGTTTTGGCAAACCTTTACTGTTTTAGTAAATTACAACTAAAGGGTTTTTGAAAAGCTTTACTTTTTATTAAATAATAACTAAAGAGTTTCGAACCATTTAGTTATACCTCTAGTTGTACTACATGTTTTATAAATTACTATACAAGTCAAGCCTTCCCCCATCGAGCTTATTTATTATCGAGGATATATATATATATATATATATATATACATACTCTATACTATTTACAATATATTATATACTATATAGTATTACTTACTATAGATTATTAAATAACATCTAAATGTTTTCTACGCTTTAGTTATACCCTCTAGTTTTAGAGACAAATTATTGTTTAATATATTAGTTAATATATAATTAAAATCAAATATATTTGTGATATTTTAAGTTTTTGTAAATATTTAAAACATATTTTATAATTAAAATTAATGAATATATACTTTATAAGTTACAAATATTGTTCTATATTTACATATTATTAATTGTATATGCAAATATATATTTTGTTTTAAATTTTTTTTTATAACAGGAATTTTATAACTGAATTCATTCATTCATTCATATACATATTATTTAAAAGGAAATTATTTATTGTCTGGCACGGATGTTATGTTTAATATATTATGTTCGCTAAAATGAGAATAAAGTTTACTTGTTGTCAGGAAACGTGTATAGCTTAATTAATACTGTATTTGTTTAAATTATACAGTTATATTTATGAACATAATTATTTATAATTACAATTTATTTTCATTCTGTTTTCGCCTCTCGCCGTGAACGGTCGTGTTTTATATTCATTCGATTCGCATTGTTTGACAATAACAAATATTACAACATTATTGTGACGCATTTACATCGTTTCTGTACGTTCATCATACATTCATAAATTGGTCAACGTTTACGTGTTACTCGGTACCCGTCCAGGAGGATCTCCCGTGCCTGGATCGCTCTGGTTGTCTGTTACCCGTACTTTAAACCGTCGGTACCTTGAGTTTAGTTACTATTTATCACGTATCTTATATTTATTTAATATTTATAATGATATTGCCTGTGTGCTTATATTAACTTTATTAATCAATACATATATATGTATTTATGTTTATGTATGTGTGTATCTATGTGAATATATATATACACATATTTAGCTGTATCTATATATATATATGTATATATATAAGTATTTTATACTGATATTTATAATTGTATTGTTTTGTTTTATTGATTTTCTGAACGTTTCGCTTCAGTGATTTCTTTCTTTAAATCATATCATACAATATAATGGATTGTAATTCATGCACAAAACCATTAAATACTAAATGTATTAAATGCGCTTGTGGATATCCAATTCACTTTGAATGTTTGTATAATACTTATATACTACCAAATGATTATACGAATATTTCCCAGTCGAAATATGCGATTTATATTCTATCTTCGCAAAACTTTAAATTTATATGTGAATCGTGTATAGTTAAACCAACTGAAAATATTACTGAATTAACTAACCCTAAATTTAATACCAATGATGATAAACTTGATTACCTTACTCATATTACTACAAATATTAATAAAAAACTTGACATAATGAATTCAGAAATAATTTCATTTAAAAAATCATCTCAAACTATTAAGTCAAACACTTCAACTATTCTTAATAATATTTCATCCGCCTTATCCTCACTTCCAGATACATTAAATAAAACTACCTCTAAATCTTTTAGTGATATCGTTAAATCAACATTACCGACGCATAAACCTACCGTTACTAAACCAACTCCTAACATTTTGTCATGCTCTTCTCAACCCTCGGTTGTTATTGAGCATATTTCACATGACAATAGAAATCTTACATACATTAAATCACTATTAAAACAACTAGAACTCGATTCTAATACCATTACAGATTACTCATTCATTTCTTACTATGCTAATCTAGTAGTATCTTCATCATGCATAATTGATAGTTTAATTAACTCCAGATCTGATCTTCAACCAACTGATTTCAAATCATTATTCATTCGTCCTTTCATTGCCAGTGATATAATGAAAATTGGACGTATTTACTTCCACGCTTCTAAATCTTCTCTGACGAAATTTAAGTGTGTACTTAATATGCGCAGTCTTTCTTATCAACTTCGTAATTTGATTAATACAAGTAACTCGGAAACATATGGTATCGATTGGAAATCAAATCCATATATCCCTGATGTAAATGAATTCCTGCAATGGTCAAATTCATATGAACATTATCTGAAATCCAAAAAGGCTCTTCTCCCTCTGATTGACTTTGTTATCATAATGATTATAAGTATTTATTTCAATTAATTAATTCGAGATCTGTTCGTAATAAAGTTGATATTATAGCTCAATCTATTATTGATTCAAAATGTCTTATAACGGCAATTACAGAAACCTGGCTGACTGATAAAGACACTGCTCTATCATCACAACTAATACCTTAATGGTATAATATAACTATTGCTAATAGATCTATTCCTTGTCGTGGTGGTGGTCTTGCATTAATTTACTCAACTAAATTGTAACTTGTCTCCACTATCATTCCGTCTTTCTCATCGTGTGAAATGATGATCTGCAATCTTAAGTTTCCATCTTCTTGTACAATATATGTTGTTCTAATTTACCGTCCTCCTTCTTCTAGTATCACTGAATTATTAGTTGATCTAACATCTATTTTTGAATCGATCTCTTCAGATAACACTATAATTCTTGGCGATTTTAACATACAATATAATAGATCTTATCCTGCTGCATCATCTTTAAAAAGTTTGATCAATGAGTTCTCTCTCACGCAACATATACTTTTTCCCACTAATACGAATGGTAATTGCATTGATCTAGTTATATCACCATCTTCATCTGACATTATTTCATCTCCTTCTCAAAGTTTTCTAATTTCTGATCACTTTGTAGTTACGTTTGAGTTGATATTACCACCATCTACCTCTCCCCGACCAGAGCGTTCTTTTAGGAAGATATCTGCTATTAACATTCCTTCATTTGTAAATTCTATATTTTCACGACTTGATAATCCTCTGTCGTTGCTCGTAGTTGACTCTCTTTACGACAATTTTAATGCTGCTATCTCAAATTCTCTTGAAATATTTGCTCCTGTCATTAAATCCATTAATCGATCATTTTCCAAATCACCTTGGTTTAACAATGAACTAGTAAACCTACGTCGAACACTTAGAAAACTCCAAAATAGATATCAAGTATCTAACCTTGAATCTGATCTTAAATCTTTAAAAGATGCCGTTCACTCTATAGGACTAAACTTATCACATTAAAATCCTCCTACTTTACTGATAAGTTAAATAACTTTGGTATGTCTTCCAAACAAGCATTTCAACTTTCATTTAAATTAATCGGTCGAGATCAGAATAGACGTCTTCCTGACCATTCTGACTCCTATCTGTGCACTGCTTTTTCCAATTACTTTCAACGAAAGATATCTAATGTTATCGATTCTCTCCCAAGATTTGATGTCGCACTATTTGATGTTACTTTCATTACCTCTTCAAATCATTGGTCTTGTTTTACCCTTCCATCTCAGGCATTTGTTCTTTCATTAGTGACTTCCCTCAAATCTCACTCCCCTTTAGATCCTGTTCCATTGGTCTTACTTCGTTCCATTTCTCCCTATATAATTGGTTTGATTACTAATATTATCAATGTATCTCTTATTACTTCTACTGTTCCACAATCGATGAAACACTCGTATATTACCCCACTACTTAAAAAACCGACTTTAGATCACTCAAATTTGACTAACTACAGACCAATATCCCAACTCTCGTCAATATCAAAGACTTTAGAACGAGTTGTTTCAACCCAGTTAATACATTATATAACTACAAACAATATTGCTGATTGTTTTCAAAGTGCTTATCTCCCACACCGCAGCACAGAAACTGCCCTCAACCTTATTTTCAGTGACATTCTTTTATCTCTTGACACCAAATGCCCATGTTATCTTATTCTACTAGATTTATCGTGCGCTTTTGACTCTCTTAATCTTATTATTCTTTAGTATCGCCTGCGTGAGATAGGAATTAATGGTCAAGTACTCAACTGGTTCATGTCCTTTGTCTCAAATAGAACTTCTTCTGTTAAAATTAATTATTCTTTATCACAACCATTTACTAACTCATACGGTGTTCCACAAGGCTCCGTACTCGGGCCCATTTTATTCATAATCTATATATTACCTAGTAGATCAATATTTCTTAAATATCCTCATCTACATTATCATCTTTATGCAGATGATTTGCAAATTTATACGTCCTTCCCACCATCATGTAACACTGAATCTATTCAATTAACTATTTATAACTGCATTACTGAATTAATTACATGGTTATCCACTAACTCATTATCATTAAATATGGCTAAAACTAATACAATTATTTTATCTAGATCCTCTCCCCCTTTAACTATATCCCATCCTTTTTTACGCTCCCTTCCTATTTCCGAATCAGTGTCTACACTAGGTATTACCTTGGATAACAAGTTCAATGTATCGTTGCAAATAACAAATTTAATTCGTATAGCTAACTATTATCTTTACAATATTAGAAAGACACGTAATAAACTTAATTATAACGTAACGAAGTGTTTACTCGACTCCCTTGTATTCAGTAGACTTCGTTATTGTTGCTCATTATATACTACTCGCCCACTTTATTTAATGCACAGATTTGAAAATATTCAACGTCGTGCGGTTAGAATACTGTACAAGCTCAAACGTCGTATGGATGTTTCGATTACATCTCTGATGATTTCTCTTGGTTGGCTTCCGTTTCATTCTCAATGCAAGTTTCGTCTCCTGTGCATAACGCAAAGAGCCATTTACCGATCTATTCCCGAATATCTCGCTACGTTAATATCAATTCGTTCCGACTCCCGACCTCGCCGCTCTGGATCCACAATGGTTCTACATCAACCAATTACTTCTACGAGATTTGCTGAAGTAGCATTTGCTGTTGCAGCACCAAAATATTGGAACTTATTACTAACTGATATACGTATAACTAAATCTGAGTCATTATTTAAACGTAAATTATATAAATATTTTCTTTATTTGTAATTCCATTTAATATCATTGTTCTCGTTATTATGTATTGTTCTAGTTTTCGTTCTTTACTATTATTTTTTGTTTATTTTTATTTTATTATATATGACGCCGATAAACATATAATGTTTTGTTAGTCAATAAACTATTTAATAATTTTAATAATATATATATATATATATATCATAGCTATTTGAATTATGTATAATTTAATTTGAGATAAATTGTATATAAATTCACAAAAATATTAAAACCATTAAGTTAATTTAATTTCAAAAACCTTTAGTTCAAATAAATTCAAAGCCCTTTAGTTAATAAAATTTAAATAACCTTTAGTTCAAATAAGTTAAAACCTTTTAGTTAATATATTATCAAAAACCTCTAGTTCAAATAAATTCAAAACCCTTAAGTTCTTTATGTAGTAAAACCCTTCATGTTTTACTAAAGCTTTTACTAAAGGAACTAAAACCCTTCATGTTTCACTAAAGCTTTTACTAAAGGAACGAAAACCCTTCACTCAGCGAACCACTAACTAAATGTTTATTCAGCGAAAACTAAAGGTTTATTGTTAACAGTGTAGTTTATATTCAGTTCTATTCAATTCTTATTAGTTTATAATACCACACCCAATACCATTATCTATATATCCTACATACAATTATATGTATATCTATTTCAAAAACGTATCGTATACAATAACATTATATAACTAGGGCTCTGTTTCTGACATGGAAGATTGACCTATACTATGTGTAACCTAGTCTATCCTTAACATATTCGAAAGCTTATGATTTAAATGTGAATTTAGTTTGAGTTGTATATGGATCTCACTTAATATGTATTATATATTCAATATTTTAATTATATAATGTTTATATACAGTATTTAATATTTATACAGCGTTTACAAATGTAAAATAACCGTAATGATATAATACATATTACTGTTCATTTATATATATATATATAAATAAAACAGGACTTACTTTATATTCTATAAATTGCATAAATAGTGTTGTACGGTTTTCAGTACGCTTACTATTTCGCATACAATTATTTGATCACTCTTACACTTCCGAAAGATTATATGGCATAAAATGGTTATCTTCTAAACAGCGATCAATATATAGAATTATTATGATTCTTTATAAATGCATATACATTAAATCATCTAAATATTTAAAAGATTTACTGACATACCGGATTGAGTCTAGAACCTCTAGATCATCTAACAGCAAAATACTTCTTTACCACAAGTTCAGACTGGCTAGATATGGCAAGAGATCTTTTCGGCATTCGGCAACTGCACTATGGAATTGTCTACCTCGATAGCTTAGAATTATGACACCAATAGCACGTTTAAAAAGTAAAGTCAAATATGTTATTATTTATAATTTTTAATATTCGAATATTTTTATTTTATTCAGGTTCATTACATCTAACAATCCTATTTTATTTTACTTATATATTAGTTTATCGTTTTTTTATTTATGTATTATTATTTTGATAAAACACAAATGATAACTATCTTTATTATATTTAAGTATACATAAATAATCTATATCTATATATATATATATATATATATATATATATATATATATAAATACATATATATACATATAAATCATTTCCTATAATTATAAGATAATAACAATAACAATAACACGTAATTATGGAATCTTTATTATCGTATAGTTGATAAGTATATTCTCTTCGTGTACGTAATCTATTAAGTGTTTTTTTGTTTTGTTTAATGCTTCAATTTCATCTTTTAGCGTTTTTAATTTATTACTTTTACCTATCTTTCGCTTATTTTTCTTCGGGAATTTTTTATTTTTTTTCAATAATTCGAGCGTTATTTTATCTATCATACTGATGTACTTTTTTTTATTGTCCAGCGCTCGACTTTTAATTTCACGTATCTCGGTTATCTGGGTTTCTATTTGACCTTCAAGATTCTGTATGAGTAGATCTGTATCGGCGACCGCCTTTTTCGCTATGTCTACGTCTAGGTTTCCTTTATCGTTCCTCTTTTGCTGTCTTTGTAGAGATGCAATTATATCTAACCGACTCTTTTTTAAAACTTTTAAATTCAACGATAAAGCTGTTAAGCTCGTATCCTTTTCAAACAGTAACTTATAACGATTTGTCAAATCCGCATCATTAGATTGTAGGTCAGCATTATTCGAATCTTTAGAATTCCTGTTTTTTCCCGAAGAATGAGTGCCTATTGACGAAAGTGTACCTTTATTACTGCTTACTAGAGAAAGTTCATCTTTAAAACTTCCTCGTGGAGAAATATTATCTTTAAAACTGCCTCGTGGAGAATTGTTATCTTTAATACTGCCTACACGAGAAGGCATATCTATATTACTTCCTATGGTACTACTTCTAGAAAGCGTGATTTCTCCTGCCTCTAATGTTTCTTTATTTCTATTCAAGACATTTATTTTTAAAAGTTTAGATTTTCCTCTTTTAATCAATGATTTCGTACTTTTAAATTGATAGGAAATAAGCATTACAGTTAAAATAAATGAAACCACAGTTATTGTTAAACTAACTCCAATCCAGAATTTTTTCGTAACCATAATAAATATATTAGTTAATCTATTTTTTAATAATAATTATTATTTTTGTAAATATATAAAAATGTTATTAATACATTATTAATAATAATATTAAATGGTTATAAATATCAAATTAAATAAGGAGTAGTGGTGGTGGTGGTGGTGGTGGTGGTGGTGGTGGTGGTGGTGGTGGTGGTGGTGGTGGTGGTGGTGGTGGTGGTAGTAGTAGTAGTAGTAGTAGTAGTAGTAGTAGTAGTAGTAGTAGTAGTAGTAGTAGTAGTAGTAGTAGTAGTAGTAGTAGTAGTAGTAGTAGTAGTAGTAGTAGTAGTAGTAGTAGTAGTAGTAGTAGTAGTAGTAGTAGTAGTAGTAGTAGTAGTAGTAGTAGTAGTAGTAGTAGTAGTAGTAGTAGTAGTAGTAGTAGTAGTAGTAGTAGTAGTAGTAGTAGTAGTAGTAGTAGTAGTAGTAGTAGTAGTAGTAGTAGTAGTAGTAGTAGTAGTAGTAGTAGTAGTAGTAGTAGTAGTAGTAGTAGTAGTAGTAGTAGTAGTAGTAGTAGTAGTAGTAGTAGTAGTAGTAGTAGTAGTAGTAGTAGTAGTAGTAGTAGTAGTAGTAGTAGTAGTAGTAGTAGTAGTAGTAGTAGTAGTAGTAGTAGTAGTAGTAGTAGTAGTAGTAGTAGTAGTAGTAGTAGTAGTAGTAGTAGTAGTAGTAGTAGTAGTAGTAGTAGTAGTAGTAGTAGTAGTAGTAGTAGTAGTAGTAGTAGTAGTAGTAGTATTAGTAGTAAATGTAAATGTAAATGTAAATAGTTTATTATACACTGCATTAATGTTTTATAAACATTCTTAGAGTGTGAACGAATAAATTAAACAGAAAAAATATTACTAATTGTTTTTAGCATTTAAAAACATAACATGATAAATATATACATACATTTATGTGTATATAAATATATAAACGTATATAAATAAATGTACACAAATATACAGATACATACAATATTTTCGTATATGTTATAAACTTTAGAATATTATTATACAATTATTACAATCAATAGTTATTTAATATATAACGATGTAAATGTTTCTTGAACGTGTAATGGTTAATAATATTCTTAATGTTGTATGGAAGTTTGTTCCAAAGGTAAGGGGCATACCACCGATAAGATAGCTCGCCATATATTGAAGAATTAATTGTAGGTAGTTCAAGGTTAATTGTAGAATTAGATCGCAATTGCGAGTTATTAATAGATAACTGTAGCATATTATATATATACATAGGTTTCTTAAATACTATAGCTTTATGCGTTATAGTGAGTATTTTATATATAATAGATTGCTTAGTATTATGCCAATTGATTTTAGAACGAAGTTCAGAAATACTTGTAGAATAATCAGTATAAGGAATTTTAAATATAATTCGAATGCACCTATTTATAATGGAATCACATTTTTTTAGTAATGTAGTATTAATTTTATAAAGAAAAGAGTTGCAGTAATTTAGTTTAGATATAATTAGTGAAGTAGATAATATTTTAGCTGTATTTAGTGAAATGAAAGGGCGAATTTTTTTTAAATTTTAAACATTATATGATGCAGACTTAAGTATATCTTTTACATGTATTTCAGTCGATAGATCTTGTGAAATAGTTATTCCAAGATACTTTGTACTAGTAATAGGAGTAATATTATCTGTACCGATATAGATATTTGGAAATGCAGTGCGAGTTCTAGAAATATTAATTAGTTTAGTTTTATTTGAATTTATTAGTAAGTTATTATTAGTAAGCCAGTTAGTAGTAGAATTAATACAGTCTTGAAAATAATTATTTTGTGTAGAGTTAGTTGCAAATGTGTGTAATACAATATCATCTGCATATATATTATATTTTAGTAAAGTATATGATTGGAGTAATTTTGATAAAGGTCGTAGATATATAGAAAATAGAATTAGAGAAAGGACAGAACCTTGTGGGACACCGAAATGTAGTGGATAGGGTTGAGAAAATGAAGAATTAATTTTAACAGATTATGTTCTAGTAGTAATGAAAGATTTAAACCAATTGAAAGCAGTTCCAGTAATACCAATATTGGAAAGTCTAGATAGTAATATAGTAAAGTCAATGGTATCAAATGCTGCAGTCATATCAATAAATAACAATTGCAAAGATTTGTGGTTGTCAAGTGAATTGTGAAGGCTATCAGTAAGTGCAATAATGGAAGTTTCAGTACTATGATGTTTACGGTATGCACTCTGGTAATTATCAAATAAATCATTATAGTCAAGATAAGATATGAGCTGTTTATAGATAACTTTTTCTAGAATCTTTGAGAGTAATGGTAATTGAGATAGAGGTCGATAATTAGATAAAATAGAATCATCTAAAGATGCATTTTTTAAAATAGGAGTTATTATAGCATGTGTTAATTCAGGTGGTATAATGCCAGTAGTTAGTGAAATATTAATAATTTTATGATATAGAGGTGTTAAAGTGTTAATAATTTTTTTAGTAATAGAGAGAGGTAATGGATCATTTGGTGAAGTACATTTGGCGGTAATTATCAAATTATATATTTCAGTATGTGTTGGAGTTATGAAATTATTAAAATTATTATTGGGAAATGAACATATATCAAAACAATTTATATTGATAGATTTATTTACAAATTTACTTTTCGAGATATTATCACATATGTTGGAAATTTTATTATCAAAGAAATTTGAGAATTTATTAACTAGTAGATTATTTTTTTGAGGAGGAAAAGTTTTTCTTTTGTTCCTTCCCATTAATTGATTAGTAAGTTTAAAACGTTTTTTAGAATCATTTTTATATAAATTAATTTTATTATTATAGTACATTGTTTTTTGAGATTTCATTTGTTTACAGTATTGAGATCTAGAAAATAAGAAATTATCATGATTAATTGTATTTTTATTTTTATTATATATTTTGTTTAATATGTTAGTATTTTTTTTATAAGTATGGCATATATGATTAAACCATGGTGTTATAGAGTATATTTTAATTGTTCGGTTATTAAGTGGTGCATATGTGTCTAGAAGATTAGAAAGTGTATTATTAAGTGCAGTTATAGTAAAATTATTTATGTCAAGATTAGATAGAATATCAAGAGAAAATTTAGTTAAGTCTATATTACGTAAATGTCGATAGGATAATAATTTAGAACTTATATATTTTTTTATATTTAATGTACATTTAATAGCATAATGATCAGTTAATAGTGTAGAATTAGTTGGTTGGTTAGCTAATAGAATAGAATTATTATGAGTAAAAATAAGATCGAGTACATTTCCAGTAATATGTGTAGTTTCAGTAACATGTTGAGATAAACATAATTCATTACAGATATCTTTGAATTTATTATGGGGATATGATGTAGAATTAAAATGAAAATTAAAGTCACCAAGAATTATAAGGAAAGGGCTAATGTGTTGATGTATTAGATCCGAAAATTCTTTAAAAAATATTATATGGTTATTATTTGGAGGTCTATATATAGTGAGAACAGTTATTATTTGAGATTGGGATGTTTTAAATTTTACAAGAAGTACATCACATAGAGTCATATTAATTCGAATTTGAGAAAGTATAGTATAGTTATTATTTAAAAGTAAAGCAACACCACCACCATTTCTACCATCACATCTAGGACTATGTATAAAATTAAAATGTAATGGTTCAAAATAAGAAGGAGTAACATCATCTAATATATGGAGCCAAGTTTCTGTGAGTGCGATTATTGATGATTTAGATTCTATTATATATTGTGTGATGATATCAATATTAGCAACTAGTGATCGACAATTAATGAGGGAAGTAATGTGTTCATTACTACATACCGATAGTCAATTAGATTTATTATTTGGTTTATTTTTGATTGATGTGATATATGTATCGTATGATTTACTCCATGTGTTCAATTCATTTATGGACGGTAAATATGGAGAACAGTTCCAATCAAGTTTATTTGTATCATTATATGGTCTTAGTTCATAAGTATTAGTTTTTAAATTTAATGTACATTTATAGTTTAAAATTAGCTTAGATTTAATAGCATGATAAAATATATTACCATTTCTTCTAACATCAGCGGATAAATTGTCATGAATAAATAATTTATTAAATTTATTATCTAAAGTTTTAATAGTCGAGTTAAGATTTAAAAATTCTGATTTTGCAAACACAGTAGTGAAATTAATTATACATACTTTATTATTAAAGTGTACTTTAGAAATGGTATTTAAATCAATGTTTAATATTTTTAATAAATCCTTAATGTAGTTAGTATTTAGATTACTACTGTCAATTTGTTTAATAATGGATGAAAATAAAGAAATATTTAATGCATCCCTATTATAAACAACAGCATTCGAATTACTTATATTTCTACTTGTCACATTAGCATAGGTTATGGTGTTATCGTTTTCTAAGCAGGTTTTGGCATTATCATTATTTACAGTGTTGTTAGATAATGAAGAGCTTATGCTACTTTTTAATTCATTAATTATATTAGTATGGCTGGATAGTAAAATAGCAATATTATTAATTTTATCTTCAATAGATGGCGAGGCACTTACCGGTGATGGTTCACTATTACGGCATTGTAGGCACGTGTATAAGAAGCAGGGCGAGTTCATCAATGCTATTGATATCTTGGATGGAACTTTGTTGCTCCATGCACAGTTAATTTCGTTAGCGTTAAACAGACATGCGTAGTGAATAAGTAGACCGCATTTACATTCTAGGAAACCATCTGGAGAGGTGATATCACTTGTTTCCAGAAACATCTTACATTCATAGCAGGAACTCATTGTGTCTGTTTTATTAGATTATCAGGCAGAAACACAGAATACACCGATTACGTAGACGGTAGTCTAACCTCCTTCGAGTAGTAGGCAGAACCGACTATCTATTGAGCATAATCCCACGGGAGATCCACGGGAGATGATTATAGTCGGATATAATCGTAGTTTAATTAATTAGATAGCATATTATAACAATGTATAAAAGTTATTATAATAAATCTAATGTAAAAATATTACATGTAAAATGCAAAATTCTGATGTAATATTAAACAATAGAAATTTAGACAATAGAAAAACACGACCGTTCGCTATGAGAGACAGTGATCGAATGTGAGTAGTAGTAGTAGTAGTAGTAGTAGTAGTAGTAGTAGTAGTAGTAGTAGTAGTAGTAGTAGTAGTAGTAGTAGTAGTAGTAGTAGTAGTAGTAATAGTAGTAGTAGTAGTAGTAGTAATAGTAATAGTAGTAGTAGTAGTAGTAGTAGTAGTAGTAGTAGTAGTAGTAGTAGTATTAGTATTAGTAGTAGTAGTAGTAGTAGTAGTAGTAGTAGTAGTAGTAGTAGTAGTAGTAGTAGTAGCTAGTAGTAGTAGTAGTAGTAGTAGTAGTAGTAGTAGTAATAATAGTAGTAGTAGTAGTAGTAGTAGTAGTAGTAGTAGTAGTAGTAGTAGTAGTAGTAGTAGTAGTAGTAGTAGTAGTAGTAGTAGTAGTAGTAGTAGTAGTAGTAGTAGTAGTAGTAGTAGTAGTAGTAGTAGTAGTAGTAGTAGTAGTAGTAGTAGTAGTAGTAGTAGTAGTAGTAGTAGTAGTAGTAGTAGTAGTAGTAGTAGTAGTAGTAGTAGTAGTAGTAGTAGTAGTAGTAGTAGTAGTAGTAGTAGTAGTAGTAGTAGTAGTAGTAGTAGTAGTAGTAGTAGTAGTAGTAGTAGTAGTAGTAGTAGTAGTAGTAGTAGTAGTAGTAGTAGTAGTAGTAGTAGTAGTAGTAGTAGTAGTAGTAGTAGTAATAGTAGTAGTAGTAGTAGTAGTAGTAGTAGTAGTAGTAGTAGTAGTAGTAGTAGTAGTAGTAGTATAGTAGTAGTAGTAGTAGTAGTAGTAGTAGTAGTAGTAGTAGTAGTAGTAGTAGTAGTAGTAGTAGTAGTAGTAGTAGTAGTAGTAGTAGTAGTAGTAGTAGTAGTAGTAGTAGTAGTAGTAGTAGTAGTAGTAGTAGTAGTAGTAGTAGTAGTAGTAGTAGTAGTAGTAGTAGTAGTAGTAGTAGTAGTAGTAGTAGTAGTAGTAGTAGTAGTAGTAGTAGTAGTAGTAGTAGTAGTAGTAGTAGTAGTAGTAGTAGTAGTAGTAGTAGTAGTAGTAGTAGTAGTAGTAGTAGTAGTAGTAGTAGTAGTAGTAGTAGTAGTAGTAGTAGTAGTAGTAGTAGTAGTAGTAGTAGTAGTAGTAGTAGTAGTAGTAGTAGTAGTAGTAGTAGTAGTAGTAGTAGTAGTAGTAGTAGTAGTAGTAGTAGTAGTAGTAGTAGTAGTAGTAGTAGTAGTAGTAGTAGTAGTAGTAGTAGTAGTAGTAGTAGTAGTAGTAGTAGTAGTAGTAGTAGTAGTAGTAGTAGTAGTAGTAGTAGTAGTAGTAGTAGTAGTAGTAGTAGTAGTAGTAGTAGTAGTAGTAGTAGTAGTAGTAGTAGTAGTAAACCTGTAAACCTGTAAACCAATAGTTTATACACTTCTTATACTTGGTATAGTAGACAGACGTGTTGATCGATGGATACATTAATTTGAATTGCCGAAAACAATATCATAAAGATATGTTTTCAGCAATTTTTTAAAAACTGCAGTAGATGTGGTTGATCTTATTTTTTGAGGGAGGGAATTCCAAATAGTAGGGGCCGAGATATAAAAACTTCTTCTATTAGTAGTAGTCATATTTAACGATAAAGGGACAACTAACATATCAAGATAAGCTTTCCTAGTGTTTATTTTATTTATACGTTTTGTTATGAGTGAGCAGATATAATCAGGGTAGTTATTATGGTAAGCATTATGAATAATAAGAGATATTTTATATATGATGCGAGATTTTATTGGAAGCCAGTGAAGTGATGCTGTAAGAGGTGAAATGTGTGTTCTAGAAAATTTCGGAATATTATAGATAACACGTACTGTGTTATTGAAAAGAACCTGCAGGCTATTAGTTGAATGTTGTTGGATATTGTTAAGTAGTACATTGCAATAATCAAATCGCGAGAGAATTAATGCAGTAGCTAGTGTAATGGCAGTATCAGTATTAATAAAAGGGCGGATGAGTCTGATTGTATAGAGAGTATAGTTAACTGAACGAGCAATAGAACGGATATGTTGAGTGGGTGAAAGAGTTTCATCAATTATGAAACCGAGATTACGTATGTTTTTAGAGAAAGGTATAGAGTGATTAGAAACGGTAACAGGTGGAGTTGGATATGCTAATGATAGACTGTTAGGTGAAGAGATTTTGATGGTCTCAGTTTTGGTGAAATTTAGCGAGAGAGAGTTGTTGGTTAACCAAGTTGAAATATCATTAATACAGTTGGTTAGTAGCAAAGGATTGGAAATATGGGAAGATATATTAGTGTATATTTGTAAATCATCAGCGTATGCATGGAATTTGATAGATGGGTAGGATCTGAATATTTTGAATAATGGTAAGATGTATATGTTAAAAAGTATGGGGCCAAGGACAGATCCCTGTGGAACACCGTGAGTGAGAAGTCGAGGGGTAGAGGAATGATTGTCTATTTTGATATAATGATGTCGATTTGTGAGGTATGATGTAAACCATGTGAGGGGGGTGCCTGTTATACCGATGGAAGTTAATCGCGATATCATAATTTTGTGGTCAAGGGTATCAAATGCAGAAGAAAGGTCAAGTAGTGTTAGAATAGAACCATCCTTGTGCGATGATGACAAATGAAGATCACTAAGTATATGTTAGGGCGGTCTCAGTTGACTTGTGAGCAGTATAGGCACTTTGGAATTTGTTAAGGATGTTATATTGGGAGAGATATGAAGTGAGCTGAGATGCAACAACACGTTCAAGTATCTTGGATATAATTGTAAGGTTAGAAATCGGTCGATAATTATTAAGTGATGAGACATCTAAGTTTTGTTTTTTGAGGATGGGTCTTATCATGGCAATTTTCATAGAATCAGGGATTATTCCTGATTGTAGAGATTCATTAATGATCCGAGTGATGTGGTTGCTGAGTTTAGGAGCGAGCAAAATAAGTAGTTGAATGGGAATAGGATCAAGGGAACTGGCGCATTTAGTTGAAGTAATTAGCTTTAGAATATATGTAGGTGAGGGATAAATAAATGTATTGAATCTATTGGCGGGAATGTCAGGTTGGTTAACAGGGGAGACACATAATGTAGAGATAATATTCATAAGTTTGGAGTGGAAGAATTCATCAAATTTAGTGACAAGAATAGATGATTTATCAGATGGGAATGATTTAGTTTTGGTGCGGTTTAACAACATATCTGTTATCTTATAAATTGCCCTGTAGTCATTTTTAGCAAGGCTAATAGCATTGGTATAATATATTTTCTTCGTGGACTTAATAAGAGATCGATATGATTTTCGCTTAAGTATGAAAATATCATAGAGTCTAGTATCACTTGTGTTCTTTCTCCAGTGTTTTTCGGAAAGTCTAAGAGAGCGTTTAGAAGATGATAGTTCATTTGTATACCAAGGGTAGTGAGGTTTGCTGGAAACAATGGTAGTAGACTACAACAATAGTAGTAGTAGTAGTAGTAGTAGTAGTAGTAGTAGTAGTAGTAGTAGTAGTAGTAGTAGTAGTAGTAGTAGTAGTAGTAGTAGTAGTAGTAGTAGTAGTAGTAGTAGTAGTAGTATTAGTAGTAGTAGTAGTAGTAGTAGTAGTAGTAGTAGTAGTATTAGTAGTAGTAGTAGTAGTAGTAGTAGTAGTAGTAGTAGAAGTAGTAGTAGTAGTAGTAGTAGTAGTAGTAGTAGTAGTAGTAGTAGTAGTAGTAGTAGTAGTAGTAGTAGTAGTAGTAGTAGTAGTAGTAGTAGTAGTAGTAGTAGTAGTAGTAGTAGTAGTAGTAGTAGTAGTAGTAGTAGTAATAGTAGTAGTAGTAGTAGTAGTAGTAGTAGTAGTAGTAGTAGTAGTAGTAGTAGTAGTAGTAGTAGTAGTAGTAGTAGTAGTAGTAGTAGTAGTAGTAGTAGTAGTAGTAGTAGTAGTAGTAGTAGTAGTAGTAGTAGTAGTAGTAGTAGTAGTAGTAGTAGTAGTAGTAGTAGTAGTAGTAGTAGTAGTAGTAGTAGTAGTAGTAGTAGTAGTAGTAGTAGTAGTAGTAGTAGTAGTAGTAGTAGTAGTAGTAGTAGTAGTAGTAGTAGTAGTAGTAGTAGTAGTAGTAGTAGTAGTAGTAGTAGTAGTAGTAGTTAGTAGTAGTAGTAGTAGTAGTAGTAGTAGTAGTATAGTAGTAGTAGTAGTAGTAGTAGTAGTAGTAGTAGTAGTAGTAGTAGTAGTAGTAGTAGTAGTAGTAGTAGTAGTAGTAGTAGTAGTAGTAGTAGTAGTAGTAGTAGTAGTAGTAGTAGTAGTAGTAGTAGTAGTAGTAGTAGTAGTAGTAGTAGTAGTAGTAGTAGTAGTAGTAGTAGTAGTAGTAGTAGTAGTAGTAGTAGTAGTAGTAGTAGTAGTAGTAGTAGTAGTAGTAGTAGTAGTAGTAGTAGTAGTAGTAGTAGTAGTAGTAGTAGTAGTAGTAGTAGTAGTAGTAGTAGTAGTAGTAGTAGTAGTAGTAGTAGTAGTAGTAGTAGTAGTAGTAGTAGTAGTAGTAGTAGTAGTAGTAGTAGTAGTAGTAGTAGTAGTAGTAGTAGTAGTAGTAGTAGTAGTAGTAGTAGTAGTAGTAGTAGTAGTAGTAGTAGTAGTAGTAGTAGTAGTAGTAGTAGTAGTAGTAGTAGTAGTAGTAGTAGTAGTAGTAGTAGTAGTAGTAGTAGTAGTAGTAGTAGTAGTAGTAGTAGTAGTAGTAGTAGTAGTAGTAGTAGTAGTAGTAGTAGTAGTAGTAGTAGTAGTAGTAGTAGTAGTAGTAGTAGTAGTAGTAGTAGTAGTAGTAGTAGTAGTAGTAGTAGTAGTAGTAGTAGTAGTAGTAGTAGTAGTAGTAGTAGTAGTAGTAGTAGTAGTAGTAGTAGTAGTAGTAGTAGTAGTAGTAGTAGTAGTAGTAGTAGTAGTAGTAGTAGTAGTAGTAGTAGTATTAGTAGTAGTAGTAGTAGTAGTAGTAGTAGTAGTAGTAGTAGTAGTAGTAGTAGTAGTATAGTAGTAGTAGTAGTAGTAGTAGTAGTAGTAGTAGTAGTAGTAGTAGTAGTAGTAGTAGTAGTAGTAGTAGTAGTAGTAGTAGTAGTAGTAGTAGTAGTAGTAGTAGTAGTAGTAGTAGTAGTAGTAGTAGTAGTAGTAGTAGTAGTAGTAGTAGTAGTAGTAGTAGTAACCTGTAACCTGTAACCTAATGTTTTAGGCATTAAATGTTGACTAGTTGTTATTAGGATAAGCCAAAGAGAAAAGATATGTCTTAAGCTTATTTTTGAATAACATGGTTGATTGAATAGAACGAATGTTATAAAGAAGTCTATTCCAGGCTATAGGTGCAGATATTGAGAAGGCTCTCTTTTGTTTTATGGATACATTACGCAAATCTGGTATGACTAGAGTATACTTGAGGCAAAGTCGTATTGGGCGTGATGATGTATAGGGAGTAAGTAGAGTATGTAAGTAGTCAGGTTGGCTGTGATGAGTGGAATGATGGGTTAGCATACATATTTTATATATTATTCTGTATTTAATTGGGAGCCAGTGTAATATTTTCATGTAAGGTGATATGTGTGTTCTAGAGAATTTATTTATATTGTATATGAGTCTGACTGCTGAATTTTGCAAAAGTTGTAGTTTATGTAGTAAATAATCCGGTATACCATTAATAATCGAATTACAGTAATCTAATTTAGGTAGAATAAGAGATGTTATAAGTAGTTTAGCAATTTCAGTGGATATTGAAGGTCTAATAATTTGTATAGTGTATAATATAAAATTTACTGATTTAATTATATTGGAGATCTGATGTGTAAATGATAATGTGGTGTCTAATATAATTCCTAGATTACGGGCTGATCTGGAGTAAGGTATACAATCATTACCAATATATATATTTGGAATAGTGGACTTATTTGATAAAGAAATATGGAGTGCAATGGTTTTTGAGCTATTCAGTGAGAGAGAGTTTGAGTTTAGCCATGTTCGTATATCCTCAAGGCAGTTGTTGAGTATAGGTATATCTTTAGTAGGGTCTTTTAAAATCATATATACTTGTAGGTCATCTGCATAGGAATGGTAGCCAATATTTGGATACTTATTAAAAATATCAAATATTGGGATCATGTATATATTGAAGAGTATTGGTCCGAGAACAGATCCCTGCGGTACACCATGATGGATTGACCGAGGTGTGGATGTCAGAGAATCAATCTGAATAGAAAAATATCTATTTTGAAGATATGATTTGAACCATTCAAGAGCGGTTCCATTTATACCTATAGACTGAAGTCTTAACATTAAAGTGCTATGATCTAAGGTATCGAATGCTGCTGAAAGATATAATAGTATGATCACAGAGCTATGTTTATTAAAGGATGCACGCTGAAGGGAATTAATAATATAGACAAGAGCTGTTTCGGTATTTTTCTTTTTAGTATAAGCACTCTGAAATTTATTGAGGATTTTGTTACTGAGTATATAGTCATTAAGTTGAATAGCTACAACTCTTTCAAGTACTTTAGAAATATACGAGAGATGTGATATCGGCCGGTAGCTCGCGAGCAGTGATTTATCCAAGTCAGGTTTTTTAATAGTAGGAGTAACATTAGCTAACTTCATACACGAAGGTACTGAGCCAGATATAATTGATTCTTCGATTATTTCCTTATAGTACATAACAATATAAGGTATCAGCTTATGTAAGAGGGTGACAGGAATGGGGTCAAGGGAACATGTTGATTTCACAGACAGGAGAAGCTTCTCAACCAGCGAAGTAGATGGAAGGTTCAGTAATGAAAGAGAATATGGAGGGATGGTTGGTACATATGATAAAGGGGAGGGAAGAGATGTAATAATGTCATTTACTTTAGCGGTAAAGAATATATCAAAGTTATTAATATTATCTAATATAGAAGTATCTGGAAGAATACGTCGATTAAGGCGCCCTAGTAGTGTATTGGATATTTTAAATATTTTCTTATAGTCTTTTCCTGCGTTAGTAAGTAGATCAGTATAATAATTTTCTTTCGTTGTTTTGAGTAAACTACGATATTGCTGTCTGCATAGTAAAAATATGTCAAAGTCGGTAGTAGATTTAGATCTACGCCAGCATTTTTCGGCTTTTCGTAGTTTTCGTTTTTCGGTGACAAGATTATTATTAAACCATTTTGAGTTATCACGTACTATAATCGACTTTTGTTTAATAGGTGCATGAACATCAAGAGTAGAGGAAAGAATATAGTCAAAATATGATAAAGTTTTGTTGTTACCACAAATGTAAATATTATTAATAAAGTCTTCCATAAATTTTGAAATATCAATTTTAGCAATATTTCTAATTTTAATAGTTTTTGATAGGCGGGTTGGCTTAGGGACATGGATATTAAAAAGGACAATGTAGTGGTCAGTTATAAGGTTATGAGTTACAGTGTTGGAAATTATATCAGATGATTTATTTGATATAACAAGATCAAGAATATTGTTTGCTGTATGTGTAGGGGTAGTGACTTTTTGGGACAAATTGTGTGATTCAAGTATATCGTAGAGATGTCGAGAATTATGTGAAGTAGAGGTGATAGGAATATTAAAATCACCGGTTAGAATTGTTTTAGGAGTTAATGCGTAAAGTAGAGTATCGAGTTCTTCAATAAAATGAGGAATAGATTGATGCGGTGGTCGGTAGATGGTTATTATTGTAAGTGGAAGTGAGTTATTGGGATGAAATGTGCATGAAAAAGCCTCGGAATGTTCAAGAGAAAGGTCTTTATAGCTTATTAGCTTAATACACTTGTTATATAATACACATAATCCTCCACCAAAGTGGGAACTAGGTCTTGGAAGGTGAACGAAGCTTAATGTATTTGTGTTTAATGTGGCAATTATGGGGGTATCATTAATATTAAGCCATGTTTCTGTAATACACATAATATCTAAGTTAAGATCAGTAAATAATTCGATTATAAGATCAGCTTTATTTCTGATAGAGCAAACATTAAGTGTTGCAGCCTTAATATTGGATAAGTGTGGAATTTTATATGGTGCAGAGGACATATTTATATTGGAGATGGTAGGTAAGGGACAGGGTTGGTTTATGATGTGTAGTGAGGATGAATGAGATTGGTGAATGATACTGGTAGGAATGGTGAAGGTCGAGGATATTGATCTGATGTGGTTGTCATGGGTGGTTATATGTCATTGTGTGTGTTGGTCATTGACTAAGTCAATTTTATTTGTATTATGTTTGGTCTGTATATATACTTCATAAGTAGTAGTAGTAGTAGTAGTAGTAGTAGTAGTAGTAGTAGTAGTAGTAGTAGTAGTAGTAGTAGTAGTAGTAGTAGTAGTAGTAGTAGTAGTAGTAGTAGTAGTAGTAGTAGTAGTAGTAGTAGTAGTAGTAGTAGTAGTAGTAGTAGTAGTAGTAGTAGTAGTAGTAGTAGTAGTAGTAGTAGTAGTAGTAGTAGTAGTAGTAGTAGTAGTAGTAGTAGTAGTAGTAGTAGTAGTAGTAGTAGTAGTAGTAGTAGTAGTAGTAGTAGTAGTAGTAGTAGTAGTAGTAGTAGTAGTAGTAGTAGTAGTAGTAGTAGTAGTAGTAGTAGTAGTAGTAGTAGTAGTAGTAGTAGTAGTAGTAGTAGTAGTAGTAGTAGTAGTAGTAGTAGTAGTAGTAGTAGTAGTAGTAGTAGTAGTAGTAGTAGTAGTAGTAGTAGTAGTAGTAGTAGTAGTAGTAGTAGTAGTAGTAGTAGTAGTAGTAGTAGTAGTAGTAGTAGTAGTAGTAGTAGTAGTAGTAGTAGTAGTAGTAGTAGTAGTAGTAGTAGTAGTAGTAGTAGTAGTAGTAGTAGTAGTAGTAGTAGTAGTAGTAGTAGTAGTAGTAGTAGTAGTAGTAGTAGTAGTAGTAGTAGTAGTAGTAGTAGTAGTAGTAGTAGTAGTAGTAGTAGTAGTAGTAGTAGTAGTAGTAGTAGTAGTAGTAGTAGTAGTAGTAGTAGTAGTAGTAGTAGTAGTAGTAGTAGTAGTAGTAGTAGTAGTAGTAGTAGTAGTAGTAGTAGTAGTAGTAGTAGTAGTAGTAGTAGTAGTAGTAGTAGTAGTAGTAGTAGTAGTAGTAGTAGTAGTAGTAGTAGTAGTAGTAGTAGTAGTAGTAGTAGTAGTAGTAGTAGTAGTAGTAGTAGTAGTAGTAGTAGTAGTAGTAGTAGTAGTAGTAGTAGTAGTAGTAGTAGTAGTAGTAGTAGTAGTAGTAGTAGTAGTAGTAGTAGTAGTAGTAGTAGTAGTAGTAGTAGTAGTAGTAGTAGTAGTAGTAGTAGTAGTAGTAGTAGTAGTAGTAGTAGTAGTAGTAGTAGTAGTAGTAGTAGTAGTAGTAGTAGTAGTAGTAGTAGTAGTAGTAGTAGTAGTAGTAGTAGTAGTAGTAGTAGTAGTAGTAGTAGTAGTAGTAGTAGTAGTAGTAGTAGTAGTAGTAGTAGTAGTAGTAGTAGTAGTAGTAGTAGTAGTAGTAGTAGTAGTAGTAGTAGTAGTAGTAGTAGTAGTAGTAGTAGTAGTAGTAGTAGTAGTAGTAGTAGTAGTAGTAGTAGTAGTAGTAGTAGTAGTAGTAGTAGTAGTAGTAGTAGTAGTAGTAGTAGTAGTAGTAGTAGTAGTAGTAGTAGTAGTAGTAGTAGTAGTAGTAGTAGTAGTAGTAGTAGTAGTAGTAGTAGTAGTAGTAGTAGTAGTAGTAGTAGTAGTAGTAGTAGTAGTAGTAGTAGTAGTAGTAGTAGTAGTAGTAGTAGTAGTAGTAGTAGTAGTAGTAGTAGTAGTAGTAGTAGTAGTAGTAGTAGTAGTAGTAGTAGTAGTAGTAGTAGTAGTAGTAGTAGTAGTAGTAGTAGTAGTAGTAGTAGTAGTAGTAGTAGTAGTAGTAGTAGTAGTAGTAGTAGTAGTAGTAGTAGTAGTAGTAGTAGTAGTAGTAGTAGTAGTAGTAGTAGTAGTAGTAGTAGTAGTAGTAGTAGTAGTAGTAGTAGTAGTAGTAGTAGTAGTAGTAGTAGTAGTAGTAGTAGCAGCAGCAGCAGCAGCAGCAGCAGCAGCAGCAGCAGCAGTAGTAGCAGCAGTAGCAGCAGCAGCAGCAGCAGCAGCAGCAGCAGTAGCAGTAGTAGTAGTAGTAGTAGTAGTAGTAGTAGTAGTAGTAGTAGTATTAGGAGTAGTAGTAGTAGTAGTAGTAGTAGTAGTAGTAGTAGTAGTAGTAGTAGTAGTAGTAGTAGTAGTAGTAGTAGTAGTAGTAGTAGTAGTAGTAGTAGTAGTAGTAGTAGTAGTAGTAGTAGTAGTAGTAGTAGTAGTAGTAGTAGTAGTAGTAGTAGTAGTAGTAGTAGTAGTAGTAGTAGTAGTAGTAGTAGTAGTAGTAGTAGTAGTAGTAGTAGTAGTAGTAGTAGTAGTAGTAGTAGTAGTAGTAGTAGTATAGTAGTAGTAGTAGTAGTAGTAGTAGTAGTAGTAGTAGTAGTAGTAGTAGTAGTAGTAGTAGTAGTAGTAGTAGTAGTAGTAGTAGTAGTAGTAGTAGTAGTAGTAGTAGTAGTAGTAGTAGTAGTAGTAGTAGTAGTAGTAGTAGTAGTAGTAGTAGTAGTAGTAGTAGTAGTAGTAGTAGTAGTAGTAGTAGTAGTAGTAGTAGTAGTAGTAGTAGTAGTAGTAGTAGTAGTAGTAGTAGTAGTAGTAGTAGTAGTAGTAGTAGTAGTAGTAGTAGTAGTAGTAGTAGTAGTAGTAGTAGTAGTAGTAGTAGTAGTAGTAGTAGTAGTAGTAGTAGTAGTAGTAGTAGTAGTAGTAGTAGTAGTAGTAGTAGTAGTAGTAGTAGTAGTAGTAGTAGTAGTAGTAGTAGTAGTAGTAGTAGTAGTAGTAGTAGTAGTACGTAGTAGTAGTAGTAGTAGTAGTAGTAGTAGTAGTAGTAGCAGCAGCAGCAGCAGTAGCAGTAGCAGTAGCAGTAGCAGTAGCAGTAGCAGTAGCAGTAGCAGTAGCAGTAGCAGTAGCAGTAGCAGTAGCAGTAGCAGTAGCAGTAGCAGTAGCAGTAGCAGTAGCAGTAGCAGTAGCAGTAGCAGTAGCAGTAGCAGTAGCAGTAGCAGTAGCAGTAGCAGTATCAGTATCAGTAGCAGTAGCAGTAGCAGTAGCAGTAGCAGTAGCAGTAGTAGTAGTAGTAGTAGTAGTAGTAGTAGTAGTAGTAGTAGTAGTAGTAGTAGTAGTAGTAGTAGTAGTAGTAGTAGTAGTAGTAGTAGTAGTAGTAGTAGTAGTAGTAGTAGTAGTAGTAGTAGTAGTAGTAGTAGTAGTAGTAGTAGTAGTAGTAGTAGTAGTAGTAGTAGTAGTAGTTAGTAGTAGTAGTAGTAGTAGTAGTAGTAGTAGTAGTAGTAGTAGTAGTAGTAGTAGTAGTAGTAGTAGTAGTAGTTGTAGTAGTAGTAGTAGTAGTAGTAGTAGTAGTAGTAGTAGTAGTAGTAGTAGTAGTAGTAGTAGTAGTAGTAGTAGTAGTAGTAGTAGTAGTAGTAGTAGTAGTAGTAGTAGTAGTAGTAGTAGTAGTAGTAGTAGTAGTAGTAGTAGTAGTAGTAGTAGTAGTAGTAGTAGTAGTAGTAGTAGTAGTAGTAGTAGTAGTAGTAGTAGTAGTAGTAGTAGTAGTAGTAGTGTAGTAGTAGTAGTAGTAGTAGTAGTAGTAGTAGTAGTAGTAGTAGTAGTAGTAGTAGTAGTAGTAGTAGTAGTAGTAGTAGTAGTAGTAGTAGTAGTAGTAGTAGTAGTAGTAGTAGTAGTATATAATAATTAAATTACAAATAATATTACCTTGTAAGCTATAAAATTAATATGTATAAATCAAATTAATAATTAAAACTATTTTAAATTAATATTTGAAAAAATGTTGTTTATTTTATAATAACTTTTTAATATTTATAAAAAATAACATAATTGATATATTCTTGAGAACTGAACTGAATATAGGTATACTTTAGATAACTCGTTATTAGTAGTACAACTTGGGTTTCCCAAATATCTAGCTTATACTATTATTAATTGTATGTCAAACAGATACATTCTGAAGTGTCATGTTATATACATTTGCAATGCTAACATTTCCGGCTTACTATATATTAGTTAACTTGTTTATTGAACCCAAAGGCGGATTTTCTGGATTCGATGTATTACATTACTACTTTTATTGAAACGTAAATTATCGTTATACATAATCTCATCAGTATACAACACTTATTCCATTTATCGATTGAATCTTGTTCATATACTTTATTGCAGACGATTAATAAAAAGTCTTGAAATTAATTTATTTTCCAGATTTCTATAGGAATATCCAATCCAAGCGCCTTGCCATTTTTGATAGTATTTATTAATTTTAGTAGTTCATATTTTGTAAAAAAAAAAAAAAAAAAAAAAAGTCAGTTTCTATGTTTAAACGATTTGTAATTTTTGTTATAGCTGAAATAGTTATTTCAGATGGCTTGACAAGAAAATCTTTGAAGTGATTATGCCACAACATTATTCTCTCTTCTCCACTTGTAGCTTTTATCTTAGCTTTATTGATCTTTTTTCTTCCGCTGACATCATTAACTGATTTTCTGACTTTTTGTTTGACAAGAGTTATTTAATTGGGCATCTTAGTGTAGATTTTTTTCTTTTTAAACAATTGGTCTGAATCTAAACTCAAATAAAACAGAAGTTATTGTGTTCAATCATCCAAGTCCAGTTTCAATATACTCGCAAGAATACAATACGCTTTAAAAGTTGTCGACAACTTTAAATATCTAGGCTCATGGATGGCAAGCTCGGATCAAGATTTCTATATAAGAAAAGCAATAGCATGACGGGCTTGTAATAAAATTAAAAGGCTTTGGAACTCTATACTCGATAACAATTTAAATATCAGGATGTACAAGGTAACCATAGAGGCAATCCTCTTATATGGAAGTGAAATCTTGACTATCGATAAAAAGCTACGAAGTAAAATAGACTGTTGATACACTAATTTACTGAGAATGTGTTAAATGTATCATGGAGTGATACATTATAAAATAAAATACTCTATAACGGAATGCCTTTAATCACTAATTTTATTTCTAGTCGACAAATGAGAATTTCTGGTCATTGCTTATACTACAATTATGAAATATCTAATAATCTAATCTTATGAGAACCAAAGTTTGTAAGGAGAAATCGCGGAAGACAAAAGTATTCTTACATAGACAATCTAAAGGAAGACACCGATCTAAAAGATATTGATGAGATCTGGAAATTATGATCGACAGGGGGAGATTGCTAGGAGACGTCGAACGAAAATTCGCCAAAAGTAAAAAAAATTAAGTAAAGTAGTTTATTTGATCTTAGGCTTAATTTGAAATGTGTAGTTACTATGCGATAGTATGATGCTACGATTTTAAAAGAGCAAACATCTCTAAGTTTGTGCTGTTATTTTTCCATTTTGTATTTATCATTATGTAATCAAGCTGAATTTGATTTCCGTTTGGTGACTTTTGTGTCCATATTTCATCTTTTTTTTCTGATAAATTGTATTTAAACATAATACACTTTCTAAAATATAATCTGTGAGAGAAATTCCATTTATATTTGATTCTTCGTGCAGTGCGAAATTAAAACCATCTTGAATGTCAAGTTGAGCATTAAAATCATCGGCTATGCTTGCAACATTGTATTTTGGAATATTTCTTGTGGTAGAGGTTAGATTTTCATAGAAATTTTTAATTTCAGTTGGATCATTTATATTTTGTAACTTTAACATACTATGTAGGAGTTTGTAGATTTCCATTACAGTTTTCTATCATTATTCTTTTGGATACTATATCGTTTTTGTTAAAGCATTATTTGACTGCTTGTTTAGAAGTATTCCAATAACACCGGTATCTGCATTTACGTTATTTTTTCGTGCCGGGCAAGTTATCAGACGCGAATATCCTAGTGAACGTTTCTTTGTATCTACACCTTCATGGATAAACCTATGTTCTTGTAGGGAGATTATATCGTGATTTGTTTCTTTTGCAGATGTATATTCTATGTATGTATTAAACGTTGCGTTTGTAGTTGTATTACAAAATATGATCAATATAAATTATATGGGAAATAAAATTGACATATTATTCTTGGTTGTATAAATAAACCAAAAATAAACTTCTTGCATAATTGCATAATTGTATAATAAGTCACTTGTATTATACTTAAATTACAATTAAATCCTTCTATTGACAGTATAACACACTGATCTTATTGTTCTCGTGTATTAGTAATCATTGAACGGCGTCTTTGTTATTGTTGAATATTAATATATATATATATATATATATATATATATATATATATATATATATATATATATATATATATATATATAGGTATATAGCCCTATAGGACGACTTCGATACACAGTTTTTATAATACGTCACCGAAATGAATCCGAGTTGATACACTTAGGTGACGATTCGAATTATGTTTATAAATCGAGTGCGTGCGACACCACATCTAACGTTGACACATTGACGCCCGCCCCCCATCTTATTAATAAACTTCGATCTCGTTATCAGGCGAATCCATTTCGGTGCTCGTTTGAAAGTATCTTTCACCAATTATTATTAGTTAACTCTCCTACAATAACCTATACACATCAACTCTACCACCGGGATATATAGACATCTTCACAGAACCGATTATATAATAACCCGGTTATAACGTATATTCTTCGACTATCCACTACGGAACAACTACTTTCATACTGTTACTACTACTTTAACTACTACTACAAGTAGACATAGTATACTATAGTTGGCTGAGGATACTATTGTATACTATTATCGATAATGGTGTACAGTGGAAGCATATTAAGTGTACTTTTGATATTCGTCGTGCTGATAAGTATAGAATCTAAAGGTTAGGTGTTATTTATATTAATGTATATATATATATTTATGTATGATTGATATTGTAATATTATGGTATTATAATGTTATAATATTGAAACCTGAATTCTTATATTAATTTATTATAAATTATAATGAATGTATATAGTAATATTAATAATATATACATATATATATATATATATATATATATATCATATTTACTATATTTTTGTGTATAATATATAATATAATTATTAGGGTATTATTTTTATATGAATTAATCTGTTAAATTACAATATACTAGTAGGCGTACACACATGTAAGTATTTTGTTCTTAATATTAGCATATCATTATGAAATCAAGTGAAATAAAGTATACACGTTATTAAGTAAATTATAATTAATATATAAAAATCAAAGTTGAGAAATATAGATTCGTAGAATGATGAGAACGAATTTCCCAAATCCAAATCCAAACTCGTATTCTGCTTACAATAATAGCAGCATAATAGCACAATTTAAACATTTTAGGCCACTATTTCACCATCATGCTGCTATTGTGCTGCTATTACTGAATGATAAGAACGAATTTCGATGTTTACGAATTGCCCAGGTATCATTTTGAAAGCAATTTAATTTTTGTTTCTATTTTCCATTGTGGCATCGTAACGGAAATCCGTTAAATTGCACAATGTTTACGGTGACTATAATTTCACATTAATCTATATCCGGTTAAATATAATTGGCGTGAAAAACTCCAAAATGGCGATAACATATTCATCGTTTTCCTCACCTCGTAATACATGCGACGTATTCAAAGGCTTAATTTATAAATGCTGCACACACACACACACACACACACACACACACACACACACACACACACGTCTATATCGTACTATAGTCTTATGATAACGTCCGAAACTATATTTACATAACGTACAATACGGTATTTCATTAACGTTCAAAATATTATTTAAATAACGTACAAATCCGTGTTATAATAACGTACAAAGCTAGCATACTGTAATAACGTACAAAGTTCATTGGAAATGAAAAACTCATTCGTACGTTATAAGGTACACTGATGGTGGCTATAAGCTTTGTACGTTATTAGAGATCATTTTGTACGTTGTTTTTTAACAGTGTATATATATAGATTCTTCTATTGCGAAATGGTAGTAGCCGTTAAGGTCGCTGTGTAATTAAACTAAACGACAACAATTACGTAAGTTGATTTACCGGCCGAGTACTTGGTTATTCGAGTTTTTTAGATGTCGATTGTCTGCCGATCTAAGCTGTCTCGTCCGAAATTAATAAATAAAGTTTTATTTCTTGTCGGTAATAAACTAATTTACGTTTTCGTACGATTTCTATCTATAGATATATCTATAGATTTATCTATACATCTAGTTTATATCTATACACTAACAATATCATCCGATGCAGTAGTTCTATATATATATATGCAGTATAACTCGTGTGATATGTTTTAATATAGTTGAACAGCATACCTACCTGTACTGAACCATACAGCTATTCCATTGGGGGGAAAGGAGGAAGCGACATCATTTAAATATTAATATAAATGTTAAATAATTTGATAAATAGGATATTGTATACATATATATATATATATATATATATATATAATATAATATGTATTCATTGACATCACACATATATATATATATATATATATATATATATATATATATATATATTGAATACAATATAAATAACGGATACAAATGGACCCCTCAAGAAGTCATAGACTTATACATGTTATGAATAACTGTTAGGGGCCCGGACTATACAATACAAATAGTAGAATTTAGTATTGTGTTTCGATTTATCGTACATTAAGTTCTCGATAAAAACAAGAGAAAAACAAGAACTGCCTGGAACCGAACCCGTTTCTGGCATACTAGCTTTACGTTGTCCCACTGAGCCATAGACCCCAGACTATATATATATCATTATTTGTTATTGTTATTGTTATTGTTATTTTTATTTGGTGGAGTCTTTTCATCCCATCCAGGAACTTAGATGAAGTTTTCACTTATAACCATATATGGCTCTAATGTCCCTTCGAAGCCGCATTTAGTTCAGTATTTACTCTGAACTCATTAATTAACGTAATACTTACAACTATACTCGACGCTCGCATGGTTAGCCGTATGCGTGGTACACATTGTCTACCGTACCGTCACTAACACCGTACCCATGACCCATGACCTCCGCGCCAATAGAACTCGTGCCGAAGTCGTGTCCTTACTGATCGCCCGAGGACACAACTCCCGTGCAAATTTCTGATACCTAAACGCGTTGTCCTCGTTTATGTATACGTATTTGCCACTGTATATATATATATATATATATATATATACTATATACAGTATACTATACAATATACTATAGTATTAATACACTGTACAGTGTACAGTGTACACTGTACAATATAGTGTACAATGTATAACATACCATATACCATACCCAGTACGATGTACTCAGTGTACAGTTTGCGATACATCATATAAAGTATTCACTATATATAGTATACCTATATATATATAGTGTACCTATATGTATGCACACGGCGTCATAAATACGCTACACAGTATTCACGCGCGATCAAAACAAGTAGTCGACTCCATAGAGTATACCGGTACAATCATAACGTTATTCAACCCGAACCGATCCGATAGGTTTCCGCTCGGTACGGGTCGTAAACTATCCGGTACGGTGACTGCCTAGTTATACACTGTATATACACTTGTATTGTGTATAGCCTGGTGGTAGAAAAAGTCGTCATGAAATAGAACCACGGGGTTTATTCAATTCACCACTGTATACTATACACTGTATATATATATATACTCTCTATAGAATAAGTATAGTGTAATAATAAATGAATAGCTACTACTGTGACAAAAGTATCTATAATATAGTCTATTCATATATATATAATACAGTGTATACAGCGTATAACAAGGTAGTCACCGTACAGAATAGTTTACGACCCGTACCGAGCGGAAACCTATCGGATCGGGTCGGTTCGGGTTGAATAACGTTATGATTGTACCGGTAAAGTCGACTAGTTGTGTTGATCGCGTGTGTACACTGTAGGAAGCGGTGTACGTATGTAAACGTCGACTTATTTTTATTTCGCATAAGGGACGTCAGAGCCGCGTATGGTTATAAGTGAAAACTTCCTAGATGGGATGAAATACTACACCAAATGACAATAACAATAACAATAACAATAATAACAATAACAAATAACGATATATCCGAGCAGCGGTTGTATACGGGTGTTTAGATCGTATCAAAAGCTGAGGTCACACCTCCATGAGAATATTCGCTTGAAATAACGTATTAGCGAATATTTCTAACAAAATATTTCATTTATTGTCTGCTAAACCGTGATTATTAATAGTGGCGAATATTGGCGACTATTACATATATGTAATAATCGCCAATATTCGTATACGCTGATGTTTAATGACTATTTAGTGGACCGTATTCATAATATTTAAATGCAAATACAGTTCGAAATATATATATATATATATATATATATAAATTACAAAATTGGTTTTATATAAATAAACTTAAGCTAAATATCGAAAAAAAATAAAAATATTACCATATATAAATTCTTTGATATTAAAAGATATAAAAATAGGAAATTTGAAAATTTAAATAGTTAATAATTATAAATGTCTTGGGGTGTACTTAGATACTCGAATTACCTGCAAAAAAATACACCAATTATTTATCGAATAAACTATACAAAATTATATATATTATAAAAAAAATATCTTTTTTAGATACAATAAATTTAATTTTGTTATATAATTCATTCTTTTTATCTAATTTATCACACGGGATTGAAGTATGGTAAAATAGTTATAAATCAAATATAACAAAATGAAATATTTTACAGAAAAAAGTTATAAGAATTATTAATAAACAAATAATAGATAAATTAAAAATACCATTAATACGTCTATCAAATACTGGTCCTTTTTTTAAATAATAATATTTTAAATTTTGAAGATCTAATTATATATAGAAACACATTATTAATATATAATTTCTTAAATAATAAATATAAATTAGATTATAACTCATATTTTAGGTTAAATAAGCTAAATAATAAATATCTCCTATAGGTCCTATCATGGTATACCATGATAAGTGCACTTATCAAATCAAATATAAATCAAATAATCTAATATTGTAATCTATACATGAACATATTGGAGGTATCTACCAAATAAAGGATTTCATTATCCTCCATAGAAGTGTGATATACGTAGTATTTCGTATGTCTATAAACTGATTTCGTTCATTCATATATATATATATATATATATATATATATATTGTTATTGTTATTATTGTTATTTTATTTGGTTAAGTCCTTTCATCCCATCCAGGAACTTAGATGAAGTTTTCACTTCACTTTTCATAACCATATATGGCTCTAATGTCCCTTCGAAGCAGCTCTCATGTTAAAGCATCCACATTTTTAAAGACAGCCGATCATTTATTTATATACAATTATATAAGATCACTTTTAAAGATTATTCTAAGACCTATTTTAATGGTCCGGACGGGATCGATACCCTATATGAACCCTACTTCTTGTTTGTATGACACATTAGCCTACTGCAGTTATTGCTCATGGGCAACATATGCATTTAATTATAATATATATATATATATATATATATATATATATATATATATATATTAACATAATAAAATAATAATATCAGAAGTTAGTCATGAATAATGTAAACATATAAACGTGATGTTTATCGTTTACCTATTATACTTGATGTGTATGTGGAAGGGTATATATATGTCATACATTCACATATACCCACACTCGCATACACACTCTAACACACTACATTGTGAAGTTATTTGTTATTTTTGTTATTTTTATTTGGTGGAATCCTTTCATCCCATCCAGGAACTTAGATGAAGTTTTCACTTATAACCATATATGGCTCTAATGTCCCTTCGAAGCCGCTCTCATGTTAATGCATCCATGGTTTTAACGAGAGCCGATCATTTTATTTATACACAATTATATAAGATCACTTCTAAATAATATTTTAAGACCCATTTTATAAAATTAATTAATGGTCCGGACGAGGGTCGAACCCGTGTCCTACTGCTTGTGTGTCTGACGCCTTAGCCACTGAGCCACACAGGCAGTTATGAAGTCTATATATATATATATAGCATGGTATCATGTATATTCTTTTTAATATAAAGAAAGTATATATTCTACATGAAAGTAATCTAGAAAGTACTTTCTTTATAATGATGAAATATAGTATATAGTATATAGTATATATATATATATATATATATATATATATATATATATATATATATATATATATATATATACAATATACCCACATAGACGTTTGAACACATACCCACTGGTTTAAAGATTTATAGTATGCTTTCTCAATAACTTATTGACCGCACCTGACACGCCCACTTGTAGACACGCCCAATTTGAACGCCCATATATCAACTGATCACACGTATAACTGTAGATCATAAAGGTAGTTCCTAACTTTTCATATATGTATTCATTTATATAAATCACAATATATATATATATATATATATATATATATATATATATATATATATATATATATATGTGTATGTGTGTGTGTATTAATAATGTGTGTATGTATAATTATTAGTATTTCTTCTTTCTATAAAATTATTTAAAATAACGTATTGAAAGACTACAGATAAAAGATACAATAAATAATGCCAATATATAAACGGCGTAAACAATGATTATGCATACTAGTTACGACACGACGTCAGTGAACAATGGTAACCACGGTAACTACGGTATCCTATTGTTCTTCTGCGCTATAGCGAAGTCCCTTACATCCACATTACGCTATATCGACATTCGTTATAAGGCGCGGAGTTTTAGACATCTATAAACAGTATCGGAATCCGTTAACGTTAAATGAGTGGCCTAATTAGGAACACCTTAATTAAGAGGGAGCACTATGTTCAAAATGTTAAGAACAAACTAGGTATGTGTAATCGATATTATATTATGTATATATACATTACATTATAGATAATTATAATACACTTATAAGTTATACATATAGCTAGTGATAATCTATCTCTCTTTGAAGTAGTAACCGACATGCGCTTTAATGTACTATCTCGGTACCCTATCCAACATACTAAGACACGTCAAGCCACGCCCACATTGATATTCGTATATCACTATAGTGCACTATAGTTTACCATGGTAATATCACGTGATAAATTATCTAACCTGTATACAGGTTACCTATAGATTATATCACTATCTATATTATATATATATAATATATTATCAGCATCCTCATTATCTTATAACGATGTCAATAATCGAAACCGTATATAAAATAGTTACCTATACTACGTAATAAAATGTATATACTATATAACTGTATAAACCATAATAACTATTATATATATATATACTGATTGATTGATAGATACTTATTGGTTTATTGGCACATATCGTAGAATCGTTCATCTCTATCTGGGTGCACGACGTACACATAGTTATACACATAGATATAGATAGTTATGCAACTAATGTAAACAAAACGATACAAATAAAACAACATATATACATATATACATATATATATATATATATATACATATATACGTTATTTAAAAACGTTATAAACGTATCGTTATCACTCTGAACCTTATCGCTAAATGATAATGGCATTGTACTTTGATATATAAGGGCGTATACAATGTATTAGGGGAAGTGGTATTTTATAGGAATGTTGGAATTCGTTTCTCTTAACGTGATGAGAGATACGTCGGTCAAAATGATGATGATTATGAGTAAGATAACGATGTAGACATAGATGATGATGTTGACGGTGATGATGATGTAGATGTTGATGATGATGTTGACGGCGATGATGACGTTGACGGTGATGATGATGTTGACTGTGATGATGATGTTGACGGTGATGATGACGTTGACTGTGATGATGATGTTGACGGTGATGATGATGTTGACGGTGATGATGACGTTGACGGTGATGATGATGTTGACGGTGATGATGACGTTGACGGTGATGATGATGTTGACGGTGATGATGATGTTGACGCTGATGATGATATTGACGGTGATGATGATGTAGACGGTGATGATGATATTGACGCTGATGATGATGTTGACGGTGATGATGATGTTGACGGTGATGATGATGTTATGTAGGTGGATTATTATAATATAACATGAAAATGTGTACTAATTACAATATAAGTATATAGAAATTTATATATATATAATAATAATATATTTATAAATTTATTAATAGCTATGACTATTCAAATTATATTATAAAAATGAATAATTTTCTCATTACATAAGATTGAATCGATTCGTGCTATAGCTATATATGTATGTACAAATGTAATATTCAATTTGTTATGTTATGATTCTATAGAACCTGTCATGTATATCCGTCTCGTTATAGCGTAATTGTGCACTAACAACACAACCCTGGCGACCTAAAGGTATACATTTGTTATCTGACTTAAGTGTAACCGGCTGACTGGTATAATGGTCTACTAACTATATATCTATATATATATATATATATATATATATATACATATATATAGTATTCTATAATAACAACATTACTGTTATGATACTACAATGTTTACGTTATTAGAACATTATTACATATCGATACATAAAAAACTAGTATCGAATATATAATATACCTATATTAGAGTTTAATATGACCTCGGTACACGTATACACATTGTATACAATTGTATACATTGTATACAATTGTCTACATAGATCTACGGGCGTTACGTGTCGCATATCTAAGACTCGTGTCGAGATATCGGGCACTGTTTGTCTATTCAGACATTCAACACCGGTAGCGTAACGCACACACGTGTATATCGTAGAGTTATAGAGTTTACCATTTGTATAATACAATCTATGATGTATACACACATATATATATATACATATATATATATATATATATATATATATATATATATATATATATATATATAAATATATATATATATATATATATATATACACACATATACATACACATACATACTCATACATGTAAGCATACACAATACAGCTATAGAACCTGCCGGTAATACCTGCCGCATACTAATGCAGGCTAGGTGACTACGCCTCGATACTGTTTGATTTATAACGCCTGCTAACTTCGTTACTATGTGTGTGTGTGTGTGTGTGTGTGTGTGTGTGTGTGTGTGTGTGTGTGTGTGTGTATTGTATACCTTACTACGGTGTACGGTGTAGTTATGTATACGTCGTATAGTGTATTTCGTACATACACACACAAAAAACACATTCACACACACACACAAACACATATATATATATATATATATATATATATATATATATTATAGTGCCTACAGTCAACCATTAATAATCACCCTTACCATAAATAAAGACAACACACACACACTCGGGGTCATGTGATATAGTAGCTGTTATACGTGTGAGAGAGGGAGGGGCGTATACTACTTGGTCACGTGTATTAGTTAGGCTAGCACTGCATTGAATGTCTAGGAGGTGGTATGGCAAGCAATATATTATATCCACGCTTCACTATATATATATATATATATATATATATATATATATATATATATATATATATATATATGTATATATATATATATATATCTATATTAAATAATATACAATTTTAATACTGGATATTTAAACTATCATAGTTTTTATATTTATTAAAACAATTACAATGGTATTCAAGAGACTAACTTAGCATCTTGATTATAAATAATATGTATCTATATATATATATATATATATATATATATATATATATAGACTACTATAGTAGTACGCTATCGTGATGATTACATAACCACGACCACGTGACTTCGCTAAACTATTTCTTACGTAATAGAGATGTACGCATGCGCGTGACTAATATAAGCACTAATTTAAAGACAACTTTATTACTTTGGTGATTCAATAATGACTCATTTCTTAAGAATAATATTCGTACTCGTTAAATACATATTTTAAATAATAGGTATATAATATATATATATATATATATATAATATATTATATATTATATTTTATATATATATCTGAATTTGCATTTAAATTATACAATAAATGAGATTGCAAGATTTAATAGATACGCGATATACATAAATCGGTGATGTCCTATTCTATAAATAGAGTTGAATAGTTAAGGCCCATTAAGCGCCGCGGGCTGCCTTATTTACGACAACAGATAAAGCATAGAGATTCCATCGTCGAGATCAATCTGTAAAACTTGTAGAAAACCCATACCCTATAGGTGAATAGGGTTATGGGTATTTAGTAGATAATATTTACCCATCATTCAAAACATAATAAACGTAAAACCCATTCCAGATCCATAAAATATATCTTAGAATTGTCTCACAATTATATTTAGAAAACAATTTATAGAATTGTTGTACAAAATAATAGATAATATTCGAGGCGGGCCGACTTATATATACTTCATAGTTGTTCGAACATCGATCGATGTTATCAGTGTTATATGACAATTCATCCCGACTGAGAAAATCTTCCCCGATGGTCACGTGCCTACAACAATGGATACAGTTCACTAAATACACATACGAATCTCTTTACATTTACTACTTACTTTATTTTATTCTCGCACGACCATATCTTGAAAGTGATTTCCATATTTCTCTGTCCATCATTAATTTTCGTAGTTCGTATTCTTCGCATTCGCTATCGTGTTTTAGTGTTTCGTTAAATATTTGTGATTGTCTCCCTCTAGTTCGTGTGCCCTGTTTTGGAGTCCATATAATTAAATTATGTGCAACTTCTTCAGGATGTCTTACACAGTTTCCTTCTAGTCTCATACGTATTTGCTTTATTATTTCTGAGATCTATACACTATAAACCATATGTATATGAACACAACACAAGGAAAACACCAACCTCTGCGTTAGAAAACAATAATATCAATATACAAAGTAGCACAGCGTTGATTTTAATAATAACAGATTACAACGACAATACATTTATATTTTACTATTCCGAATAAACAGGGCTTATTATTTTCCAATTGAAGTATGATACAATAATACGGTATCCCAAATATATATCTATGTATCATTTCGATTCAAAAAAATACCCATTTTCGGTTAAATACTAAACGAGATGGAAACGGAATTCCGTGCGGGTGGCGAGCGTTCGTAGAGTGTTATACATAGAGTGTATGTTGATGTGCATGCACCAATGCATACCGGTATTGATATTGTTATTACATCATACATTCAGGGCCGGCTTAAGGGGGGGGGGGCAAACCGGGTAATTGCCCGGGGCCCCACATTTTGGGGGGCCCATGAATTATTTGAGAACATTTTTTTACTATATAAAAAAAAAATTTCTAAATGTATTTTTCTTATATATTATTAATTCTAATTAAATAAATAAAAATAATATAATAAATTAATTAAATATGAGTCATTTAAGCCTATTTGAAAAGTGAATTTTACAAAAATGTCTAAATTTACACGAAGATATGGTTGAAACAGGTACATGAAGATGTTGGAGCATATGTTAATAGTGATCACCATAGATCATCTCACACATCTCTGATTGTCAGATAAAATAGTATGAAACGGATTGATAAATAATTGTTTGTTAAACTAGAAAGTGATAAATGATAAACGTATTAAGGGAATGTTAACCATAGTTGAATCTTAACAATTTATAATTCTATAATTAGTTTACGAAAAAAAAGTATACTTTTTTATATTAAAATTAAATATGTATAGGAAATATGAGATATATGAGATATATATTAAGATATATTTTAACTATGATTTTGATATTTGTAAAGGATTATATTGAACATAAATTACGAAAAAAAACGATATTCTATATAGCTTTATAATTTGTAATTAAAACTAATTAGATATTTTCAAAATAATTTTTCTCAAAAGAATTAATTTTATCTATCTACTTCTCGTATTAATAAAATGTGTATCTTCTCATAGTGTATATATTATTATAATTTTGTTAGTGTAAATAATATATATATATATATATATATATATAAAATAGTTTTAATTTAAATAGGAATATTCTGCTATATAGTATTTTTAATAATGATTAAACCCATTGATGAAAGGGAATGCTGTACATAACATTTTTAACAGATTATTATTAGTGAAAGAAATTATATTTACATTTATTGAAACAGATATTATTTATAAATATATATATATATATAATCTAAATATAATACTAAAGGCATTTTTGCAATTATCCAACTAGTACTATAGTACTAGTATACTAGTTATAACTACTATAGTAACTTACAACTGAATGTTTAGATTTACATCACCCTCATCTATATATATATATATATATATATATATATATATATATATATATATATATATATATATATATATATATATATATATATATAAATACACGCAATGGCGATATTCATATTGGAGAACAGGTGATAAGTTATCACTTATAACTTAATAATTGAAGAAATATAAAATTCAAAATATTATATTATATATCAGTGTACTCAATTCCAGATATATCACATGTAGATAAGTCACCAGTCATCGTCATATATACCAACTTAGGTATTATTATTATATAGGTATTTATTTATGTACGTTAAGATTCATTATCATAATGGTCAATATTGAGCTAACAATTTAGTCGAATGTTTTAATAATAATATAATTATAATAGATTATAGAGCTCAAAGTTATGAAAAATCCAGCAATATGTCTAGAAGATTCAATAAAATGAAGTTATCATAATATACTATAGTCCATTGTCAATATGGATCCCCATATCTGCGCTGTGCATTCCTTAAATCTGGTTGGGCAAAATGCCGTTGAATCTTAGACAATTGTAGCTATATTAATTGCTTTCATCCCAAATAAATCTAATTTATTTAGCCACGCTAAATAAAGAATATATTAACATCTATATTAAAGAAGAATAGAATATGTTTTATTAAAAAATTATCGAATATAATATGGTCATCACAAGCAGATTTTATTGGAGCAGTATCTTGTGGATTTCTCAAAATTACATAATTTATATCTGATATTATATATGTTAAAATACTACTAAAATAAAATTACTAGATTCAACGTATTTATTCAATAAAATGCAAGAATTTTAGACTTCAATATTATGAAAACCGTGGAGCTAATTATTTTGTAGACTAAAGTCGATCAGAAAAGTATTGTAATTAGGTTAAATTAAGATAAAAGTGGTATTCAAAAATATGTATACACTCTCTAAATATATAGGCGAGAAAATAAATGATTATGAGGAGTTGATTAGAGTATACAAACAAATTATAAAATAATTAGTATAATGATAACATATGATAATATCATATGAATTTACATCATATAAGAAGTTAAAAATGACTATTTTCTAACAATATTTGACAAATTAATTGATATATACTTATAAGTATATAGGAAATATTAAAAAATATAATCATGTAATTATTACTAATTATATAAATAATATGTATATATATCACCTGACATCAGCAATTAAGATGATTAGTATAAAAGATAATTCATTATTAAATATATATTATACCATATTGATATACACTTCAAATGAATGGACTATACAAATATTAATATATATATATATATATATATATATATATATATATATATATATATATATATATATGATAGGCTAGTTATATCCAATTGTAGAAATTGTCATCCTAATATATGTAATGGTAAATAATTACACTTGAGAGAGAAGCTTCTCTAAACTTAAACTTATAAATAATTGTCTATGAAATTATCTGACACAATAAATACATTCAAGTCTGTAACATTATATTTAGAATCAAAGCTAATTAATTAAATTGATACTGAATAAATAATAATGATTTAGAAGAGGAAATCGAGTAAAATAAATTTGTACTAATCAAATCATTTAACCTATACTTATATCATTTTTATTAATTAATTTGTAAATTATAAAATATTAAATTGCAATGATTTTAAGTGGGTATACCATAATACCTATTTACATTCATAGCACGAAGGAGACCCCTCTATATATTATAGGCATTTTAAAGTGGGTTTCCTTCACACGATACATGTAAATATATATGAAAAAACAAAATTTTTTAAAGATTATAAATATTTTTACATAATTTGATCACGCATAATAGAATAATAATACATCATAATAAAATATATATATATATATATATATATATATATATATTTATATACAAATAAATTTAATAGTTATAGATATTAGTTATTTCTAAAATAGCCCATTTAAAATGTTATGAAATTCTTATGGGGCCCATACGTTTTATTTGCCCGGGGCCCATAGTATGCTTAAGCCGGCCCTGCATACATTATTCAATAAATAAATATATATATAGTGATCATCGGTATATATATATATATATACTGATCATAATAATATAATATATCAGTATAGTATTAGTATAGTAGCATTATAATATCGGTGACAGTATAATTAGTGTATGTATATATATATATATATATATATATATATATATACTATAGTATATATACAAATATATTTGTATACTGTATACAGTAAAACGATATAAAGATTAGATTGATATCGTTTTATTTCTTATTCATTTCTTTAGTTCTTCTGAGGAATTCTTTCTTGGCTTGTTCCGCCAGTTTCTTTTGTTCAGCTTTATCGCGTTTCTCTTGTTTCAGTCGGTCCTTCTCTTCCCTTTTCCGTTCTTTCTCTTGCTCCTTGTGATGTCGCATCATCTCTTTCAGGTGTTCCTTTTCTGCTTTCTTTCTCATCTTTTCTTCGAGTTCTGTCGACGCGTAAATATTTAGTTTGAAGATTTCGCGACGTTACGGGGCTTGTTATTATATAATGTTATCTAATAGTATTGTTATTATATAATGTATACGCTCTTTCATATTTTAAAAAGTAATATATATAATAATAATATAATAATAGAAATTTGTATTGACTCAGTTGAAAACGATGGACGTTTATATGCGGCAAGTTGACATAATAAAACAAATAAATAATTACACGCATAATAATCAATTTAAAAAGACGAATATATATATATATATATATTCGTATGTGTGTATAAATCGGTAACCGCGAGAATTCATATAATAAATAATTCGTATATGCATATAGTAACCACGGTCACTTCACCTTAGCATACTTTTACTATATATATATATATATATATATATATATATATATATAATATATATACATTATTATTGTTACTTTATTTTGGTGGAGTACTTTTATCCCATCCAGGAACTTAGTTTAAGTGTTCACTAATAACCGAGTACCTCTAATACATCTACGAAGTCGATCTATTGTTAAGGGTAATTAATGCATTCCTACTTTAATTATAGCCATTATTCGTATACAATTATAGCGGATCACTTCTATCGGTGTAAGACCCGTTGTATTATAATAGTACTATAGTGCTGAGGGGGCTTGAACCCGAGTCCTACTGCCCGTGTGTCTGAAGCATTAGCTTATAGCTAATCCATGAATATATATATAATATATATATATATATATATAAGTATACTAACTTTCCATGATTTGTTTGTTTATGTTTTAATAACTAGAAATGGTCTTTTATATACACATATTTTAATTGGTAATACACTAATTTTAATTACTTTAGTAATCGATATTTCTTCCGTAAAATTTAAATTACCATACTAAAATTATAAAAGTTAAACTAGCGTTGTACGTATATTTTAAACGTATATTAATCCACATACAAACATGCGCAGTATAATATATTACAGTATCCTATAGTGTAATATAAGTTATATAATAGTGTTATGTTCATTTGATATGACACCCTAATATCTATATATATATATATATATATATATATATATATATATATGTATAATAATGGATTCGCCCCTTAGAGTATATTTGTTTGATATAATTCTCCTCTTATTCGTATAGTAATTCACCCTATATAGTTCATTATAATGAAGTTATATACATATAACAATATATATATATATATATATATATATATATATATATATATATATATATATATATAAGTGTGAATGTGCCTTCACAACTAAGATCTTGAATACGATAGTAACCTATTGAGTGATAGCGATAACAAGTATTCTAAATATACATCTATACGGTATCGCCACTGTTCGTGCAGATATACGTGTCGTCCATTAGTTCGCATGACCCGCTATCTAGCTAAATCATTCAGGCGTATGTAGGCCAACGTCCGAGATATGGATAGATAGTTTATCACTACCTTTATCGTATTTAAGTTATCGATATGTTATATATCGGTCAAGATGAAAGAGCTATCAATATATATATATATATATATATATATATATATATATATACATGATGTATATACTATACAAATATACAACTATAACAACTCTTCTATACACGCATATTGATTTACGGATAATATGTATAATCGCATTTAGGATATATACCCCTTATATATACTCTAGTATGCCCCCATATATAGTATACTGAACATGGCCCTTATATTAGGTACATATAGAAATACAATCTTGATAGGGAATACAAATTAATGAATCGATGAATTAGAATACACCGATGATACTAAAACAATACAATATATATATATATTTATATATATATATATATATATATATATATATATATATACATATACATAATAGCTACAAACGTATACCTAAAAGTAAATATCAGATTATTACACAACAGCGAAGTGATTCGTGTACTGGATAATGTACTAATGTAATAGGCTATACCAGTGGACTATACGTTGTTATGTATGCAGTCGTGTATGTGTGTTTATTAGAGCGTACTAGTTTGATAACAACAACACTCGTCTGCTAGTTTATTGTGACCTTGACATCTCATTGCTACATATGTCCACTATAGTATTGTTATAACAGTATATATATATATATATATATATATATGTAATATGTATTCATTGAAATCTCATATATATATATATATATATATATATATATATGTATATATATATATTTATTGAATTCAATACAAATAGCGGATACAAATGGACCCATCAAGAAGTCATAGACATGTTATAAATAACTGTGAGGGGCCCCGGATAATACAATACAAATAGTACACAAAAATATTTGTGTTTTTGATTTATCGTGTATTAAGTTCTTGATAAACACAAGAGAAATACAAGAAATGCCTGGAGTCGAACCCGAGACCTCTGTCTTACTATCTTTTAGTTGTCCCACTGAGCCATCGATCCATACTCAAATATTATATATAGTATGCCTTAATATGAGAGCGGCTTCGAAGGGACATTATAACCATGCATGGTTATAATTGAAAACGTATTCTAAGCTCCTGGGTGGGATGAAAGGACTCCACCAAATAAAAATAACAATAAAGCCAAAGATGCTGAGCGTTGCACAAATTTTATGACGTGGCACTTCAGACTAGATATGTTGTAAGTCAGATAGTTAGATAATCCACTGTGTATAGACTTATGCGTAATACTTATTTTAGGAAATCGTAGGGGGAATCAATTCAGTCCTTTCTGCCTTAACAACACACTTTCTCCAGCCATCGCGATCGTGAACTTTGTGCAATAGTTGGTTCGAGTCCATCTTAGTCCACTCAGAAATATTGTTGAACCATTGACTCTTCGGACGACCCTGCTTTCGCGAACCTTCAACAATAACTTGCATTATCATTTTGCTGAGACCGTGGTCTGACCGATGATGGGTCATGTCTGGATATATGCCCATACCATTTTAGTTAGCGTCGTTTTATCATGTGTAACATATGATCATAGTGGCTATTTGCCGATTATTGCTATCATCTTCTCTTTTAAATACACAATCGTCTTTTTTTCCTGATATTTTATGCCCAGCAGCTTTCTGTTTGATTTGTTTTCAAATGCTTGCAGTATCTTCTGCATTTCTGTGCTAATGGTCGAGGCCTAACATCCATAAGTTAATATATAAAGGACGAGTGAACGTTATAAATTGTATTTTAACTTAAAATGTATGTGTCGGACACTCTCGGCTGTTCCATATAATATATAGTCGTATCATGGCTGAAGTCGCAAAAGCTATTCGTATTCTGATGAACCATCATTTGACAGAGTTGCTCCTAAGTATCAAAATGTGTTTACTTCTTCAGGTTTATTATTATTTAGTGTGATGTCAGCCTGAAAAGAGGAGTCATTACTATTAACCATTACCTTGCTTTTTTCTGAACTGATTTACATGCCATATCTGCTAGCACATTTAGACAGTTGATAGTGTACATCCTTGACGTACTCCAACCATTGATTTGAACGAATTTCCTATGTTGTTACTAATCAGGACTGAACTGGAATTGTTATTGTATAAAGCTTTAATAATTGTAATTAATTCGTGATCGATACCACACTTTTGAAGTGTTGTCCACAGTCCTTCTGGATAGACTCTGTCAAACGCTTTCCTGAAATCAATGAAGTTATGGAGCAGGTTCGTCTGGTAATCAAGATGCTTTTCTATAAGTGTTCTAGCATTTGTTATATGTTCGACCGTACGGCGTACTTCATCCTTTCCTAAACCCTGATTGTTCCTCATATATAATTTGTTCAGCTTGCGGTGTTAGCCTTTTAAGTATTATGTTTAGTAATATATTGCTTGAATGACATATTAAGCTACGAGTAATACACAATAGCCTATATTGTACAAGTGTATCAAAACCTGAGCCAGACTTGTGGTCTCATTAAAGCAGATATAGAAACTATTGGGGCAAAGTTTAGTTTATATGTAGTATTCTATAATATCAATAGTATACTGTGATATACGTCAGTAATGTGTACGTCATTAGAATTCGATATTATATGGAGATATCACAATCTGTATTAAATAGAGAATACCTAAAGTAGCGTTCTATACGACCCCAGGTATATGCATACATACATTGTTCATATATATATATATATATATATATATATATATATATATATATATATATATATATGTAGACTACTGTATGTGTACCATATCTTCGACTAGTGTCAGTAACGGGGGGAGGGGTATGTCTCTATTCACGTGTGGTCACTGCCTATAACGTAACAACAATAACACACGCACACACGCACACACACACGCACACACACACACACACACACACACACACAGTAATGCACCGCACTGCGCGCGCGTGTGTGTGTAGTTAGCTACATCGTAATACTGTTTGATTTATAATGCCTGATTACTTATTTACCACGCATTAGTATACCTTATTATACCCAACTACGTACACCCATAAATATATATATATATATATATATATATCTAAATTTAAATTATATATGGTGCACATATGAATATAGATATAATATAATAACTCTATATAACGATATATATAGCGGTCTGTAGTCACGATGATTACATAACCTTGACCACGTGACTACGTGAAGTTATTTCTTACGTAATAGCGATGTACGCATGCGCACGACTAACGCTGAGAAAAACAACAACAACAGTAGTACTTTAATGAGTCATTTCTTAACAGTGATATTTGTATCGTATTAATATATGTAAAAGTATGCATATTTTTTAATAAATAATTGGTATAAATGGTATATAACTATATATATATATATATATATATATATTTATATATATATATATATATATCTTAATATAAATTATATAATCAACGTTGGTATACATCCTTTAATAGATATACGATATATAAATCGGTGGTTTCCTATTCTATAAATAGATAGTCGTCGAGTTACGTTGGTGGATTACGTTGTTTACGACCAGATATAAAGTAGCGCGAGTCACGCTCTATAACTTGTTGACAAATCAGATTATATATATATATATATGTGTGTGTGTGTGTGTGTGTGTGTGTGTATGTGTGTGTGATTATGTATAACCAATTATTTAACCCATGGGTGTTCATAAAACCCATTCCAGGATCTCAAACTATGTATTAATAAAATATTTATAATCGAATTTATAGAATTTTGTATTCAATACAAATTGAACGAGTATCATTAAAACTATGATTGAATTATAACATATGAATCATCACTTATGAATCGTGAGATTGGCATTGACGTGAGAGAGGATTCGTAATATATGATGATATGGTGTTAAAATCTATTTGGTTATAAGTATAATTTCATCTACATATATATATATATATGTGTGTGTATACATTCCTAATTTGAATACATTATATATATATTGGCTATAGCCTGTATACAGACTGTAAATACGTACAATCCATATGTTTTATTTAATCTGTACATAGGGGTTATACCCTCATCATATTGTTTACAGTATTCTATGTTAGTTATTGTTTCTCGGTTCATATAATTCGTACTATTATTATTTATAATGTATGTAGAATATTATTAACGTTTTATTTGTATTCACGTTTTGTGATCGACTTAGGCTAACATCTATTACTATATATGTATTTATTTATATAGTATCTTTAGGGTTAATGTTAATCGTTTGTGATCATAAGAACATTATATCATTATATCATTACATTGAAAACAAATGAATCTAAGTTGTTCGAGTACTTATTCCTCTAGTGGTATACACAATACTGCTATTATACATTAATAAATTATTAATCAGATCTTAAGTAGCCAATCATCAGGGTCGCATCCTCTAATCGATGCAGACTTTTGTGTATACAATGTATACACTGTACACATTCGAAATTATTGTTTCATATTCTATAAATAAATAAATGTCTAGTTCGGCCGCCGTTATTTATGCACTTGATTCCTAGTGATATATCGTATACGAGTGTACTAGTGCCGAGAGCTAAGATATTTACCGGTGATACAACTAGCACCGTATACGCTTATTATTATGTTATTTTTTAGTTTGCATGGGTATTAACATTGAAAATATGTTATTAATGTGGCAAGTGTAGCTATGATTGTATTTTATTGTTTGTTGGGTCATGCTCATCTTATGTTGTTTCAGACTTGAACAATTTTTTATCTTACTCATCCCTAGTTTTTGTTACAAATTTTAAATTTATTTATAAAAATTATTTTTTTAATTTTTGGTTTTTAATTTTATAATAGTTATATGTTACTATTACAATTTAAATACAATCTCCATGGTTAATTTTTTTTTATTACTATAAACATAATTTTTTTTCAACGGATGATCATAAGTTAACAATATCTATCCGGGTTCTTATACCAAAAAAAATTCTGAATTATATATATATATATATAATTCAGAATTAATAATGAAAATAAAGTTGTTTAATATTATCGATAACATATCATTGTTTCCATACATCGGACACTCGCTATAACGACATTAATGACGATACATTATACTTCGTTATATCGTCTTTGATTTATTTAATATCTGAAAACTCACCTTAACTTATATTATACATATTTATATATATATATATATATATATATATATATATATATATATATATATATATACACGCATTACATTAGGATTATATAAATACTCATAACACATATATATCAGTAGCGTAGACTAATCAGTATCGTTGTGTATTGCATGTGATCATTTTAAAATATTATTTTATAATTACACGGAATATCGTATAGAACGATCTACGCAATATCCGATATTATCATTTGTTTAACATTAAATTAGAAATATTGGAAAGTTTGCGTACAATTGTATATTATATATATATTTGTATACGATTTATTTATATATTATAACTTATTTTTATTAACTATAGGTAATGGTATGGTATGGTTAATAGTATGCCATTTCGTTCGTTTATTTAGTTTATTTGTTTATTCATCGCGTAATATACATCAGTGAGGGTTCCCGCATTATTCAGTGTATTTTAATAAACTAATTCATTCATTCATAATTACAAGCAGTGTACAGCACACGCGTATATGTTACGCTTGTAATTATGAATGAATTATTATCATAGAGTATATAGGGTATGTCAGCTGATAGGTACAGCTGGTAGTATACAACTATAGATATGGCGGTTAGACATGTACTATTAGTAGTGTTACATGTTATCATTATATAATATATACTATATAATACACCCAAATATATGCACACACACACACATATATATATATATATATATATATATATATATATATATATATATATATATCAGTACATATAGTTTTCAGTATACATATACATAGTAAAGTTATATAGGAAAGATAGGAGAAATAATATATTTATTTATTTCTTATTCGCTTCTTTAGTTCTCCATAGATAGTCTTTCTTCGCTTGTTTGGTCAACCTCTTCCGTTCCGCCTTGTCGTGTTTCTCTTGTTTCAGTCGCTCCTTCTCTTCCCTCTTCCGTTCTTTCACCTGTTCATCGCGTAATCGCTTCATCTCTTTCCGGCGTTCCTGTTCCGCTTTCTTTCTGAGCTTTTCTTTGTATTCGACTTCGAATTGTGCGTAAACAGATTTAGAGTCAAGTAGTATTCTCGTTATGTTAGTAATACGTGTTATATTATTTAAATAATGTATATATATATATATATATAATTATACTAACTTGCCATTATTTGTTGTTTATATTTTAATAACTATAATTGGTCATTTATATATATAAATATGTTAATTTATTTCATTCATTTTAATCACACGTAATTAATATGTCTCTAATTTCTAATATTTCTAAAATTTAAAGTTCCATACAATCATAACACGTAAACTAGTTGGGTATGTACAATGTACAATGGAAACGTAAGTTAGCATGTAATTCGTGTACAAACACATCGCATAGTATAATATAGTGTTTATATAATAGTATTAGGTTCATTGTATATAAACCCCAATATTCGTATAACTATCATATATATATATATGTATATATATATATATATATATATATATATATATATTGTTATTGTTATTTTTATTTGGTAGAGGCCTTTCATCCCATCTAGGAACTTAGATGAAGTTTACACTTATAACCATATACATGGCTCTAGTCTGGGGTCGATGGCTCAGTGGGACAACCAAAAGCTAGTAAGCCAGAGGTCCCGGGTTCGACTCCAGGCAGTTCTTGATTTTCTCTTGTGTTTATAAAGAACTTAATAAACGATAAATCAAAACACAAGAAAAAAAAATGTTACTATTTGTATTGTATTGTCCGGGGCCTCTCACAGTTATTTATAACATGTACAAGTCTATGACTTCTTGAGGGGTCCATTTGTATCCGCTATTTGTATTGTATTCAATATGTATAAGAGATTTCAATAAATAAATATTAATGTCCCTTCGAAGCTGCTCTCGTGTTAAGGCATCCGTGGTTTTAGCGAGAGCCGATCATTTATTTATACACAATTATATAAGATCACTTCTAAATAATATTTTAAGACCCATTTTATAAAATGTATTAATGGTCCGGACGAGACTCGAACCCGTGTCCTACTGCATGTGTGTATGACGAATTATAAGCCACTGAGTCAAACAGGCATTTTTAATATATATATATATATATATATATGAGTGTGTATATATATATTAATAATATGAATAAAGTAACAAGAAGATTGAATCTGCATCATAATTCTTATGTTACATATGTGTGTTTCTAATTCGCCTATAGGCATAGGACATATATGTCCCTAATACGACTAATTAGTCGTTGGAATATGAATGGTATTAATACCATTCGTAATCATACGCTCTCTATCTCTCTATATTGTATGTATATCTTACTATCATTCTCTATATTGATAATATAGTATTAGTGATACCTATATATGGTTATACTGTATACACTGTATACTATACAGTATACTCTGTATTCTACCGAGTGGGTTATAAATAGTATATATATATATATTCTGTATAACCCAATCGCTTACAGATAATGTGTATGTGTATATATGTCATCTATATGTATATGTATACTACTCTATCTCTCTCTATTTATGTATATACCTCCCTCTATTAACATAATAATATTAATTATTATTAGTAATTAATAATTATATATATATATATATATATATATATATATATATATATATAGCATAGTACAATACAATACAAATAGTGAAAAAATAGGTGTTTTGATTTTATATTTATTAAGTTCTCGATAAACACAAGAGAGAGAAAAATAACTGTCTGGAGTCGAACCTAGGACATCTCGCTTACTAGTTTTCGACTATAGTCATATAGGAATACATTATACTGATCCATAGACTCCAGGGAGTGTATATTACTATGACCAGTGGTCATTGATCACCTGTATACGTCTAATCCCTAACTCTTCTATATATCCTATGTAACTATTCCCCATATTTGTCTACATCTTTCTTACAGTTAGCTCGCTTGTTCTCTCTATTGTATTATCTACCCCCTTTATTATATTATGCACCCCTCTCTATTGTATTATGTACCCCTCTCTATTGACTTATCTACCCTCTCTACTGTATTATGTACCCCACTATAATATATTATCTACCCCTCTCTATTGTATTATAATCTATAAATAAGTCTATCATACTAATTTACTGAATCTTTTCTACAGATAATGTATACATATGCATCTCTCTCTAGGTATATGCTACTCGATCTCTGTCTTATACTATCTACCCCTCTCTCTATTGCACTATCTACCCTATCTCTTGTAATACATACCCCTATAGATTGTACCTTCTACCCCTTTCTCTTATACTATCTACCCCTATATATATTGTACTATAATATACCACTCTAGTAATAACAGATTTATACGGCTACACTGATTGGCTCTATAATTCTATACAGTTCCTTTATACAATGTCAGGCTATAGCTATATATTCCGATGTATCTTCCTAGAACTATAATATATTACAACGGATACTAGAGGCGCTGCAAAAGTGGGGACGGGGGAATATGCCCCCCCCCCCGCTTTAAAATCTAGGGAGACCTCATATGTATTGGTCCCCCCCCCCACTTTTACCACACAATTTATGTTGATTGGTTGGTCCCCCCTACATACAAAATCGTTGCAGCGCCCCTAACGGATACCCAGATAACTACAATCATTCTCTCTAAGCATAACTGGAGATGTCGTGTGTACACTGTACACTGTACAGCTCCCTATGTCGCTATATCTTTCTCTCGCTTACATCTCTCTCTAATATATTATATGGCTATTACATAGAAATACTTTAGTAATAGCTTTATAAGCTACCCTAACATTCAATATAACTCTGTTACATATGCGCGGTTATTGCTCTCTCTTTTTATCTATATCGCTCTCTATCTCTCTATTTATTTCTCTCTTTCTATCTATATATATCTCGCTCTATCTCTATATATCTATATCTCTATCTATATCTCTCTCTATCTATATCTCTCTATCTCTCTATCTATTTCTCTCTATCTCTCTATCTATTTCTCTATATCTATTTATCTATTTCTCTATCTATTTCTCTATCTCTATCTATATCTATCTCTCTACCTATATCTCTATATCTATTTATCTATATCTATTTATCTATTTCTCTATCTATTTCTCTATCTCTATCTATATCTATCTCTCTACCTATATCTCTCGCTATATCTCTATATCTATATCTATCTCTATCATATATTATACGACTATTATATAGTAACATTATAGTACTAGCCTTAGAAGGTTACCCTGATAATTAGCCTTAGAAGGTTACCCTATATAACTATCATTTACAGATGTAATGTACACACGAGTTCGCTTATATGTCTCTCTCCATCCTAAATATTATACTATATCGTAATGGTTATACCTATACACCTCTACATACGTATACCTATAGCCCGCTAACCCTCTATACCTCTATATACGACGTATATATATTATATATATTATACGTATATATATATTATACGTATACCTATAACCCGTATACCTCTATACCTCTATACACGTATACCTATAGCCCGCTAACCCTCTATACCTCTATATACGTATACCTATAGCCCTGCTAACCCTGTAACAATTCTCTACACCCTTCCTACAGACCCCGTGTACATATGTCCGGCTATAACGATGTACCCGATGCCTAACGACGACGTGAAACAGTGTCCCTTCTGGGAGGGACTGGTGAGTTAGTATCCAACGCGCATGCGTACAACTATAGTATCCTCTATATGTGTATGTGTGTTAGTCACGTGACTATTATATATGTGAGTAGGTCATCGCCGCATAGTTACGAGAATTTCAGATTTTAATTTAAAGTCGAATTTATAATTTTAAAAAACATCTTCTATTATATATGAATATGTATATATATATATATATATATATATATATATATATATATAATATTATAATATTAAGAGGTATGTTCCATATTATAAATATAATAATAATACCGATATCATCACGTACTACATTACTATAATTATATATATATAGCAGTGGTTCCCAACTTATGAGTCATGACCAGGGTGAGTTAAATTCGGCCTTTTCATCAAAATGCCGAATTTTGCCGAATATAAGTATTTTCAGAGGACGAGAATAAGCTTAATTCGGCCTTTTTTAAAAAAAATCATAAATACATCTTAAATCATTAAAAGTCAATAAAAATCAATAAAGAAAATACTTAATTGTAATATGTATATTATATGTAAATAATACTACAAGTAAAAGCATATGTTGATACAATATTAGCAATGTAAGTAAGTAAATTCGTACTTATTGAAGATTAAGGGAATTATAATAAGATATTATAATATGATTTTATACTAATAACAAAATGAATGATATGCACCTATTAAGCTTTCCTATCTTATACAAGCGACATTTTATTTACATCAATATCACAAATATTAGAGGTTAGGGTATGTGAAGACTGGAAATATAAAATGATTGGAATAACAACGGATGTTCAAACAAATATGACATTATTATTCAAGGTGTATCAAGTAGAATACAAAGAGATTCCTTACCATGATTAGTAAGAGTATTGTGTGGAGCTCATCAACTGAACTTGGCTTTACAGATGTTTTATACAAATTTGATGTCAATGAAATTTGTGCCTACTTTAAAAAATTAATAAGATTTTTAAGGAGGCAATTCAATTTAATACCTAAAATGAGATCTAAATGTCCTAAGGTAATATAATTATAATTATTGAATATATTCATATATTTAGGTTATAGAATTTATTATATAGATAGCTTGTGCTCGATAGTGGATTTATTTGTATTTTATACATAAAATATCTACAAGAGCAACAATAGAAATCATAAAATTACAAAAGAAATCTTATTACTACTATAAGAACAATTATCATATTTAAAAAATCTCAAGGAAAGTTTAATTTGATGGGTTTGTAAATAGTGATGTAATAAATGTAATATATAATTTAATCTCAATATTTGTTAGACTAAATCTGCTGATCATAATATTGATGCTGATGATATGGACTCCATTCTAAATAATGAAAATTCAATTAGATGTAATTTTTATTATATTGTATGTAATTAAATCATACAATGAGTTAAGTAGAAGTAAATCTATTTGAGGTAAACTTTTATAAGATACAGGATAGAATGGATATAGATTTAAGTTTTCGTGAAACTATTATTGAAAATATTAAATTAATTATAAATTATACTTTGGAAGGTAAATTCTAACTATTTATTTATAATATAATATATTCTATTAATATTAGATTGCCTTTGTATTAAATATGATTATAATAATTTATTTAATTTCATTACCGGACTGTAAGGGCGATCATAGAAAATTTATAATAATGGAATAGAAAATATAAAAAATAGAATTAAAAAAAAAATTCCTGGACATTCCTTGGAATTTTAATAGGACACATGTAAAAAATCGTAAAAAATGACTAAAAAAAAGATTAACTGTTTGTCGTGTTATCAAAAATGAATAAAAAAAAATTGAAGTATACATATATTCTTAGAATTTCAATAGCTATAAGATGCATATATGTATATTTTTTTCTATGATCACCCATACCGGACTGCTATGTATATATCCAGGAACTTCATCCGTTGAATCAGATTTTTCATTATTTAAGTCTATACGAACTGAAGTAGAGACCCATCTTTCAACAATTTCACTTAAAGGATATATACACTCAAAACAATTTAATTATTTAATACAAATATAATACATTTCTTATTTACTTGTACATTTCTTATTACCTTACCTACTTCATTATTGATTTAAATACAATATTGATATACATATATTTGTTAATACTAAAATCATTGCAATTACATGCTATATAATATATAGAGATAACTATATTGTTCAAATATAGAAAGGCCGAATTTAAGAAAATAAGCTAAATTCTGCCTTTTTCATTAAATTATGTAAAGACCGAATTTTACTCACCCTGGTCATGACCCACATTTGTGTAATTTAGTTTTTTTTTGGGTCAGCCAATTTCTAAAAATATTTATATATATATATATATATTATAATTTAAAATATTTGTTTATGAATAAAGTTCGTTAATAAAAAACTAAATGTTTGTATTGGGTCATGGTATATTTTTAAATTAAGAATTATCATAAAGGGTCATGATGAAAACAAGTTGGGAAGCACGGCTGTAAAATATAAACTGTAACCATTTAGATAGATACCATTTATACATAACTATATTTCTATATACCTTTCTACTACTACTACTACTACTACTACTACTACTACTACTACTACTACTACTACTACTACTACTACTACTACTACTACTACTACTACTACTACTACTACTACTACTACTACTACTACTACTACTACTACTACTACTACTACTACTACTACTACTACTACTACTACTACTACTACTACTACTACTACTACTACTACTACTACTACTACTACTACTACTACTACTACTACTACTACTACTACTACTACTACTACTACTACTACTACTACTACTACTACTACTACTACTACTACTACTACTACTACTACTACTACTACTACTACTACTATTACTACTACTACTACTACTACTTCTACTACTACTACTACTACTACTACTACTACTATCAATCAAATCAATCAAACGATTTATTTATACACTCAAATTAGTATGTGTAGATACTCTGACAAGTGTTGAACGAAAAAATATAGGAAAAACAAAAATAATAATCGAAACCTTAAAACACTAAGCTAAATAAATTATATATTATGTACATGTATACATACATATGTATACATATATAATTAAAATAAAATAAAATAAAGTATAAAATAATAAATATATAACAATTGAACGTATTTACTAAATCAATATAATTAAACAAGGGGATACTATCAGTGGCATAATATATATGTTTTCAGTTTAAATTTGAAAGTATTATGGAATGCTATTTTACGTAAATAGAAGGGGAGTTTATTCCAAATGGTTGGAGCAGAACACATAAATGCTCTAGTCGACGTACATTCAAGATGATAACGTGGAATAGATAATAAATAGTTGTCCGATGTTGAACGAAGGTTACGAGATATTGTACGAGGTGAAATCATATTTATAATATAATAAGGGCGGCGATAGATTATAGATTTATGTATGATACACAAAGTTCTGTATAACGATCTCTGCTTCATATTGAAAAACCCAATATTTTGCATTAGTTGGGAAATACTGGTATGATCCGACCGTGGTAGACGGAATATGGTACGTACCGATGCACGAATCACTCTATTGATCGGCCGTAGTCTGCTTTCAGGTAATCCTTGAAGTGCTGAACAGCAGTAATCAATTTGCGAAAGAGCAAGCGAACTCATAAGAGTACGACATAGATCTTGATTTATAAATTTTCTAATATGACTTATAAAGTAAAGTTGTTGATTAGCTTTCTTAGAAATATTAGTTATGTGTGATTTAAAAGTTAAATCACGATCCAGAGTGACACCGAGATAGCGTATCTCATTACTGGGCTCAATCACAATACCATCGATAGTTATAACTGGAAACTGGTCGTAGCTGCTCGGTAAATTCAATAATTCAGATTTTGAGGCGTTAAGAAGAAGCATATTTTCCAGCAGCCATTTTCTGACACTGGTGGCGTACGTGGAGAGATCTGATCTGTTGGAAGTAGAATAACGAGAGAGGTGTGTATAGATGAGTATATCATCAGCATATAAATGATAATGAAGTGAAGGGTATGATTTTATGATATTGGTCAGAGGAGCAATATAGAAAAGTATTGGACCCAATACTGATCCCTGAGGTACACCAGTATTAATTTTTTTAATACGAGAGATGGATGTGCCTGTTTTGACAGCAAAAGTTCGATTAGTGAAAAATGAAATAAGCCAGTCTAATGCCATTCCATTAATACCAATTTCAAGTAATCGGTTGATTAATATGTTATGGTTTAATGTATCAAAGGCTGCAGATAAATCTAGAAGTAGTAATTGTGTAGGGGAGTGAGTATCTAGAGATACAAGAATTTTATTGATGAGATGATTTAACAGGGTTTCAGTACTGTGACATGGTCTGTACGCACTCTGATATGAATCGATAAGATTGTTATCATCAAGATAATTAATAAGTTATTTAAAAACAACTTTTTCAATTATTTTTGAAATTGTTGAGAGTTGAGATATAGGACGGTAGTTACAAAGGGAATTTTTATCGAGATTTGATTTTTTTAGAATGGGAATAACTAATGCATGCTTTAGTATAGAGGGGACATGTGCTTTCATAAAGGAAGTATAAATTATCTCGTAAAAATATTTGGCTAGGAGAGGTGACACTTTTTTCATTAAGGAAAGAGGGATAGGTTCAAGTGGTGATGAAGATTTAGAAAGGAGTATAAGGTGTTCTATGTCTTGAGTGGTAGGATATATAAATGAAGAAAGCGTTGGTACTACTACTACTACTACTACTACTACTACTACTACTACTACTACTACTACTACTACTACTACTACTACTACTACTACTACTACTACTACTACTACTACTACTACTACTACTACTACTACTACTACTACTGCTACTGCTACTGCTACTGCTACTGCTACTGCTACTGCTACTGCTACTGCTACTGCTACTGCTACTGCTACTGCTACTGCTACTGCTACTGCTACTGCTACTGCTACTGCTACTGCTACTGCTACTGCTACTGCTACTGCTACTGCTACTGCTACTGCTACTGCTACTGCTACTGCTACTGCTACTGCTACTGCTACTGCTACTGCTACTGCTACTGCTACTGCTACTGCTACTGCTACTGCTACTGCTACTGCTACTGCTACTGCTACTGCTACTGCTACTGCTACTGCTACTGCTACTGCTACTGCTACTGCTACTGCTACTGCTACTACTACTGCTACTGCTACTGCTACTGCTACTGCTACTGCTACTGCTACTGCTACTGCTACTGCTACTACTACTACTACTACTACTACTACTACTACTACTACTACTACTACTACTACTACTACTACTACTACTACTACTACTACTACTACTACTACTACTACTACTACTACTACTACTGTTACTACTACTACAACCACTAATACAACCACTAATACAACCCATATAACCACTTTCAGATACGGTACTTTGCAATGCGACTAACCCGTGCAAGGGTGCCGAGATGAAATGCTGTCCTTCGAACGTTGGCCGTGTCTGCGGCACCCATTGTATAACGCATGACATCAGAGGTTTCATGACGTCATCGATAACTGTCACTGTCAATCGTATCGATACACGTCTATACTTGCATAGATTTGACTAGTAAATTATGTAAACAAAATACTTATAATCTAAATACAATAGTGAACATGTATACATTAATAAATAAGAGAATGAGCTATAATTGCAAAATAAAATGGTAAAATAAGTTATTTTGGGTTTTTTAAATTATATTATTTTGCCTTGTATTTTCTCTCGGACCTTACTTGTATTATATCTTGCACCTTACTTGTGTATTTGCTACATATAAAAGATACTCTAAACTCGCAGGCTTACTTTATATAACATTTATTCGTGTATTTGAACAAATCCATTTGCATTTATTACAACACTTGTACTTTATAATTAAAGAGGTCTAGCACGATATAGTCCCTCACTGCACAGCATCAATATGTTATATGTACTATATATATATATATATATATATATATATATATATATACTATATATTCTATATTATAAAGTATGCATATATGGTTATACATACATATTAATAGAGGTACAGATACCTACAGTTACGTCATAATACAACATACATGTATTACATAAGAATGCGTATGGGACGGCGTTGATATTCAAAACACACACATGCACACACGTACATACACGCACACGAATAAGTCGGTGCGGTTTATACATCGGTGCGGTTAATAAGTCGGTGCGGTTAATAAGTCGGAGCGGTTAATAACTCGGTGCGGTTAATAAGTCGGAGCGGTTAATAACTCGGAGCGGTTAATAAGTCGGAGCGGTTTATACATCGGTGCGGTTAATAAGTCGGAGCGGTTAATAACTCGGTGCGGTTAATAAGTCGGAGCGGTTAATAACTCGGAGCGGTTAATAAGTCGGAGCGGTTAATAAGTCGGTGCGGTTTATACATCGGTGCGGTTAATAAGTCGGAGCGGTTAATAACTCGGTGCGGTTAATAAGTCGGTGCTGTTAATAAGTCGGAGCGGTTAATAAGTCGGAGCGGTTAATAAGTCGGAGCGGTTAATAAGTCGGTGCGGTTAATAAGTCGGTGCGGTTTATACATCGGTACGGTTAATAAGTCGGAGCGGTTAATAACTCGGTGCGGTTAATAAGTCGGTGCGGTTAATAAGTCGGTGCGGTTAATAAGTCGGTGCGGTTAATAAGTCGGAGCGGTTATTACAGGTGTGCGGTTAATAAGTCGGAGTGGTTAATAAGTCGGTGCGGTTAATAAGTCGGAGCGGTTAATAAGTCGGTGCGGTTAATAAGTCGGAGCGGTTAATAACTCGGAGCGGTTAATAAGTCGGTGCGGTTAATAAGTCGGAGCGGTTAATAAGTCGGAGCGGTTAATAAGTCGGTGCGGTTAATAAGTCGGTGCGGTTTATACATCGGTGCGGTTAATAAGTCGGAGCGGTTAATAACTCGGTGCGGTTAATAAGTCGGAGCGGTTAATAACTCGGAGCGGTTAATAAGTCGGAGCGGTTAATAAGTCGGTGCGGTTTATACATCGGTGCGGTTAATAAGTCGGAGCGGTTAATAACTCGGAGCGGTTAATAAGTCGGTGCTGTTAATAAGTCGGAGCGGTTAATAAGTCGGAGCGGTTAATAAGTCGGAGCGGTTAATAAGTCGGTGCGGTTAATAAGTCGGTGCGGTTTATACATCGGTACGGTTAATAAGTCGGAGCGGTTAATAACTCGGTGCGGTTAATAAGTCGGTGCGGTTAATAAGTCGGTGCGGTTAATAAGTCGGTGCGGTTAATAAGTCGGAGCGGTTATTACAGGTGTGCGGTTAATAAGTCGGAGCGGTTAATAAGTCGGTGCGGTTAATAAGTCGGAGCGGTTAATAAGTCGGTGCGGTTAATAAGTCGGAGCGGTTAATAACTCGGAGCGGTTAATAAGTCGGTGCGGTTAATAAGTCGGAGCGGTTAATAAGTCGGAGCGGTTAATAAGTCGGTGCGGTTAATAAGTCGGTGCGGTTAATAACTCGGTGCGGTTAATAAGTCGGAGCAGTTAATAACTCGGAGCGGTTAATAAGTCGGTGCGGTTTATACATCGGTACGGTTAATAAGTCGGAGCGGTTAATAAGTCGGAGCGGTTAATAAGTCGGTGCGGTTAATAAGTCGGTGCGGTTTATACATCGGTACGGTTAATAAGTCGGAGCGGTTAATAAGTCGGAGCGGTTAATAAGTCGGTGCGGTTAATAAGTCGGTGCGGTTAATAAGTCGGAGCGGTTAATAAGTCGGAACGGTTATTACAGGTGTGCGGTTAATAAGTCGGAGCAGTTAATAAGTCGGTGCGGTTAATAAGTCGGAGCGGTTAATAAGTCGGTGCGGTTAATAAGTCGGAGCGGTTAATAAGTCGGTGCGGTTAATAAGTCCGTGCGGTTAATAAGTCGGTGCGGTTAATAAGTCGGAGCGGTTAATAAGTCGGAACGGTTATTACAGGTGTGCGGTTAATAAGTCGGAGCGGTTAATAAGTCGGTACGGTTAATAAGCCGTAGCGGTTAATAAGTCGGAGCGGTTATTACAGGTGTGCGGTTAATAAGTCGGAGCGGTTAATAAGTCGGTACGGTTAATAAGTCGGAGCGGTTAATAAGTCGGAGCGGTTATTACAGGTGTGCGGTTAATAAGTCGGAGCGGTTAATAAGTCGGTGCGGTTAATAAGTCGGAGCGGTTAATAAGTCGGTGCGGTTAATAAGTCGGAGCGGTTAATAAGTCGGAGCGGTTAATAAGTCGGAGCGGTTAATAAGTCGGAGCGGTTAATACTGCGGTGCGGTTAATAAGTCGGAGCGGTTAATAAGTCGGTGCGGTTAATAAGTCGGTGCGGTTAATAAGTCGGTGCGGTTAATAAGTCGGTGCGGTTAATAAGTCGGAGCGGTTAATAAGTCGGAGCGGTTAATAAGTCGGTGCGGTTAATAAGTCGGTGCGGTTAATAAGTCGGTGCGGTTAATACTGCGGTGCGGTTAATAAGTCGGAGCGGTTAATAAGTCGGAGCGGTTAATAAGTCGGAGCGGTTAATAAGTCGGAGCGGTTAATACTGTGGTACGGTTAATAAGTCGGTGCGGTTAATAAGTCGGTGCGGTTAATAAGTCGGTGCGGTTAATAAGTCGGAGCGGTTAATAAGTCGGAACGGTTATTACAGGTGTGCGGTTAATAAGTCGGTGCGGTTAATAAGTCGGTGCGGTTAATAAGTCGGTGCGGTTAATAAGTCGGAGCGGTTAATAAGTCGGAGCGGTTAATAAGTCGGAGCGGTTAATAAGTCGGAACGGTTATTACAGGTGTGCGGTTAATAAGTCGGAGCGGTTAATAAGTCGGTGCGGTTAATAAGTCGGTGCGGTTAATAAGTCGGAGCGGTTAATAAGTCGGAGCGGTTATTAAGTCGGAGCGGTTAATAAGTCGGAGCGGTTATTACAGGTGTGCGGTTAATAAGTCGGAGCGGTTAATAAGTCGGAACGGTTAATACTGCGGTGCGGTTAATAAGTCGGTGCGGTTAATAAGTCGGAGCGGTTAATAAGTCGGAGCGGTTAATAAGTCGGTGCGGTTAATAAGTCGGAGCGGTTAATAAGTCGGAGCGGTTAATAAGTCGGAGCGGTTAATAAGTCGGAGCGGTTAATAAGTCGGAGCGGTTAATAAGTCGGTGCGGTTAATAAGTCGGTGCGGTTAATAAGTCGGTGCGGTTAATAAGTCGGAGCGGTTAATAAGTCGGAGCGGTTATTACAGGTGTGCGGTTAATAAGTCGGAGCGGTTAGTAAGTCGGTGCGGTTAATAAGTCGGAGCGGTTAATAAGTCGGTGCGGTTAATAAGTCGGAGCGGTTAATAAGTCGGTGCGGTTAATAAGTCCGTGCGGTTAATAAGTCGGTGCGGTTAATAAGTCGGAGCGGTTAATAAGTCGGAACGGTTATTACAGGTGTGCGGTTAATAAGTCGGAGCGGTTAATAAGTCGGTACGGTTAATAAGCCGTAGCGGTTAATAAGTCGGAGCGGTTATTACAGGTGTGCGGTTAATAAGTCGGAGCGGTTAATAAGTCGGTACGGTTAATAAGTCGGAGCGGTTAATAAGTCGGAGCGGTTATTACAGGTGTGCGGTTAATAAGTCGGAGCGGTTAATAAGTCGGTGCGGTTAATAAGTCGGAGCGGTTAATAAGTCGGTGCGGTTAATAAGTCGGAGCGGTTAATAAGTCGGAGCGGTTAATAAGTCGGAGCGGTTAATAAGTCGGAGCGGTTAATACTGCGGTGCGGTTAATAAGTCGGAGCGGTTAATAAGTCGGTGCGGTTAATAAGTCGGTGCGGTTAATAAGTCGGTGCAGTTAATAAGTCGGTGCGGTTAATAAGTCGGAGCGGTTAATAAGTCGGAGCGGTTAATAAGTCGGTGCGGTTAATAAGTCGGTGCGGTTAATAAGTCGGTGCGGTTAATACTGCGGTGCGGTTAATAAGTCGGAGCGGTTAATAAGTCGGAGCGGTTAATAAGTCGGAGCGGTTAATAAGTCGGAGCGGTTAATACTGTGGTACGGTTAATAAGTCGGTGCGGTTAATAAGTCGGTGCGGTTAATAAGTCGGTGCGGTTAATAAGTCGGAGCGGTTAATAAGTCGGAACGGTTATTACAGGTGTGCGGTTAATAAGTCGGTGCGGTTAATAAGTCGGTGCGGTTAATAAGTCGGTGCGGTTAATAAGTCGGAGCGGTTAATAAGTCGGAGCGGTTAATAAGTCGGAGCGGTTAATAAGTCGGAACGGTTATTACAGGTGTGCGGTTAATAAGTCGGAGCGGTTAATAAGTCGGTGCGGTTAATAAGTCGGTGCGGTTAATAAGTCGGAGCGGTTAATAAGTCGGAGCGGTTATTAAGTCGGAGCGGTTAATAAGTCGGAGCGGTTATTACAGGTGTGCGGTTAATAAGTCGGAGCGGTTAATAAGTCGGAACGGTTAATACTGCGGTGCGGTTAATAAGTCGGTGCGGTTAATAAGTCGGAGCGGTTAATAAGTCAGAGCGGTTAATAAGTCGGTGCGGTTAATAAGTCGGAGCGGTTAATAAGTCGGAGCGGTTAATAAGTCGGAGCGGTTATTACAGGTGTGCGGTTAATAAGTCGGAGCGGTTAGTAAGTCGGTGCGGTTAATAAGTCGGTGCGGTTAATAAGTCGGTGCGGTTAATAAGTCGGTGCGGTTAATAAGTCGGAGCGGTTAATAAGTCGGAGCGGTTAATAAGTCGGTGCGGTTAATAAGTCGGAGCGGTTAATAAGTCGGAGCGGTTATTACAGGTGTGCGGTTAATAAGTCGGAGCGGTTAATAAGTTGGTGCGGTTAATAAGTCGGTGCGGTTAATAAGTCGGAGCGGTTAATAAGTCGGAGCTGTTAATAAGTCGGAGCGGTTAATAAGTCGGAGCGGTTAATAAGTCGGTGCGGTTAATAAGTCGGTGCGGTTAATAAGTCGGAGCGGTTAATAAGTCGGAGCAGTTAATAAGTCGGAGCGGTTAATAAGTCGGTGCGGTTAATAAGTCGGAGCGGTTAATAAGTCGGTGCGGTTAATAAGTCGGAGCGGTTTATAAGTCGGAGCGGTTATTACAGGTGTGCGGTTAATAAGTCGGAGCGGTTAATAAGTCGGTGCGGTTAATAAGTCGGTGCGGTTAATAAGTCGGAGCGGTTAATAAGTCGGTGCGGTTAATAAGTCGGAGCGGTTAATAAGACGGAGCGGTTAATAAGTCGGTGCGGTTAATAAGTCGGAGCGGTTAATACTGCGGTGCGGTTAATAAGTCGGTGCGGTTAATAAGTCGGTGCGGTTATTACAGGTGTGCGGTTAATAAGTCGGTGCGGTTAATAAGTCGGTGCGGTTAATAAGTCGGTGCGGTTAATAAGTCGGAGCGGTTAATAAGTCGGAACGGTTATTACAGGTGTGCGGTTAATAAGTCAGTGCGGTTAATAAGTCGGTGCGGTTAATAAGTCGGTGCGGTTAATAAGTCGGAGCGGTTAATAAGTCGGAGCGGTTATTACAGGTGTGCGGTTAATAAGTCGGAGCGGTTAATAAGTCGGTGCGGTTAATAAGTCGGTGCGGTTAATAAGTCGGTGCGGTTAATAAGTCGGTGCGGTTAATAAGTCGGAGCGGTTAATAAGTCGGAGCGGTTAATAAGTCGGTGCGGTTAATAAGTCGGAGCGGTTAATAAGTCGGAGCGGTTATTACAGGTGTGCGGTTAATAAGTCGGAGCGGTTAATAAGTTGGTGCGGTTAATAAGTCGGTGCGGTTAATAAGTCGGAGCGGTTAATAAGTCGGAGCTGTTAATAAGTCGGAGCGGTTAATAAGTCGGAGCGGTTAATAAGTCGGTGCGGTTAATAAGTCGGTGCGGTTAATAAGTCGGAGCGGTTAATAAGTCGGAGCAGTTAATAAGTCGGAGCGGTTAATAAGTCGGTGCGGTTAATAAGTCGGTGCGGTTAATAAGTCGGTGCGGTTAATAAGTCGGAGCGGTTTATAAGTCGGAGCGGTTATTACAGGTGTGCGGTTAATAAGTCGGAGCGGTTAATAAGTCGGTGCGGTTAATAAGTCGGTGCGGTTAATAAGTCGGAGCGGTTAATAAGTCGGTGCGGTTAATAAGTCGGAGCGGTTAATAAGTCGGAGCGGTTATTACAGGTGTGCGGTTAATAAGTCGGAGCGGTTAATAAGTCGGTGCGGTTAATAAGTCGGTGCGGTTAATAAGTCGGTGCGGTTAATAAGTCGGTGCGGTTAATAAGTCGGTGCGGTTAATAAGTCGGTGCGGTTAATAAGTCGGTGCGGTTAATAAGTCGGAGCGGTTAATAAGTCGGAGCGGTTAATAAGTCGGAGCGGTTAATAAGTCGGTACGGTTAATAAGTCGGAGCGGTTAATAAGTCGGTGCGGTTAATAAGTCGGAGCGGTTAATAAGTCGGTGCGGTTAATAAGTCGGTGCGGTTAATAAGTCGGAGCGGTTAATAAGTCGGTACGGTTAATAAGTCGGAGCGGTTAATACTGCGGTGCGGTTAATAAGTCGGTGCGGTTAATAAGTCGGAGCGGTTAATAAGTCGGAGCGGTTAATAAGTCGGAGCGGTTAATACTGTGGTACGGTTAATAAGTCGGTGCGGTTAATAAGTCGGTGCGGTTAATAAGTCGGTGCGGTTAATAAGTCGGTGCGGTTAATAAGTCGGAGCGGTTAATAAGTCGGAACGGTTATTACAGGTGTGCGGTTAATAAGTCGGAGCGGTTAATAAGTCGGTGCGGTTAATAAGTCGGTGCGGTTAATAAGTCGGTGCGGTTAATAAGTCGGAGCGGTTAATAAGTCGGTGCGGTTAATAAGTCGGAGCGGTTAATAAGTCGGAGCGGTTATTACAGGTGTGCGGTTAATAAGTCGGAGCGGTTAATAAGTCGGTGCGGTTAATAAGTCGGTGCGGTTAATAAGTCGGTGCGGTTAATAAGTCGGTGCGGTTAATAAGTCGGTGCGGTTAATAAGTCGGTGCGGTTAATAAGTCGGTGCGGTTAATAAGTCGGTGCGGTTAATAAGTCGGAGCGGTTAATAAGTCGGTACGGTTAATAAGTCGGAGCGGTTAATACTGCGGTGCGGTTAATAAGTCGGTGCGGTTAATAAGTCGGAGCGGTTAATAAGTCGGAGCGGTTAATAAGTCGGAGCGGTTAATACTGTGGTACGGTTAATAAGTCGGTGCGGTTAATAAGTCGGTGCGGTTAATAAGTCGGAGCGGTTAATAAGTCGGTGCGGTTAATAAGTCGGAGCGGTTAATAAGTCGGAGCGGTTATTACAGGTGTGCGGTTAATAAGTCGGAGCGGTTAATAAGTCGGTGCGGTTAATAAGTCGGTGCGGTTAATAAGTCGGTGCGGTTAATAAGTCGGTGCGGTTAATAAGTCGGTGCGGTTAATAAGTCGGTGCGGTTAATAAGTCGGTGCGGTTAATAAGTCGGAGCGGTTAATAAGTCGGTACGGTTAATAAGTCGGAGCGGTTAATACTGCGGTGCGGTTAATAAGTCGGTGCGGTTAATAAGTCGGTGCGGTTAATAAGTCGGTGCGGTTAATAAGTCGGTGCGGTTAATAAGTCGGTGCGGTTAATAAGTCGGAGCGGTTAATAAGTCGGTACGGTTAATAAGTCGGAGCGGTTAATACTGCGGTGCGGTTAATAAGTCGGTGCGGTTAATAAGTCGGAGCGGTTAATAAGTCGGAGCGGTTAATAAGTCGGAGCGGTTAATACTGTGGTACGGTTAATAAGTCGGTGCGGTTAATAAGTCGGTGCGGTTAATAAGTCGGTGCGGTTAATAAGTCGGTGCGGTTAATAAGTCGGAGCGGTTAATAAGTCGGAACGGTTATTACAGGTGTGCGGTTAATAAGTCGGTGCGGTTAATAAGTCGGTGCGGTTAATAAGTCGGTGCGGTTAATAAGTCGGAGCGGTTAATAAGTCGGAGCGGTTAATAAGTCGGAGCGGTTAATAAGTCGGAACGGTTATTACAGGTGTGCGGTTAATAAGTCGGAGCGGTTAATAAGTCGGTGCGGTTAATAAGTCGGTGCGGTTAATAAGTCGGAGCGGTTAATAAGTCGGAGCGGTTAATAAGTCGGAGCGGTTATTAAGTCGGAGCGGTTAATAAGTCGGAGCGGTTATTACAGGTGTGCGGTTAATAAGTCGGAGCGGTTAATAAGTCGGTGCGGTTAATACTGCGGTGCGGTTAATAAGTCGGTGCGGTTAATAAGTCGGTGCGGTTAATAAGTCGGAGCGGTTAATAAGTCGGAGCGGTTAATAAGTCGGAGCGGTTAATAAGTCGGAGCGGTTAATAAGTCGGAGCGGTTAATAAGTCGGAGCGGTTAATAAGTCGGTGCGGTTAATAAGTCGGTGCGGTTAATAAGTCGGAGCTGTTAATAAGTCGGAGCGGTTAATAAGTCGGAGCGGTTAATAAGTCGGTGCGGTTAATATGTCGGTGCGGTTAATAAGTCGGAGCGGTTAATAAGTCGGAGCAGTTAATAAGTCGGAGCGGTTAATAAGTCGGTGCGGTTAATAAGTCGGTGCGGTTAATAAGTCGGTGCGGTTAATAAGTCGGAGCGGTTAATAAGTCGGAGCGGTTATTACAGGTGTGCGGTTAATAAGTCGGAGCGGTTAATAAGTCGGTGCGGTTAATAAGTCGGAGCGGTTAATAAGTCGGAGCGGTTAATAAGTCGGAGCGGTTAATAAGTCGGAGCGGTTAATAAGTCGGAGCGGTTAATAAGTCGGTGCGGTTAATAAGTCGGTGCGGTTAATAAGTCGGAGCTGTTAATAAGTCGGAGCGGTTAATAAGTCGGAGCGGTTAATAAGTCGGTGCGGTTAATATGTCGGTGCGGTTAATAAGTCGGAGCGGTTAATAAGTCGGAGCAGTTAATAAGTCGGAGCGGTTAATAAGTCGGTGCGGTTAATAAGTCGGTGCGGTTAATAAGTCGGTGCGGTTAATAAGTCGGAGCGGTTAATAAGTCGGAGCGGTTATTACAGGTGTGCGGTTAATAAGTCGGAGCGGTTAATAAGTCGGAGCGGTTAATAAGTCGGTGCGGTTAATAAGTCGGTGCGGTTAATAAGTCGGTGCGGTTAATAAGTCGGAGCGGTTAATAAGTCGGTGCGGTTAATAAGTCGGTGCGGTTAATAAGTCGGAGCTGTTAATAAGTCGGAGCGGTTAATAAGTCGGAGCGGTTAATAAGTCGGTGCGGTTAATAAGTCGGTGCGGTTAATAAGTCGGAGCGGTTAATAAGTCGGAGCAGTTAATAAGTCAGAGCGGTTAATAAGTCGGTGCGGTTAATAAGTCGGTGCGGTTAATAAGTCGGTGCGGTTAATAAGTCGGAGCGGTTAATAAGTCGGAGCGGTTATTACAGGTGTGCGGTTAATAAGTCGGAGCGGTTAATAAGTTGGTGCGGTTAATAAGTCGGTGCGGTTAATAAGTCGGAGCGGTTAATAAGTCGGAGCTGTTAATAAGTCGGAGCGGTTAATAAGTCGGAGCGGTTAATAAGTCGGTGCGGTTAATAAGTCGGTGCGGTTAATAAGTCGGTGCGGTTAATAAGTCGGAGCGGTTAATAAGTCGGAGCGGTTATTACAGGTGTGCGGTTAATAAGTCGGTGCGGTTAATAAGTCGGTGCGGTTAATAAGTCGGTGCGGTTAATAAGTCGGTGCGGTTAATAAGTCGGTGCGGTTAATAAGTCGGTGCGGTTAATACTGCGGTGCGGTTAATAAGTCGGTGCGGTTAATAAGTCGGTGCGGTTAATAAGTCGGAGCGGTTAATAAGTCGGAGCGGTTAATAAGTCGGAGCGGTTAATAAGTCGGAGCGGTTAATAAGTCGGAGCGGTTAATAAGTCGGAGCGGTTATTACAGGTGTGCAGTTAATAAGTCGGAGCGGTTAATAAGTCGGAGCGGTTAATAACTCGGTACGGTTAATAAGTCGGAGCGGTTAATAAGTCGGAGCGGTTATTACAGGTGTGCGGTTAATAAGTCGGAGCGGTTAATAAGTCGGTGCGGTTAATAAGTCGGTGCGGTTAATAAGTCGGAACGGTTATTACAGGTGTGCAGTTAATAAGTCGGAGCGGTTAATAAGTCGGTACGGTTAATAAGTCGGAGCGGTTAATAAGTCGGAGCGGTTATTACAGGTGTGCGGTTAATAAGTCGGAGCGGTTAATAACTCGGTACGGTTAATAAGTCGGAGCGGTTAATAAGTCGGAGCGGTTATTACAGGTGTGCGGTTAATAAGTCGGAGCGGTTAATAAGTCGGTGCGGTTAATAAGTCGGTGCGGTTAATAAGTCGGAGCGGTTAATAAGTCGGAGCGGTTAATAAGTCGGAGCGGTTAATAAGTCGGTGCGGTTAATAAGTCGGTGCGGATAATAAGTCGGAGCGGTTATTACAGGTGTGCAGTTAATAAGTCGGAGCGGTTAATAAGTCGGTACGGTTAATAAGTCGGAGCGGTTAATAAGTCGGAGCGGTTATTACAGGTGTGCGGTTAATAAGTCGGAGCGGTTAATAACTCGGTACGGTTAATAAGTCGGAGCGGTTAATAAGTCGGAGCGGTTATTACAGGTGTGCGGTTAATAAGTCGGAGCGGTTAATAAGTCGGTGCGGTTAATAAGTCGGTGCGGTTAATAAGTCGGAGCGGTTAATAAGTCGGAGCGGTTAATAAGTCGGAGCGGTTAATAAGTCGGTGCGGTTAATAAGTCGGTGCGGATAATAAGTCGGAGCGGTTAATAAGTCGGTGCGGTTAATAAGTCGGAGCGGTTAATAAGTCGGAGCGGTTAATAAGTCGGAGCGGTTATTACAGGTGTGCGGTTAATAAGTCGGAGCGGTTAATAAGTCGGAGCGGTTAATAAGTCGGAGCGGTTAATAAGTCGGAGCGGTTATTAAGTCGGTGCGGTTAATAAGTCGGAGCGGTTATTACAGGTGTGCGGTTAATAAGTCGGAGCGGTTAATAAGTCGGTGCGGTTAATAAGTCGGAGCGGTTAATAAGTCGGAGCGGTTATTACAGGTGTGCGGTTAATAAGTCGGAGCGGTTAATAATTTGGAGCGGTTAATAAGTCGGTGCGGTTAATAAGTCGGTGCGGTTAATAAGTCGGTGCGGTTAATAAGTCGGTGCGGTTAATAAGTCGGAGCGGTTAATAAGTCGGTGCGGTTAATAAGTCGGTGCGGTTAATAAGTCGGAGCGGTTAATAAGTCGGTGCGGTTAATAAGTCGGTGCGGTTAATAAGTCGGTGCGGTTAATAAGTCGGTGCGGTTAATAAGTCGGAGCGGTTAATAAGTCGGTGCTGTTAATAAGTCGGTGCGGTTAATAAGTCGGAGCGGTTAATAAGTCGGTGCGGTTAATAAGTCGGTGCGGTTAATAAGTCGGAGCGGTTAATAAGTCGGAGCGGTTATTAAGTCGGAGCGGTTAATAAGTCGGAGCGGTTATTACAGGTGTGCGGTTAATAAGTCGGAGCGGTTAATAAGTCGGAACGGTTAATACTGCGGTGCGGTTAATAAGTCGGTGCGGTTAATAAGTCGGAGCGGTTAATAAGTCGGAGCGGTTAATAAGTCGGTGCGGTTAATAAGTCGGAGCGGTTAATAAGTCGGAGCGGTTAATAAGTCGGAGCGGTTAATAAGTCGGAGCGGTTAATAAGTCGGAGCGGTTAATAAGTCGGTGCGGTTAATAAGTCGGTGCGGTTAATAAGTCGGTGCGGTTAATAAGTCGGAGCGGTTAATAAGTCGGAGCGGTTATTACAGGTGTGCGGTTAATAAGTCGGAGCGGTTAATAAGTCGGTGCGGTTAATAAGTCGGTGCGGTTAATAAGTCGGTGCGGTTAATAAGTCGGTGCGGTTAATAAGTCGGAGCGGTTAATAAGTCGGAGCGGTTAATAAGTCGGTGCGGTTAATAAGTCGGAGCGGTTAATAAGTCGGAGCGGTTATTACAGGTGTGCGGTTAATAAGTCGGAGCGGTTAATAAGTTGGTGCGGTTAATAAGTCGGTGCGGTTAATAAGTCGGAGCGGTTAATAAGTCGGAGCTGTTAATAAGTCGGAGCGGTTAATAAGTCGGAGCGGTTAATAAGTCGGTGCGGTTAATAAGTCGGTGCGGTTAATAAGTCGGAGCGGTTAATAAGTCGGAGCAGTTAATAAGTCGGAGCGGTTAATAAGTCGGTGCGGTTAATAAGTCGGAGCGGTTAATAAGTCGGTGCGGTTAATAAGTCGGAGCGGTTTATAAGTCGGAGCGGTTATTACAGGTGTGCGGTTAATAAGTCGGAGCGGTTAATAAGTCGGTGCGGTTAATAAGTCGGTGCGGTTAATAAGTCGGAGCGGTTAATAAGTCGGTGCGGTTAATAAGTCGGAGCGGTTAATAAGACGGAGCGGTTAATAAGTCGGTGCGGTTAATAAGTCGGAGCGGTTAATACTGCGGTGCGGTTAATAAGTCGGTGCGGTTAATAAGTCGGTGCGGTTATTACAGGTGTGCGGTTAATAAGTCGGTGCGGTTAATAAGTCGGTGCGGTTAATAAGTCGGTGCGGTTAATAAGTCGGAGCGGTTAATAAGTCGGAACGGTTATTACAGGTGTGCGGTTAATAAGTCAGTGCGGTTAATAAGTCGGTGCGGTTAATAAGTCGGTGCGGTTAATAAGTCGGAGCGGTTAATAAGTCGGAGCGGTTATTACAGGTGTGCGGTTAATAAGTCGGAGCGGTTAATAAGTCGGTGCGGTTAATAAGTCGGTGCGGTTAATAAGTCGGTGCGGTTAATAAGTCGGTGCGGTTAATAAGTCGGAGCGGTTAATAAGTCGGAGCGGTTAATAAGTCGGTGCGGTTAATAAGTCGGAGCGGTTAATAAGTCGGAGCGGTTATTACAGGTGTGCGGTTAATAAGTCGGAGCGGTTAATAAGTTGGTGCGGTTAATAAGTCGGTGCGGTTAATAAGTCGGAGCGGTTAATAAGTCGGAGCTGTTAATAAGTCGGAGCGGTTAATAAGTCGGAGCGGTTAATAAGTCGGTGCGGTTAATAAGTCGGTGCGGTTAATAAGTCGGAGCGGTTAATAAGTCGGAGCAGTTAATAAGTCGGAGCGGTTAATAAGTCGGTGCGGTTAATAAGTCGGTGCGGTTAATAAGTCGGTGCGGTTAATAAGTCGGAGCGGTTTATAAGTCGGAGCGGTTATTACAGGTGTGCGGTTAATAAGTCGGAGCGGTTAATAAGTCGGTGCGGTTAATAAGTCGGTGCGGTTAATAAGTCGGAGCGGTTAATAAGTCGGTGCGGTTAATAAGTCGGAGCGGTTAATAAGTCGGAGCGGTTATTACAGGTGTGCGGTTAATAAGTCGGAGCGGTTAATAAGTCGGTGCGGTTAATAAGTCGGTGCGGTTAATAAGTCGGTGCGGTTAATAAGTCGGTGCGGTTAATAAGTCGGTGCGGTTAATAAGTCGGTGCGGTTAATAAGTCGGTGCGGTTAATAAGTCGGAGCGGTTAATAAGTCGGAGCGGTTAATAAGTCGGAGCGGTTAATAAGTCGGTACGGTTAATAAGTCGGAGCGGTTAATAAGTCGGTGCGGTTAATAAGTCGGAGCGGTTAATAAGTCGGTGCGGTTAATAAGTCGGTGCGGTTAATAAGTCGGAGCGGTTAATAAGTCGGTACGGTTAATAAGTCGGAGCGGTTAATACTGCGGTGCGGTTAATAAGTCGGTGCGGTTAATAAGTCGGAGCGGTTAATAAGTCGGAGCGGTTAATAAGTCGGAGCGGTTAATACTGTGGTACGGTTAATAAGTCGGTGCGGTTAATAAGTCGGTGCGGTTAATAAGTCGGTGCGGTTAATAAGTCGGTGCGGTTAATAAGTCGGAGCGGTTAATAAGTCGGAACGGTTATTACAGGTGTGCGGTTAATAAGTCGGAGCGGTTAATAAGTCGGTGCGGTTAATAAGTCGGTGCGGTTAATAAGTCGGTGCGGTTAATAAGTCGGAGCGGTTAATAAGTCGGTGCGGTTAATAAGTCGGAGCGGTTAATAAGTCGGAGCGGTTATTACAGGTGTGCGGTTAATAAGTCGGAGCGGTTAATAAGTCGGTGCGGTTAATAAGTCGGTGCGGTTAATAAGTCGGTGCGGTTAATAAGTCGGTGCGGTTAATAAGTCGGTGCGGTTAATAAGTCGGTGCGGTTAATAAGTCGGTGCGGTTAATAAGTCGGTGCGGTTAATAAGTCGGAGCGGTTAATAAGTCGGTACGGTTAATAAGTCGGAGCGGTTAATACTGCGGTGCGGTTAATAAGTCGGTGCGGTTAATAAGTCGGAGCGGTTAATAAGTCGGAGCGGTTAATAAGTCGGAGCGGTTAATACTGTGGTACGGTTAATAAGTCGGTGCGGTTAATAAGTCGGTGCGGTTAATAAGTCGGAGCGGTTAATAAGTCGGTGCGGTTAATAAGTCGGAGCGGTTAATAAGTCGGAGCGGTTATTACAGGTGTGCGGTTAATAAGTCGGAGCGGTTAATAAGTCGGTGCGGTTAATAAGTCGGTGCGGTTAATAAGTCGGTGCGGTTAATAAGTCGGTGCGGTTAATAAGTCGGTGCGGTTAATAAGTCGGTGCGGTTAATAAGTCGGTGCGGTTAATAAGTCGGAGCGGTTAATAAGTCGGTACGGTTAATAAGTCGGAGCGGTTAATACTGCGGTGCGGTTAATAAGTCGGTGCGGTTAATAAGTCGGAGCGGTTAATAAGTCGGAGCGGTTAATAAGTCGGAGCGGTTAATACTGTGGTACGGTTAATAAGTCGGTGCGGTTAATAAGTCGGTGCGGTTAATAAGTCGGTGCGGGTAATAAGTCGGAGCGGTTAATAAGTCGGAACGGTTATTACAGGTGTGCGGTTAATAAGTCGGTGCGGTTAATAAGTCGGTGCGGTTAATAAGTCGGTGCGGTTAATAAGTCGGAGCGGTTAATAAGTCGGAGCGGTTAATAAGTCGGAGCGGTTAATAAGTCGGAACGGTTATTACAGGTGTGCGGTTAATAATTCGGAGCGGTTAATAAGTCGGTGCGGTTAATAAGTCGGTGCGGTTAATAAGTCGGAGCGGTTAATAAGTCGGAGCGGTTAATAAGTCGGAGCGGTTATTAAGTCGGAGCGGTTAATAAGTCGGAGCGGTTATTACAGGTGTGCGGTTAATAAGTCGGAGCGGTTAATAAGTCGGTGCGGTTAATACTGCGGTGCGGTTAATAAGTCGGTGCGGTTAATAAGTCGGTGCGGTTAATAAGTCGGAGCGGTTAATAAGTCGGAGCGGTTAATAAGTCGGAGCGGTTAATAAGTCGGAGCGGTTAATAAGTCGGAGCGGTTAATAAGTCGGAGCGGTTAATAAGTCGGTGCGGTTAATAAGTCGGTGCGGTTAATAAGTCGGAGCTGTTAATAAGTCGGAGCGGTTAATAAGTCGGAGCGGTTAATAAGTCGGTGCGGTTAATATGTCGGTGCGGTTAATAAGTCGGAGCGGTTAATAAGTCGGAGCAGTTAATAAGTCGGAGCGGTTAATAAGTCGGTGCGGTTAATAAGTCGGTGCGGTTAATAAGTCGGTGCGGTTAATAAGTCGGAGCGGTTAATAAGTCGGAGCGGTTATTACAGGTGTGCGGTTAATAAGTCGGAGCGGTTAATAAGTCGGTGCGGTTAATAAGTCGGAGCGGTTAATAAGTCGGAGCGGTTAATAAGTCGGAGCGGTTAATAAGTCGGAGCGGTTAATAAGTCGGAGCGGTTAATAAGTCGGTGCGGTTAATAAGTCGGTGCGGTTAATAAGTCGGAGCTGTTAATAAGTCGGAGCGGTTAATAAGTCGGAGCGGTTAATAAGTCGGTGCGGTTAATATGTCGGTGCGGTTAATAAGTCGGAGCGGTTAATAAGTCGGAGCAGTTAATAAGTCGGAGCGGTTAATAAGTCGGTGCGGTTAATAAGTCGGTGCGGTTAATAAGTCGGTGCGGTTAATAAGTCGGAGCGGTTAATAAGTCGGAGCGGTTATTACAGGTGTGCGGTTAATAAGTCGGAGCGGTTAATAAGTCGGAGCGGTTAATAAGTCGGTGCGGTTAATAAGTCGGTGCGGTTAATAAGTCGGTGCGGTTAATAAGTCGGAGCGGTTAATAAGTCGGTGCGGTTAATAAGTCGGTGCGGTTAATAAGTCGGAGCTGTTAATAAGTCGGAGCGGTTAATAAGTCGGAGCGGTTAATAAGTCGGTGCGGTTAATAAGTCGGTGCGGTTAATAAGTCGGAGCGGTTAATAAGTCGGAGCAGTTAATAAGTCGGAGCGGTTAATAAGTCGGTGCGGTTAATAAGTCGGTGCGGTTAATAAGTCGGTGCGGTTAATAAGTCGGAGCGGTTAATAAGTCGGAGCGGTTATTACAGGTGTGCGGTTAATAAGTCGGAGCGGTTAATAAGTTGGTGCGGTTAATAAGTCGGTGCGGTTAATAAGTCGGAGCGGTTAATAAGTCGGAGCTGTTAATAAGTCGGAGCGGTTAATAAGTCGGAGCGGTTAATAAGTCGGTGCGGTTAATAAGTCGGTGCGGTTAATAAGTCGGTGCGGTTAATAAGTCGGAGCGGTTAATAAGTCGGAGCGGTTATTACAGGTGTGCGGTTAATAAGTCGGTGCGGTTAATAAGTCGGTGCGGTTAATAAGTCGGTGCGGTTAATAAGTCGGTGCGGTTAATAAGTCGGTGCGGTTAATAAGTCGGTGCGGTTAATACTGCGGTGCGGTTAATAAGTCGGTGCGGTTAATAAGTCGGTGCGGTTAATAAGTCGGAGCGGTTAATAAGTCGGAGCGGTTAATAAGTCGGAGCGGTTAATAAGTCGGAGCGGTTAATAAGTCGGAGCGGTTAATAAGTCGGAGCGGTTATTACAGGTGTGCAGTTAATAAGTCGGAGCGGTTAATAAGTCGGAGCGGTTAATAACTCGGTACGGTTAATAAGTCGGAGCGGTTAATAAGTCGGAGCGGTTATTACAGGTGTGCGGTTAATAAGTCGGAGCGGTTAATAAGTCGGTGCGGTTAATAAGTCGGTGCGGTTAATAAGTCGGAACGGTTATTACAGGTGTGCAGTTAATAAGTCGGAGCGGTTAATAAGTCGGTACGGTTAATAAGTCGGAGCGGTTAATAAGTCGGAGCGGTTATTACAGGTGTGCGGTTAATAAGTCGGAGCGGTTAATAACTCGGTACGGTTAATAAGTCGGAGCGGTTAATAAGTCGGAGCGGTTATTACAGGTGTGCGGTTAATAAGTCGGAGCGGTTAATAAGTCGGTGCGGTTAATAAGTCGGTGCGGTTAATAAGTCGGAGCAGTTAATAAGTCGGAGCGGTTAATAAGTCGGAGCGGTTAATAAGTCGGTGCGGTTAATAAGTCGGTGCGGATAATAAGTCGGAGCGGTTATTACAGGTGTGCAGTTAATAAGTCGGAGCGGTTAATAAGTCGGTACGGTTAATAAGTCGGAGCGGTTAATAAGTCGGAGCGGTTATTACAGGTGTGCGGTTAATAAGTCGGAGCGGTTAATAACTCGGTACGGTTAATAAGTCGGAGCGGTTAATAAGTCGGAGCGGTTATTACAGGTGTGCGGTTAATAAGTCGGAGCGGTTAATAAGTCGGTGCGGATAATAAGTCGGTGCGGTTAATAAGTCGGAGCGGTTAATAAGTCGGAGCGGTTAATAAGTCGGAGCGGTTAATAAGTCGGTGCGGTTAATAAGTCGGTGCGGATAATAAGTCGGAGCGGTTAATAAGTCGGTGCGGTTAATAAGTCGGAGCGGTTAATAAGTCGGAGCGGTTAATAAGTCGGAGCGGTTATTACAGGTGTGCGGTTAATAAGTCGGAGCGGTTAATAAGTCGGAGCGGTTAATAAGTCGGTGCGGTTAATAAGTCGGTGCGGTTAATAAGTCGGAGCGGTTATTACAGGTGTGCGGTTAATAAGTCGGAGCGGTTAATAAGTCGGTGCGGTTAATAAGTCGGAGCGGTTAATAAGTCGGAGCGGTTATTACAGGTGTGCGGTTAATAAGTCGGAGCGGTTAATAATTTGGAGCGGTTAATAAGTCGGTGCGGTTAATAAGTCGGTGCGGTTAATAAGTCGGTGCGGTTAATAAGTCGGTGCGGTTAATAAGTCGGAGCGGTTAATAAGTCGGTGCGGTTAATAAGTCGGTGCGGTTAATAAGTCGGTGCGGTTAATAAGTCGGTGCGGTTAATAAGTCGGTGCGGTTAATAAGTCGGTGCGGTTAATAAGTCGGAGCGGTTAATAAGTCGGTGCTGTTAATAAGTCGGTGCGGTTAATAAGTCGGAGCGGTTAATAAGTCGGAGCGGTTAATAAGTCGGAGCGGTTAATAAGTCGGTGCGGTTAATAAGTCGGTGCGGTTAATAAGTCGGTGCGGTTAATAAGTCGGTGCGGTTAATAAGTCGGAGCGGTTAATAAGTCGGTGCTGTTAATAAGTCGGTGCGGTTAATAAGTCGGAGCGGTTAATAAGTCGGAGCGGTTAATAAGTCGGTGCGGTTAATAAGTCGGTGCGGTTAATAAGTCGGTGCGGTTAATAAGTCGGTGCGGTTAATAAGACGGTGCGGTTAATAAGTCGGTGCGGTTAATAAGTCGGTGCGGTTAATAAGTCGGTGCGGTTAATAAGTCGGTGCGGTTAATAAGTCGGTGCGGTTAATAAGTCGGAGCGGTTAATAAGTCGGTGCTGTTAATAAGTCGGTGCGGTTAATAAGTCGGAGCGGTTAATAATTTGGAGCGGTTAATAAGTCGGTGCGGTTAATAAGTCGGTGCGGTTAATAAGTCGGTGCGGTTAATAAGTCGGTGCGGTTAATAAGTCGGAGCGGTTAATAAGTCGGTGCTGTTAATAAGTCGGTGCGGTTAATAAGTCGGAGCGGTTAATAAGTCGGAGCGGTTAATAAGTCGGTGCGGTTAATAAGTCGGAGCGGTTAATAATTTGGAGCGGTTAATAAGTCGGTGCGGTTAATAAGTCGGTGCGGTTAATAAGTCGGTGCGGTTAATAAGTCGGTGCGGTTAATAAGTCGGAGCGGTTAATAAGTCGGTGCTGTTAATAAGTCGGTGCGGTTAATAAGTCGGAGCGGTTAATAAGTCGGAGCGGTTAATAAGTCGGTGCGGTTAATAAGTCGGAGCGGTTAATAAGTCGGAGCGGTTAATAAGTCGGTGCGGTTAATAAGTCGGTGCGGTTAATAAGTCGGTGCGGTTAATAAGTCGGAGCGGTTAATAAGTCGGTGCTGTTAATAAGTCGGTGCGGTTAATAAGTCGGAGCGGTTAATAAGTCGGAGCGGTTAATAAAGCGGTGCGGTTAATAAGTCGGAGCGGTTAATAAGTCGGTGCGGTTAATAAGTCGGTGCGGTTAATAAGTCGGTGCGGTTAATAAGTCGGAGCGGTTAATAAGTCGGTGCTGTTAATAAGTCGGTGCGGTTAATAAGTCGGAGCGGTTAATAAGTCGGAGTGGTTAATAAGTCGGTGCGGTTAATAAATCGGAGCGGTTAATAAGTCGGTGCGGTTAATAAGTCGGTGCGGTTAATAAGTCGGTGCGGTTAATAAGTCGGTGCGGTTATACGTTCCCCCATATAGTCCGTAACTATACGAACGCGCACTTACAGGTGTGTGGTTATAGTAGTACAGGTGAACTGGACATACCGCCGACGTTAATATACCGCTGTACAAACGCGATGTATCGAATTAGTGTCCACCTGTCCATCTGTCCATGTGTCCATGTATCCACGTGACCATATGACCACGTGACAATTGTTCCTACTATAAACTAATACCATTGGTGTTACCAATGACCATTGTTCCTACGCTCATTCACGTGACGATATCGCGAACTCCGATAATAATGTCCGATATATATTATTTACTATAGTAGGTTATATGTACTATAAGGTACTATATATATATAACATATATGTTATAACATATCTAATATATATTATAATACGTATTTAATTAATCTACACATACACACACACGTACACACACATAAGTACAGTGTACATGAGTTAATTGTAAACCGTGAAATGAGGTAAAATAGTAACGCAATAATAACTACATATTACAACCACGTGACATCATCATTACGTCATTGACAGGCGATCACGTCGGATACTGCTCCCGGCCGATCTATGACACAACACGAAATTGTTCAATGGCCCGGAACGGCTTCAACAAATGTAACGAAGACGGCAACTGCCACGATCCGAGTAATAAGTGCTGCCTGGACGAATGCGGAGTGCTCGCCTGTATAGCGTCCGATACCGAAGGTTGGAGGCGTGTCCGTGGGCGTGGTCGAGTAAAGGAGACCACGCCCTCGCCAATATTCGCGCTAATTCGTTAATATTTGCGAATAATCATATCAATAGATCGAGCGTACTATATATAGTTGTGAATATTCAGAATTTGGCTGTTTCGAGCTAATATGTTAAAGTGAGGCCACATCTTTACGGTCGTGCACAGCTAACAGTAAAGCCTCATTAGCAACATAATAGCATTACTATAGCCTTAAATGTTTACAGTGTGCTATTGTGCTGCTATTATGTTGCCATTAGAAGTATAGGATGCTGCTAATATATTGCTATTATTAGAATAGCAACATATTAGAAGCATAATAATCTTTTAAAATTAATAGCAGCATTATAATAGCATAATAGACTTGTAATGGCAACATAATAGCATAATAACAGCATTATAAATTAATAGCTGCACAATAGACTTTTAACGGCAACATAATAGCAGCATAATGGTACAATGAGGCTATTAGTTATGCTGCTATTGTGTTGCTATTATGGGCGTAATAGTAGATAAGTCGCGCTATTAATGAGGCGGGAACAACATATATGTTGTCTTAACTATGTCTATATATCGATGGCGGTATATCGATGGCTTTATACGATGCTGAACCTTCTAAACCTAACCCTAGGGTTATAAGTTGTAACCCTACAGCTGTACATTATGTTGCCGAGTGGAGACTTCGTTGTGATAATCATCCCCATCTGATAATTAGACTTTTGCTCTCTCTACGAGCCCGAACCGATACTAAATATATTTAGTAGTTATAACGCCCATATATGGGCATACTTAAACATCACTAGTATATACCACGATATGTGTTCTATATAATTATGTATATTACATTCTGTATTTTTACACCTATAAATGTATATATATATGCGAATAATATATATAAATATATATATGTATATATATATATTATTCGCTGGTATCTTTTTCAATTAATTGTCACACTATTTACTAGATATTTTTCTTCGATTTTAATTAAAAATGTATTCCCATATTTATACGAGATTAACAATCTCAGCATTTAAAATGTACGACTTGATATTCTATAACTGATGTCATGTGATAAGCAAGCGTGAATTTAGAATATTCTAGAATATTACACATGAATATTAATATTATGACACACACACATATAAATATATATATATATATATATATATATATATATATATATATAAATTTATGCATTCTGGAAAAGGTGTTAAGCGCTGTTCACATGAGCAATCTATTCCAGCAATTTCGCAATGGAATTCTTAAGAATTCCAGTTTAAAAATTCCCTAGAGTTATTAATGTTAGGGTGTTCACATGAGCAATCTATTTTTCAGTAGAATTATTACAAATATATTCACTTGATGAACTTATGAACATAAGTTTATTATATTATCATTTAAGTGGTAATATACACATATTCATAACATAATGATTATATAAGGAATTATATATTATAATTATAATTATTAATTAATTGTTATTAATTATTTATTAATTATTAATTAAACGATCGTTAACGATTAAATAACATAATTGTAATCAATTATAATCGTAAACAATTATAAATAGATTGACCCATAGAAAGGTAAATGCATATGCATTAATATATTAATACTCGTCAGTATACTTGTGCGTGCGTTTATTTACCAATTGCATATATTGTCACAAAACTAGACAAAACTAGAATAAATTCAGATTAGAACATTTATCAATAATCGCAGAAAAAACACAGACTGTTACATTTTGGCAATTCTTAAGAATTCCATAGCGGAATTGCTGGAATAGATTTCTCATGTGAACAGAGCTTTAGGTATATATGTTAATATTTACTCACACTTGTACGGGATTATTAATTTAGATTGATGATAGGACCTAACACCTCTTCCAGAATGCATAAATTCATATATATATATATATATATATATATATATATATAATAATGATAATAATATTTACTAGAAGAATTTTAATCTTTTTTTCTGTTAATTTACAATGATATTCATATAATGTTTTCTTCTAGAAGGCTTCAAAAGTAATATAAATATTTTCTGTTGTTGATTCCCAAATATATAAATACTATATTTAACGTTAACATCGCTATACTACGTAGAATGTGCAGTTCCATATGCACTCTTCACGACTTTTAGTCTAATCAATACATTTATTACGCGTTTAATGTTAAAATCTCACGTATATATCTACACACATTGATATATGCATAAGATAAATTGATTCGATTGGATTCGATTGATAGATATGTTCTACTATAGTAGATATTCGCGTGCGGTTTCACATACCCGCACACATAAGCGCACACACGTACAAACATGTGCGTACACACACAGATACATATATATATATATATATATATATATATATATATATATGTGTGTGGGTGTTAATAAATTAACACATTTAATATGTGTATGGTGTATAAATTGATAGTTACTATAAAAAGCATCGAGTATGCGCACACCTAAGCACATATCTTCACCTATATGTATATATATATATATATATATATATATATATAAATATATATATATACTTATAGGTTCAAAAATAAAATAGAATTTGTAGAAGTATGAGTTAGTGGTATTTCTGAGATGTAAAATTTCTGACATATCGAGAGTTTACTGTACTCATTAATGTTATTAATGTATGTATTATAATAGTTATTCATTGAATCACGTATATATATATATATATATATATATATATATATATATCGAATACAATACAAATGGACCCCTCAAGATGTAATAGATCACATGTTATAAATAACTGCGAGGGGTCACGTACAATACAATATAAATAGTAACATTTTTTTTCTTAGGTATTGGTTTATTGTTTATTAATTTATATATAAACACAAGAACTATCCGGAGTCAAGCCCGGGACATCTCGCTTTCTAGATGTTGACTATTCCACTGATACATTGACCCCATGCAAATTACTCGATATCTACCCGCCTTAAATACACATAGCTTATTACGTAATAGTAAATGTAAATAACATTCCCCTCCCCCCCCCCTCCAGATAAATGTCTAAAGCCAGTAGAGCAGATCACGTGTTCCGGCGTAGAGAGAGACCACGCCCCTTTCTACTACTACAAACCCATGGTTAGCACGTGGGGGACCATACGAGGGGCGTGTTTAAAGTCTAACTCGAGCTGTTTAGGTTAGTGTGTCATGTCATGTGCGAGCCCTTTATGCGGGGGGAGGGGGGTCAGTAATATCGGATAAGGTCATTTCGGACTATAGTACCTATAGGTAATTTCGGACGACTTATTAAATTTAGTTTATCGTATAAATATTATATATATATAAATAAATAAAATTATAACTTGTATATCATAGTTATCTTAACTTATTTAAAATTCTCCTATATAGTTATTATTTATATACATATATGTATATATTATACCTGCGATCGGTAAGTATTAATTAAATTATAAATATTCGAATACTATTTGAATAATGGTGAAATAAACTTAATTTAATAAGTGTTCCTATAGCACTTTAGTTGTATACCATATATGATAATCTAGAGATTATTTAATTCGTTCGAAATTACATTATCTTAGATTATCTAGTCAGATATTACCTCGTCAAATATTACCAGTATTCCTAATTCATACCATTAAAACACCTGTATTAACTATTAACCATGTAATGTATTAATTACCACGTAACAATACGTATACCAAACATTATTCAATAATAAATTAAACTAATTAGATGAAGTTTTCACTTATAACAATATATTACTATAATGTCCTTATAAGCCGCTCTCGTGTTAAGGCTTCCGTGGTTTTAACGAGATTTATTTGTACACAATTATATAAGATCACATCTAAATATTATTTTAAGACCTATTTTAATAGTCCGGACGAGGCTTGAACTCGCTTCCTACTGCTTGTGTTTCTGACGCCTTAGCCAACTGAGCCACACAGGCAGTTTATATATATATATAGCAGTAGGACACAAGCAGTAAGACACGGGTTCGAGCTTCGTCCGGACCATTAATTAATTTTATAAAATTGGTCTTAAAATATTATTTAGAAGTGATCTTATATAATTGTGTATAAATAAATGATCGGCTCTCGTTAAAACCATGGATGCATTAACACTAGAGCGGCTTCGAAGGGACATCATAGCCATATATGGTTATAAATGAAAACTTCATCTAAGTTCCTGGATGGGATGAAAGGACTCCACCAAATAAAAATAACAATAACAATAACAATATATATATATATATATATATATATATATATATATAGTTTTCATTAAAATATAACGATATAACCTTATATTGCATAGTTATATTATATACTAGTATATTATATTATATACTATACTAACTATATTGCCCTCAATTCAATTATAAATAGACTAACAATGAATCAATATATTTGTTATTGATTATTATAAAAAATATGCTAATTCGATGCATTGCCAATAATCCTTACAATGCATATCAATAAGTTAACAAAGATATGCGATCGTGAATAATTATATCATAATATTATAATATAATAGATAATATTATAATATAATAATATCTAATATAATCAGTAATACGGAAATATATTACAATAATAAATAAACGAAAGTAAATACATTTTAATGAAGTACAAATTACAAATACTATAAGTATTGCCACCTGCAATATATGTATGATTTTTTCGCATAAATGGATCAAAATTATATTTAATATACTCGTTAATTTAATTTTCCCCTTCCATTCTTGTATTATAAACCTATAGGGTTTATTTTAATCAACTATAGTTGTACATTAAATATTATGATATAGATCATAATATACACTGGTTGATTAAAATTAATCATATAAATATATCGACATATAATACCAGAATGGCATATAATAATCTGATATAATATTAGTTAGATAAATTAGAAAATTTATTATGACAAATTAAAAATAATACGAACGAAAAACTAATAAAGCATACGATAACATTACGATAAACATTCTTATGCTATATATAGAGTATATATATATATATATATATATATAGAGTATATATATATATAGATATATCTATCTAATACTATATGCCATCGCTAAAAATGACACGCTACCGATAAGCGACCTGACACCTGACACCACGCCCACAGGTACCGCTAACAAGTTCGAGTCGCTGTCGGCGTGCGAGCGGACATGCGCGAAGAGGGGTTGCGAACTGTTGACCTGCGTACACCCCACTTACGGGGTGAATACCACGCGTTACCGAAAGCAACAATGCCCGGAACACGGCTTCTCGTTCGACGTGAACGGTTGCGTCGCTTGTTCTTGCGCGCTGAAGAGTGCCTGCGAGGTTAGCCACGCCCCCCCCCCATGGTTACGCCCCTTTACACAATATTAGCCACGCCCCTACACCTCAAACTAGCCACTCCCATATTAACGTTAATGGGTATCACCCAACACTCTACATACTCAGTTGGTGTGTAGCATGTTCTTGTGCGCTGGAGAGTGCCTGCTATACAAGTCACCCCACTAATAAATTCCACATAGACCCAATCTAGCCGTGACTAAAGACACACCGCTAGACCCCCCCTACCAAAACACATACGTGTTTATATAAACACCCCAAACCACGCATAGGAGCAAACCCCTATCCACGCCCATATATCTGAATGTATATATCATCCCTGATACTTCCCTAGCCAGGTCCAATATACGTCGTACATGCACTGCGATATTCAAACTTTACACTAGATTATCGTTTGGAAATATACATGTGTTTACGTGCGCATCTTTATTATCGTCACGCCCCATAAACACTCCTCGAGGCCACACCTCCGGCCACGCCTCTTTCCGAATAAAACTATATAACACGGGAGGATGATATTTTAAACTGCATTTAGGACATATTTAATAATTGTATTAGTACACTCCAGCGTGTGATTTATTATAGTTGATAATTTAATACTTTATAAATATACATCTTTATATATACTATAGTAATCGATATAGTAAATTAACAAAAATAAAATAAAAGGATGTATAAATATGATAATTGTTTTTATGACATATTTCATAACCATTTTTGTACTACACAGGGTGTGCAATGTTTTGATAATACGATATGCGAAGTGAAAATCTCAGATTGCCCTTATGATATTTGCCCCAGAAAAGGAGTTTGCATTTCTTTCGCAAGAGGTTTTAATTATATATATATATATATATATATATATATATATATATATATATATATATATATTATTGGTATACCATATAACATATGACCAATGGAATATGTCAACTGTTTGTGTGTTGTATTTAATATAGGTGTCATATTCTACGTAGATATATTCACTGATAATTGTACATCTCATAAAACACTTTATAAAGTCACTATTGTACACATAATGTACACATAATATATATATATATATATATATAGAATAATTAATAGTTTATAGCAGGGAATTTGGTCTGGTGGACACTGTCCAAGTGGACCGTTATTTTATACATTGCGTAGATTTATCAGTGGCCTGTCTAATAACAGTGTACATCTCACCATATGTTCATCTTTCAAATGTTCCATACTACAAAAATACCCTTAGTAATTATTATATTTATATAGAATATATTTAAATGGAGTTTTGACTTTATAATGTTAACATACGATTTACAACCCCGCTCCTCTCCGTGTTCTAAGCGCATTCATGTCCTTCGTACAGCTCTCCAGCCGATGACCACCGCGGTGTTGATACTGCTGACCGCCGTGTACGCGATGACCACGTCGTCCTGAGCAACGCCACTACTTCCGCTATCGTCAGCGTTGACCGGACCGCCACTACTGTATCCACAGAACTAGAGAGAGTGTTATCTCTAGCTCGTTGACTGTATAATTGAGCTGAGAATACCGTACGCGCGTATGTTCGCGGGAGTTGCATTCCTCGGTGTTAATCTAAACTCGGTTACGGTCGACTGCCCTTCAGGAAGATAGCTCCGCCCCCTCCTATCGTACCGCCCACATTTGTAATTATCGCGTAATAAGGTGATAACTTTCAATTCTACTCAGTGATTTATGTTATTCAAAACTAATTCGTATTAAAACACTAATATCTAATTATTAATGTATATATATATATATATATATATATATATATACATATATGATTATAAGAATGAATATAATTTTATTTTAAAGAGCACAAATATAGGCACATATGCCTGTTATGAGTGCACTATATATAATGTATATAAAATATATATAATATCATATCAATGAATATTTTTATAATTATAATTGTTTTATTAATTTATTTTTCTAATACTTTCCCCTTAGATTTATATAATATATATATATATATATATATATATATATATATATATATATATATATATATATTAGGAAATACTATAGTAGGATGCTGGTTATATAATCATGCGGACGAGTACAATATATCTAAAATAATAGTTAAAAGGATCTAATATAATTGTATGTTTTAAAAAATATAGGCATGAAATATGCGCATTGGTAAGTATTGTTCAAATAAGTAAAAATAATGTGTATATATATTAAAAAAATTGATATAAAAAATACAAAAAAATAGATTTACTTTTTAAAAAATTGAATTAAAAGTTTAGTAAAACATATATTAAATCACTAATATTATATTAAATTATATTAGTAATATATATATAAATTGAAAATTAAAGTTGGATGTTAAAAAACTATTTAATTACAACAAAGTGTGTAAGGCTTACACTGTAAGCCATTTATTTTAGTGAGTAATATTCATTATTATATAGTGTATATATACGCTATATATAGCGTGATACCTCGTAGCGGGTAATGTGACCACTTTTTAGAGGGTAATGTGGCCACTTCACGATGATGTAAGCCAATCATATGATCTGAAATAAATATGTATATATATTGATAACATTGCGTGCGTTATTATATAAAAACGTTGATTGAATCAACATCTACTATATCCTAACCATACACATATATTTCAATATATACTAGAATCGTGGTATAAACTTTTAAATTTAATTATCTATTAACACAATTATAAAGAACAAACATATATATATATATATATATATATATATATATATATATATCACTTCACTTCCTGGTTCAATTATACAGAAATTCATTTATATTTATTAATACAAATCATCAATTATCAACTTTAAGATAAGTTTATTATATAATATTATTGTACTATATTGTTTATAAACATATATTACATACAATACACTTATTATTTATAAATTTAAGATTAAGTAATATTACTTTTATTATTATTGAAATCACTATTGCATAACATTTAATTTTTAGTTATAAACATTAATCATTCATATTAATTGCATATAATTGTTAATACATACATAGTTGTATTTGTTTGTGTGTATATATATATATATATATATATATAAATAATATATGTGTATATAAATATTGATTATTACATTCATAAACCTATTTAAAAATATGCCAATAAGGCAATTTACCTACTAATCAATCAATTTTTAATAAAATAATATTACTTGAATCACAATTAAATAAATTATCAGATATAAAAATATATCAATCAAGAAATATTGAAGAACTCAAAGACGATAATAAAAATGTAATTAAATAAGTTAATTATCTTGAAAATAAAATCGATAATAATAGTAGGTACTATATTACTATAGTAGGATATATCCTACTATCTTAATATGAGGGAATGAATTCCATAATATTGGAATAGCAACTGAAAATTCAGAGGTACTTGACTTTGATTTATGTCATTTAAATAATATAATATTGTACTTAATTTAATATACACTTATGTGCAATTATTATATAAGTTTATAATTAGTAGAGTAGTCAATTAATATATCTAGGAAATATGCGCTCAAATAATTTCAGGAAAATAATATGGTATAGGATCATCTCTGTTATCGCTAGACGTCTTCCATATGTTATCCGGGATCGCATTCGGTATCATCTTAGTGAATGCCATGTATCTACACTTGTAAGCCAGCTTCTAGTCCGATAAATTGAATAGACAAGATGTAAGATTATAAGTTAGAACACATTCATAAATATTATTGTGTCATGTTAATTAACATATATTAATATACAATTTACAATTTCAGGATAATTAAGATCATCAGTAGTTTTCTTCTTGCTTGGCTAGATGAATATCTTCATTAATATATTAAATATCATATCCGTTATCGCCATAGATGTCTTCCGTATATTATCCGGAATCGTCTTCGTGAATGCCATGTATCTACACTTGTAAGCCAGCTTCTAGTCCGACAAATTGAATAGTCAAGATGCAGAAGTTAATATAGAATATATCGCCATACATATATATATAAAATATATATATATATATATATATATATAACTTCTTATCCATTGTACATCTATATATATATATATATAACTATACATACTATCAGAGGTCGCGCTAATGTGCAGTCAACGCAAAAATGGGAAGTCAATAATTTATTTGTGCAGTCAATTTTTTAATTTTGAGCAACAATATTTGTATTATTCTAATTAATTTTTGAAGGCATACAGCCAGATATGTATTACATATAGTAAGATGCATAACATGCGGGGAGTTTCCGGATATTGTTACATTACTAAGCACAATAATATCACCAATAACAACAGATTGTTTAGTAATATATATATAAAAGAGACCATTATGAAGTATATAAGTTCTGAATATCATAAAAAATGTAGTATTGCCAATACAAGATTTAAGGGATAAAAAATCAGATTAGACACCATAAGCAAACTATATATCAAAGACAAATAGTGATTTAGCTTATAATATAGGATCGCTATTGATCATGGTGTATTATGATGCAAATAAGTTAGTTTTACCTGCATATTATTTCCCTGTTAGAGCTGTGAATATGATGGCATCCACATTTAAATATAATTCTGATTGTAATATTATTATGAATACCGATTTATAATATCTGACTCATAAAGAATTATTATCCATTATAATAGATATATATATATATATATATATATGGAAACATTACCAACAAAAAATAAAAAATGTGACTGTAATATCTCTTCGGTCAGATAGTAGTGTAGATATGATGTGTGTTGATAAAATATACACACTTGCGAAATTAATAGATACAGTTGGAAACGAATCGCTTATATTTGTAGATGTAGGAGAACCTTTGGAACGTAGATCTCGTGGGATATTTAACACAATGATTAAATAAATAGAAAATCTTCTAGGAAGTAACGTAATAAATGTAATAATGAAAGAAGTTTCGTCGTTAGTGATAGATGGTACATCTGTAAATACAGGAAATAATAATGGTGTATTGAAGATATTTCAAGATTATAGTTTGGAGAAAGTAAGCGAGCCCGTAGCTCCTCTATTTACAATATTATGTTGTGCACACAAGTAAAGTCTGGCATGGAAGGTAGCAAGCAATGAAATACCAGAAATTAAAAATATCATATGACATTAAGTGGTATTTCATCTTATTTCGCTAAATCTGGAGTCAGATGCAGAATGTTAAAAAATATGGCAGAGTACAATAATCTTATTATTTTCTCATTTCCAAAAATATTTGAAATACGATGGAGTGAATTCAATCATCAACTAGTTGAAAGTATATTAAATTCATGGAATGCATTAATAATATATTTTAATTAAATTACATGAAATAAAGCCCGTGGATTTTTAACGTACCTTTGCAATGAACACAATTTTCATCTATTATGCTTTATGACCGATGTAATTATTATATTCTCTCGATATCAAAATAAGATTCAATCCGATTCGACTACGATATGTAATATTCATCAACAACTTAATAATATTGAGATTTGTCATATTCATATATTTAATATTGCAGGAACCATGCCTATAACCTCTGCTATTCAGAGTAAAATAAATAATGTTTCATAATATTTTGTAACTTTAATAAATTATGCTGAATACATTATTTACAACGATTTAATTGGCGGATGGGTTACTAAGTTAATCAAATCAATTGAAAAAACCAATGGTAGGCCTACTCATTACTTGAAAGGTATTGAGTTGAAGAGAACAAATAAGCTTGAAGTAAGACATAATTTATATGTATCTGAAATGAGAGATATATCTAAAATAAAAGTAGAACTTATAAAAACTTTAGTAAATAATCTTATTAGGCGATTTACAACAGATAAAAATATATTTTCAAAACTTGAACATTTTATTAAATTAAAAGAAGAAGTAAACATAAAGCAAGTACATACTTTGATAAGTGCTGATTTGAACTAAAGAGATTTCTACTTACAATATAATTATTTAGTATTGCATTCAGAAATTAATATATTCAGAAAATAAAATCTTCGTGAACTCTAAAAAAAGCTATCAAGGGATGTATGAAATATACATAAAATATAGGGGAAAGTCTCCGATTACCGACCCTTAAATGATTATTTGTAATAACTTATTCAATATTAAATATTTTTATTTGAAATTTTGTAATTAGTGTAATATTATGGCAATGAATAATGTGGCTATTTTAAATTGTTGATATAATTATATTTACAAGAATAAACAGGGGGCCGGAAATCGGATGCATGTACATAATACCGACCCCCTTCTCCTATTACCGACCCATAAAATAATCGTGATAAAAATAATTGTAGTATTATAATATCCAATAAAAATAGTAGATATACATAAATATAATTAATTATAACATGCACGCAATTTATTTTTTATTGAATTTATGTTTTAATAGTAATATTAAATTTAAATTTAAACTTTATAGAAATTATATTAAAATAGTGTATATTGTTATTTAATATTTATTTATTAATCAGTATGTATATAATCAATTGGTATCATGAATCCTAAATCTATATCAATGATACATAAACAATTTACGACATATATTAAAGTAAAATACGGATCTATTTTGATTGGATATTATAAATCACATGGGGTCGGTATTTGGGTAATTTAGGGGATCGGTAATAGGAAAATCATATGGGTTGCTATAATTAGGATATTTTGGTTAATAGTTATTTAAATTAAATTATTTTAATAATAGTTATAAACATTTTATTGATCTACAATATTATGCGCAGTATTAAGTTTTCTTTTAAATAATAAAGTATTTACACTGATTTAAAAAAAGTTATTATTCAAATATTTAAAATGTAAAAACAGAATATTATATTTTATCAAATAAAAATTGTAGGATTAAATATTTTTTTAAATAAAATACTTATTCATATTTATCATTACATTATTAACAGTTCGTGTATATATAATTTTATGATATCTCTTATAGTTACTGAGATACGAGAGGGGGTCGGTAATAGGAGGGGTCGGTAATCGGGGACTTTCCCCTACCTAATATAAATGTATTATTTTCTAGTCTGGAAGTAATATCTACAGTGTGTTGTACATATAGTATAATTATGTGCGCTAAACCACACAGTTCCGATGTGGAAAGAATTATATCTGCAAATAATTTTCTTAAGTCTGTACATAGAATGAAAATAGAAACTTAGAATAATCGATTATTATTTATTATAATATGCCGGATCTTAAAAATTGGAATCCAAGACCCGAAGTATTAGCTTGGCTAGTTATTTGATTAAAAAAGCATTAATAATATTTTAGCCATCATTCAATACAATTTCAGATTAACCTAAAATGTTTAGGATAAATATACGAAATCAAAGACAACACGATAGAGAGTATGGTAAAATACAAGAGTATTTCAAGGGAATTTTTTATGGTGCAGGAAAATATAAATTAGAAGAATAAAATAAATCCCTTTAAAAACAATAATATTCTAAATATAGCACAATAAATAATAAATATATACGCTTCATCTTTAACATATATTTTGTATTCATACGTTTTGGCTGTAATTATTAGTATTTCAGCCTACATTCAGCCTATATTAATATATCTACCTATACATTACAATACTTATATAAAACTATACAATATTAATTGATAAATAATTATTAATAATTATATATTTATGTGCAGTCAATATTATTCCTTAATGAGACCCCTGCATACTATCACATACATTACACCTGTATATATAATTTTGTGTATGTACGTATGTGTAATTATGTAAAATCTATATATATATATATATATATATATATAAACTAGCACCGGCCTTTGTCTAATTTTAATCCCTTGATGACCTAGATTAATATACATTACGATTCGTATCTACGTATATATTTAGTAAATAGTGTATACATGATATAACTAAGTGTATATAAATTCGCATATATTTAACTTATAGTATAAAATGACGACCTTGCCATTACCAATGATGCCCTCATCTTCACCCATAATTCCTGTGATAGTCACACCTCTACCTAAAATCACCATTGATTACTAGATTCAACATACACATATATTCAGCTGTCAATTACCTCCTACACACGAGTGTTCATTTATAAAGTGTGCCGCCCGTCATGTATAGCCATATATATATATATATATATATATATATATATATATATATATCTCATATTGCTATCCGTAATAGACCATTCCGTACAGCTTAGCATAATAGAACGTTCCATATCTAGCTAACGAACTAGATATAGGACGTTCCATTATGTAACATATTAACATGTAGTAAATGTTATGCCTCAGGAATCAGGTTGACGCACGCCGTGTGATCAAAGAAAAAAAAGTTTTGTTTGAACTCATCGCATCTCATAGCTATTGAAATTCTAAGAATATATGTATACTTCAATTTTTTATTGAGTCATTTTTTATGACACGACATACTTTCAATCTTTTTTTTAGTCATTTTTTACGATTTTTTACATGCACTGTTAAAATTCAAAGAAATTTCCAGGACATTATTTTTTTAATTCTATTTTTTATATTTTCTATTCCATTATTATAAAATAAATTATGTGTTAAAATTTGATAACAAATTATTCATTACAAAGGTTTCAAATACTTATTTTTTTATAATTTATTTTTTACATAGCAATATTTGTATCTAACTACATGTTAAATTTCACGAGGCTGTCGTGTGACCTTAGATTAATAAAAATAAAAAAAAATATGTGTGCTTCATTTTAAGGGTATATTTATTAAGAAAAACATAGTCCAATGTTAATCTGTTAATTTTCAATTTTCTATGATCGCACCATTAGGGGAATTATGTCTAATACGGGCCACTTTTTATGGTATCAAATAACTTTTTTATTTATGATTATAAATTAATGAAATTTTATCACGATTTAGATATTATAAACGTCAATAACATTACAATTTCAATTTTTGTAAAAATGTTATGTATCGTCGAAAATGTGCCCGGCCCGTATTGCAAACAATGTTTGTAATACGGGCCAGGTGGTTTTAATACGGGCCGGGTAAAACATCCAATAGATGGCGAAAGTAGTTATCATTTTTCAACCAATCAAATGAATTGTTATATTGATGATACAATTTTCACGCTATGAGAATACTTATCACGCATACTTCAATTTATTTCAGTGATTTAAACTAATTTACACCATAGTGAACTACGGCAACCTAATAATGTAACCTACGTATCTAGTAGATACTATCTACGTTATTTCTATATAGGAATAAAATAAATAATATATTACATAATTTGATTTAAATAAGTGGTAGTAGTAGTAGTAGTAGTAGTAGTAGTAATAATAGTAGTAGTAGTAGTAGTAGTAGTAGTAGTAGTAGTAGTAGTAGTAGTAGTAGTAGTAGTAGTAGTAGTGGTAGTGGTAGTGGTAGTGGTAGTAGTGGTGGTGGTGGTGGTGGTAGTGGTAGTGGTAGTGGTAGTAGTAGTAGTAGTAGTAGTAGTAGTAGTAGTAGTAGTAGTAGTAGTAGTAGTAGTAGTAGTAGTAGTAGTAGTAGTAGTAGTAGTAGTAGTAGTAGTAGTTGTGTTGTAGTAATTAACAAAATATGATAATTAATATATTTGTTAATATATTTAATACGGAAATATAATTATTAAATGATATCATTATCGATTACTAATATTGATTATTATCAATATATATATATATATATATATACTATAATGGAATACTTAATAGACAAGTGATTATATATATATATATATATATATATATATATATATATATATATGTATACATATCTATAATATGTATACATATTATATATATATATTAGATATATATATATCTAATATATATATATATATAATATGTATACACGTACGATGGTATTACAGTGTATAAGTATTGGGTGAACATGTTACATTAATAAAATTATATTTATAATAAATACATTAATATGCATATCAATGTAATGTTAATATATATACATGATACATGTTAAGTGTATTTATAACAAACATATCGATTTCTATAGAAATCAAACTGTAAAATCAAATGAATCAAAAAGCATTGCATCATAAGATATTGAATTGTATGGCGAATTTTAATTGTATTATTGATTTTATTAATTTTTAATTTTAGCCTTTAGAATAGTAAATATCAAATAAAACTGTTCATTGAACTATGTGTTATAATGTGTGTCTGTATATTTAACGGCGTTAGGTATAAATTAGAATATATAATAATATATAAATTAATAATTTTACGATGAATTATTTATGTCTATATATATATTGTATAGTATGCAGGATCTAGAGAAATTAATAATATTAAAATATAATTTAAAAATATAAACTTTAATAATTAATTATATATATGTTTTGTATTAGTGAATAGATTTGAAAAATTGTGTATACAATATAAAATAAATATTAAGTGAAAATTTCGATAAATAAATACAACAATAATTTATATGAATAAACAAAAATGTTGTTAACAAAATGTGCAATATATAAATATTATAATTTAACTACATTAATTTAGATACAATAAATGAAATAGAAATAATAATGAAAAAAGTTAACAATAAGATGCATTAAATAAATTATATATAATTATATATATTAATATATATAGATCGTAACTTTAATTGTTCTATATAACGTATACTATGCTGAATAATGTAAACATTCATGCGTATGTGTTTCTAAAGGCTATAGTGAAAAATGTAACATATATGTTACATTTTATAATTATTTTCTATCAACCGACTTAGGAAATTAATGCAACAGTGAAAATATACACAACCTATATGTAGAATAATATTATATACAATAATATAATAATGAATGGAAATTAGGAATGAGATAACATTCATTATTTATTGACAAAAATGTATATAATTATTATAAATGATGTATTATAAATAATATCATATAATCATAAGCATATAATTGTATACATAAACTATTTACCAAACATATGGTTTATAATATTAATACCATATAAATAATACTATATTTTATACATTATATATCTATTATTAATACACACATTAATAAATTAATAAGTCATATTATAATTACTTCAAATGAAATACATTGTAACATCTATATATATATATATATATATATATATATATATATATATATATATATATATATATATCTATAGAACGTATACGTATACTATCTACATTTTCTCTCTTTCACAATTATATTATTATAAACTTACAAAGAACATCATTACTGTCTCGCTAGATATATATATATATATATATATATATATATATTATATACCATATCGATGAGCTAAAAATAGTTTCCGATCTCTTTAATTTTAGATAATATTAATTTCATTATATTAAAATTTATATTATGATTTACTACTTATTATATTATATCAATTATATTTCAATATAATATGTATTATTGATTATAGTCGATAATTATAGATATCTATAGATACCAATTATGATTTTATTATTTAATATTAACATTCATAAACTGATATAATTACAAATAATATCACATTTACTAAAGTTATATATATATATATATATGTATGTATATATATGTATGTATATATATATGTATATATATATGTATATATATATATATATATATGAATATGTATCTATGCGTATACATTTTTGGTTATATAAATAATACAATCGTACATATACGATTACATATATTCTCTCTCATACATTCAAATATATGTACAATATTATAAATTCATATATATTTAAATATATAATATGCCTTTAAATATATCAATACATTTAGATATTCATATATGAGTATATGCGTATACGCATTCATGTATACAGTATATATATATATATATATATATATATATATATATATATATATATTGTTATTTTTATTTGGTGGAGTCCTTTCATCCCATCCAGGAATTTAGATGAAGTTTTCACTTATAACCATATATGGCTCTAATGTCCCTTCGAAGCCGCTCTCATATTAATTATCTCATGGCATCCATGATTTTAACGAGAGCCGGTCATTTATTTATACACAATTATATAAGATCACTTCTAAATAATATTTTAAGACCCATTTTATAAAATTAATTAATGGTCCGGACGAGACTCGAACCCGTGTCCTACTGCATGTGTGTATGACGAATTATAAGCCACTGAGTCAAACAGGCATTTTTAATATATATATATATATATATATATATATATATATATAACCACTCTCGTAATAGTTCGATCTATCAATAAACGCATGTATGAATCATTCTTTCTTTATATCGATGGTATGAATACACGCATGATGTCGCACGCACTTATATTACATTTTATTTCAGTGATATAATATTGTAAAATAATAACATAGATTCAAGCATTTTCATTGGTCATGTGGCCCGTATTACTAACATTAGGTGGCCCATATTGCAAACATTTGAAACACCTGTTAAATGACCCCCCACGCACTTAATATTGAATATAAAGTCTATTGTATATATTTATATTCTTCGTATTTAATTAATCTTTCCAATCGTGCTTTGCATTATTTAATTAATGTTTGAGTAACTAACGAAAATGGTGGATAAATAAATAATTATTTAGTAAATTTTCATTTGTAAACTATTTTTTGATATAATGATCAATATTAGAAATATAAATGCAAATATTAAAAAAAAAATACCCCTTATTAATAGAAATGTGATACTGAATAAATCTTGTATAAATATTTTTTTGATTTGAACAATAGTTACTGAGATATCGCAGTGGCCCGTATTACACACTGGCCCGTATTAGACATAATTCCCCTACTTTTGTTTTGCTAATATTTAGTTGTAATTTATTGTTAATGAACCATGTTCGGTAGTCTATTTCTTATCCATCTCTCTTATTATTCACACTCATATACAGGTCACCGATGTAGGATCAAATGTACTATCATACTTAATAAGCATAACTATTTGTTATTTCTCAATGTAGGTTACTGTACAGGTTACCTACAGGTTAATTATATTTAGATTATATGATAATAATAATATATTCAAAAGATATTTAAGATAATGGAACAAATCTACTTAATCTTTCATAATACAACAATCTGCTCTGGAAAGGATTGACATATATAATTAAGATGTGATTATTATATATTATTTATAGAATTATTAAATAATAAAGTTATTAATAAGTTAAATATAATATTAAGAGTTAATCTTGTATTAAATAATAATAAAATTTAATAATATAAAGAATAAAGATAAGCATATTATGAAATCTGAAATATTATTAAATATACATTATAATACTGAATATTTATATCTGAAACAAGAAATTCAATAATTAACTATATATTATGTACTAAATAACTTATATTAAAACAATACATTTTATATTGTATTCATTATGTTAAGTATCTATTGTGTTTATAATTGTTATATTGTATTATAATTAATTAATTAAATAAAAAGGGTATTCATATTTATTTATTATACACATTGATAATATGATGCCAAAACTAAACAATAGTAAATATATTTAATTCACATATTCATAAGAATTAAACAATATTCAGATATATTAACATCACTATATAATAATGTTCTATTATTGTTATCTAAACATATAGAATATATATTATTATTAGAATACATGTAAATTACACTTTCATCATAAACACTATTATATGGTGTTACATCATTAACTATTTCTGTATTAAGAAGTGTCCATATATGGATAATGTATTCATGTGTTGTAATGTTATAACATTCAGGCTTAAGAACACCATCATAACTACCATATACATAAATACAGTTATTTCGTACTAAAGCAGCATGCCTACATCTCGCATGTACTAAAGGAGCTAATGTATTCCATTCACCATCTCTATAATGTATTACTTTATTAGTAACACTACCACAACCATCAGTAACACCACCAGTAACATAAATATCCTCATCTACTACAACTGTGGCATGACTACATACACCATAAGGTAAAGATTTACCTTCTGACCATGAATCTGTATTTATATTATAAATATTCACTTTACATGAATAACTAGTATTATTACTCAGTCCACCAATAGTGATCAAATCACCATCTATCGTTACATTAACAGTTGGAGCGCAGCCACTTACAAATAAATAATCACGAGGGTATCTACAACGGGTTACATCATTAGTTATAGTATTAAATATTAACATTTTACCTTCAGTAAAATTAATAATTAATAAATTACTATTAATATAAATAACTTTATTATCATCACCAAAAGGATATTGAAATATTCTGTTATTATTATTAATATCATAAATACCATCATTTGCTACTTTATATAGAGATAACTGTTTTTTAGTATTGGTAGTTGATTCTTCATAAGTCGGAATGCTAAAACTATCAATAGAGTTTAGTTTATAATAATTTAATAATTCTAGAGTAGATTTATCATTTAATACAGAAATATGAATATGTAATTTCTGAATGATTATATCTAATTTACAGTTTCCTGTATTAATTAGTTTATTATCTAACATTATATTTTTATCACAAAATCTACAATTAATTAGACTAAATAAAGATTTTGCATTATAAAATCTACTATCTAAATCATATCTCAACCATAACACAATACCTTTAACAAAATAATATTCATTTGAACTATTAAAAGCTCGTTGTTTTAAAAATTCATGTAAATCATTAGGGCTTAGTTTTAAGAAAATATATTTGTCTATTGTTTCACTAAAAATAATATTAAAATCACTTTTTATCTTCTGAAGATACATATTAACAGAATTCATGTTATAACTATACATTATATCCAACAGATTACTTGAAGGATGCTCAGGGAGATATTCTGCCAGAAAACTGTCACACTTTTCAATCAAAGACTTTACCTTGGGAATAATTAAATTAACATTAGTTATATTATAAATAAAGAATTTATGATTAATAAAGTTATACAAAATAATTGCTATTATATATAATTATATATTAATCAACATTTTTTATTTTAATATTATTATTATTCTATATTAATAAATTTATTTAATTAATCAGTATATATTAAATTCAATTAAATAATGTAGTATAATTATTAAACAAATTAAAAACTTGTAGATATGATGATATTTCCGTCAATTCCTCTACATTATCTTCAGTGATGCATACCTCCCCGGAATAGATATACTGTATCAAAGACTCCATGCCGTTCTGGCTAAAGTTGAATCTAACTTTAGACTGGCTGTTCTCCTTCATATCAGAGTTAAAGAGACATCTGAAGTAATAACTGGCTCCTGCCAATATTACCTTATGCACCTGGCATTAATTATTATATTAAATAATGATTCATTTATAAATACTATTTACATTATTATCACTGTAAAATTATTTTTATAGAAGTAGTGAAAATAAATATAATGTTAAAATAATCATTGAAATATATATATTACGAGTATGTTTTAATTATAATAACTTAGGGGTTTATAATTTGTAGTAATAGTTTGTATCCGACATGTCAATTTAGTGTAAAATACATGAGGAAATACACATCTATTGTAAAATATATAATGGAGATATTTAACTTTTAATAGCTATATATTATAATACATATAAATACTATAATTATAAACATAGTAGGTATAGAACCTATATTGTATACTTTTACATGTTTATTATTTCTATAAATTAAAATTAATATAACATTTAAAAAAATTTAAATATATACCTCTCTGATTACTAACTAAATATATAATGATATATAACCCTATATTCAATAGAATCACTGATAATTGAGAAGTTGGTCAGGATGTCTTGATTTCTGAGGGAATTCATGTTGGAGACTAAGCCAATGCAATACAAATCCATTGAATAACTGTTATGGATTTTATAAATAATTGTTATTAATTTATTGATATATATACATACATATATAAATATATATACAACTATTTACTGAATAAATATATTAAATTTAATGTAATAATCTCTATATCTAATTGGTTATAATTGAATATGGAATATATATATTTTGTTATCAACAAATATTTATAAATACATAATTGTATATAAACGAAATTAAATTAATAATAATATTATAGCATAATAATTATATAGATTCAATAATATTTAATTAAATTTGTTATATATATACATATACTTAATATATGGAATTAATTAATATAACAAGGAATGAATAATCAATACATAAATAGTAAAATATGAGATCAATAATTGTAGGTGGCAGATATGATGTTGGTATAAAAGTGGAGTGATATTGGAACATTGAAAATAAGTAATGAATGTGCATTTTCTAATTATACTGTAATATGATAAAGTTAAATGAATAATAATTTAATATAATTAAGATCAGCTTATATATAACAAGTTATGGATTGTTGAATTATATCTATATAGTTAAAGTTATATTATTTAATTGTATATTTATAGCGTTAGATATTTATAATAAATAAATAGATATATATATATATATATATACGCAACTTCTATATATAAAGTAGATTGAGATTTAACATGGGCTATATATAGATGCATGAATTTTCCTTTCCAATTGAAAAGTTTAGTATCACATTAAGGGGTGTATTATTATCTAATAATGGGATTTAATATGCACAGCCTGTAAATAGATGGGGATTTCTGTATAAGTTATATTATAATTATTTTATATAAACAAACAACAATTATACTATAAATCATAAGATTTATTTGTGTTTATATCATACAATTATGTTGTATATTTTGAAAATTATTGATCTTTTAATAATTGAATTGTATGTATAATTTTCTAATAAAAATCACATCGATTTAATTCTATTATCCATATACTATCTGGATTATTTTAATAAAATAATAAAAAATAAGCTTCTACAGGAATTATTAATGGATAGCTATACCGAGTAAGTATAATGTCATTTTAAATTTGATTGTATTACAAAATTGATTAAAACTATTTTAATTTAAGTTTACTTAGTAAGTTACTAATTACCAGGGATGTAAATAAATACAAATAACGAATTTGCTAGATATGAACATCGCGACAAAATAACGACCAAATCTTAGACGAAAATGTTTGCTAGGTGTGAACACTCCATCGAAATCGCTGCGATTTTGCCGAGGATTTTGCTGCAAAATAGTATTCAAAATTCTATTTCTACAATTTATCAGCAAAATCGCTAGATGTGATCGCTGCTTTACATATAAAGGAATATAAACATATATATTATAATAACTAAATAATATTTTTATATTATATATATATATATATATATATATATATATATATATATATATATATATATATATATATATATATATATATATATATATATATTAATACAATAACTAGAATATAAAATAGAATGCATTATTAAAAAGTTAATATAAATATCAAAAATACTCTTACTTTACAAGGTTAATATCAAATTTGTAAATAATAAATATAATATATTTTATTAAATCTTATAACAAATATATAAAATAGAGATTGTTAATTAGTTGTTCATATTAATCTCAACTAATAACAGTATTATCAATTCAGATTTATAATAATATCTGAGTATTATCAAAATTTAACTTCATATCAGAGATGTTCTGAAGGATAAATCGCAAAATATTGCTTCGTGAAATTGTTCGCAAAATAGTTGTATTTTTTGAAAGTTTTCTACTATTAAATTGAATTTAATTTTAATTCTTATATTATATATTATTGGTATACGATTTGTCATTTTATAAACTTGTATCCAGTTAATCCTCTATCATCATCACTTTATTCTATATATTCATCTACTATTTCACCTTCATTAAAATAGCAAAGCTTACTTTAAATTATATAGCTTAAATTGTGATTTTTATAAAAAAACTATTTAACTATATGTTTTATGGCATTGCTTATGCACTACTTTATAGTACAGTTCAATAATTTAATCTATTTTAAATACTTTCATATGGATAATTACTTTGAGAGAAAACTTTGTACGAAACTGTACAACTCTGTTATATAAGTAATGTTTGCATTACTATAGTACAATTGTATAAGAATTTAAATTATTATGTTAAATAATAAATTATTACAATATAATGTTATATAATAATATTTATATCAAATGTTTTATTATATAAAATGTATAATACACATGAGTTTATAATATACACTATATATATAAATATATTAATATACACATATAATATATATATATATATATATATATATATATATATATATATATATATATGATATATATAAATATCTAAAAAAACTGATAATCTTTATATTATTTTATGTAAATAGAATTATAATTAAATTATAAACACATCAAAATATTTTAATATTTTTTAACATTCATTTTAATATTAAGTTTTATAATTATATTCTATAAATAATATTGCATTATTATAATCCAATATCATTATCCAGTGATTATATATTATATTTAATCATGTATATATTATATTTATACCATCTTACAAAATATAATTGATCATTCTATATAATTTTATCAAACTATATTGACAGCAGTAAATATGTTATATATCTTATCACTAATAATTTACAATATTATATATGATGTGTCACTCCCATCTAAATATAGATTATAATTACTACTTTTAATACGCTTCTCATGCAGATAAATATATATTTAGGTCATACAAAATACAATATTTTCAAATTTTATCATGCTCATTAATTTGATTAATTAATAACATAGAAATAACATTTATATACTTGGATTTACATTACATTTATTATATTGAAATGAACAATTCACAGACTCTTTTATTTTGATTATTATACGTCTTTTATATTTCGAATTACTAAACCTATCTACATATTACGATTTATATTGTCATTTGTAATTCTAAATGTTTGTTTATAACTTAAAGTTAGTCCAAAAGTTACGATAGAATTATCAATTTATTAAATAGTGATAAACAATTAAATATGCAATAATTTAAAAATAATCTAATATTTCATATTATATCAAAATAACAATACTGTTATATGTTTATTTAATGATATTATATTATATATATAAAATAATAATTAATAAAATCTTATTTTTTAAATTATAAAATATACATTTGTTTACATAAATATCAATGGACATTATGCACTTAAGGGGATACACTGGTTTTTTTTCGAAAAAAAAATTGAATTTAAATATTATTATTAATGTAAAATTATTATTTTTTTAATTATAATACTTACAATAGTATCTTTTATGTGGTGTTTAAATTATGTTCATTACATTATTCATTTTTTTTATATTATATTATTTGAACCTGTATATTCACATTGTATTCATATATTATATTTGAAACTTGATTTACTCAGAATAATTTTTGTTGACCAATAATGCTAAAATAACTAGTATTAACTTTTGTACAATTGAATATTTTTTCAATATAACTAGATAAAACCTGTAAGATTAAAGTTATTTGTCAAAATTAAAAAATATTCATTTAACAAATTTAAATTATCAATTTAGTTGGAAAATTAACGTGTTTTTATCAGATATTTCAAGTATTGTATTTTAAACGTATAACATAAAGATGTGTAAACATCTATAAATGTCAACATATAATATAAAAATATGGAATATTATTAATAGATTACAAAAAAAAATGAATATTTTTGAGTTAATAGATTTCTAAAAATAGCATTTTTTCGTATATTTTACATGTAAACCAAACCAGTGTATCGCCTCCCCTTAATGATCTCTAGGGTAAATATGGAAAAATTCAATAAAAGTATAATTTTATGTATAATTTAATTATTTATTATTAAAAGTATGTGGAAAATATTTCATAATAAAGTTAAACTATAATAATAGAAAAAAAAAGTCATATAACCTTTTAAACTAAAATTATTATTATATGACATATATTCAAATAGGTTAAATCACTCATAAATAAATACATAGTAAATAGTCCAATAATTTGAATTGTTAGTATATGAGTATTTGATTATGGATTATAAATTTAAAAATTAGTTAATTGGTTATGTTTATATAACTTTTGATGTATGAATATAAATTTATAAATTAAATATGATTCTAGAGATAATTTGTTTGTCTAAATATTATAATAGATATAAATATTTCAATTATAAATATGCTTTACAAATTATTATTAATTACAATTATACATATGTATTTGTGTAGATTGATAATACATGGATACATTTAACTAAATCTATAATGTTCAATAAAAAGTTCAATTATAATTTATTTTTTATATTTTACTAAATATTCACCTTCATAATTTATGTTGTAATAATTTATGATATAACCTATAACAAATAGTTACCCATAAAATATATAATTTTTAGTTAATATAAGTTAATAGGTCACAAGTTATATAGAGTTATATTAACCCAATTTAAAAAAAATTCAAAATTCAAAAACTATAATATACGTTCTGGTTTAACTTTTAATTTATTTATTATTTTCTCAAAATTTAAAAACTGTAAATAAAACTACAACCCTAATATTAATTATTTATATGTTGTTAATAAAATAATGCTTTTTGTACAACATAACGTTGTATAAATATGATGTTTAAATATCTAAAATAGAAATATCTAAAATATGTAAAACAGAAGAAAAGGATAAACTATGACTGGTCAATGCTAAGAGATCCGAAGATATGCAAAGAATACAGCAAACAAGTAAAACACACATATAATGAACTAAAAGCAATATCCACTGAAACATCCACAACAGCTACCTACGATCACTTTATAAAAGCAAACGAAGAAACAGCAAAACTATTAATACAAAAGAAAAGAAAACCTCGCGACAAAATAATCGCCCAAGATAATAAAATACAGATACTCAGAAATTCGGCGCAAACAGCATACAACGTATATTCCGCATTGAACACTATCGACTCACATGAAAAATTAACTCAAGCTAAACAATCTCTACAAGATGAATACGATAAAATCGAAGCTGAAATTCTCGAACGCAACGTCAAACTTGTTGAACAATCAAACGAGTAATGTAAGCACGCAGAAAGCTGGAAGCTGATAAATAAAATAACTGGACGGAAAAATTCAAAAAGGGGTAAAATCAAAGCTAATAGCAAAGAAGAACGCGTAACTAAATGGTATGAACATTTCAAGCAATTACTGGGAAACAACAATGAAGAATACGAAACAAGTAACACAGGAATCAAGACCATCAGTGGAAATAATTCTAACATAAAAACTGGACCTTTCACGCCTGAAGAATACAGCAATGTTAAAGAACGACTAACGGATGGTAAAGCAGCAGGACCCGACGGAATTGCTCCTGAAATCCTAAAATACTGCAACTTCGACGACATAATCGTTGAATTTTCAAACAAAATGCTGATACATCATGAAATTCCAAACCAATGGCTAAATTGTAACATCGTTCCTTTTCCAAAATCAGGTAATCTCGAAGACGTAGGAAACTACAGAGGAATTGCTCTTTCGTCGCATATTTTAGCACTCAGACGTTTAATCGAAGGAGTGAAAAGCCACAATCTCAAGGCTATTATCATTTTCGTTGACTTCAAGAAAGCATTCGACAGCATAAACAGAGTTACAATGCTACATATTCTGGAAGCCTATGGAATACCCGAAGTAATAATACAAACGATCGCCCTAACCTATAAAGATACACACGCAAAAGTAATAACACCCGACGGAGAAACTAAAAACTTTGAAATAACTAAAGGTGTCCTACAAGGTGATACTCTGGTACCATTTCTATTTGTGATAACACTGGATTACGCTATGCGACAAGCCATTGGAGGACACGAAGAGGAATTCGGATTCGAAATCACAAAGAAACAAAGTAGACGTCATTCAGCAACAATATTAACGGATCTCAGTTACGCAGATGACATAGCTCTAGTATCCCAAGAAGTCGAACAAGCTCAACTCATGCTAACAAATATTGAAATAGAAGTCGCTAAAATCGGTCTCCATATAAATGCAAAGAAAGCTGAAATAATGTCCTTTAACTACAACACACCAGTCAACATCGAACTAGAAAACTGCACTGCAATAGTAAACGTCGTTAACAATTTCAAATACCTGGGTGCGTGGATGTTGAGCTCACAGAAGGACTTCGAAATTCGTAAAGCAATTTCGTGGTCAGCAATCCACAAAATGAATTCAATCTGGAAATCCAAAATGAACATAAATCTGAAAATAAGAACCTTCAAAGCGACAATCGAGCCAATATTACTATATGGAAGCGAGTGCTGGACAATAGATGCTAGTCTACGTAAGAAAATCGACGGATGATATACCAGATTGTTAAGATTGGCGACCGATACTTCATGGAAAGAAAAGATAACCAACGTTCAACTCTATAGAGGACTGACAAAGATTACTGATGTCAATAAAGATAAAAGACTGCGACTAGCAGGTCATTGTATAAGACACAGTGACGAAATAGCGCACAATCTAATATTATGGACGCCAAAGACCGGTAAAAGAAACAGAGGACGACAACCCAAAACATTTGTAGATATTCTAAATAACGACTGTGACTGCGAAGAAGAAGACGAAATACGTTCATTGATGATGGATCGTGCTGGATGGAAGAAAATGTCAAGATCTGGTCGAGCGAGAGCTCGACTAAAGTAAAGTAAGTAAGTAAGTTAAATATCTAAGCTAAAGTGAAAAATATAGACACAACAATCACTATATAATTTATGTTATGAATTGACTTTTACATATGTTACAATTTTACTTTTTTTAAAGTATGAATTGACTTGATATGAAATAACTAGTATTCTTTTTATATAAATTCTATGTATTTCTCATTCAATTAATAATAATAAATTGAAATATGTATAGATATAATGTAATATATTAGTATTGCAATAACAACCTAATTAATGGATACAAACAAAGAAAAACTCATGTAATATATAATAATATTAGATTAAGTTGATGACCGAGATCAAAATTATCCTGCGTCGACATCTGGTATATCATAGTCTTAGAAATATTTGATTTGATAGTATAACATTATTGATAAAATATACTAAAGTACGTAATACGAAATTCAATAAAGAAGTAATATAATTTTGCAATTTTTTTGAAAATATAATCTAATGTGGCGAGGTATTAAGTTCGACCCTAATCCTTCATTATTTAATTTATATTTTAGAACATAATTTCACTTATCGAATCAAGTTATACTATCTGCAAAATTATCCGACTTTGCTGTTTTTATGCATATTTATTTATCTTATTAATATTCATTTTATTCGTAAAATATACAAAAATACAAATAATTAAAATATACATATCATTAATTAATATAATATTAGTTACATAGTTTATGATGGTTATTTAAAAATATATATATATTTTTTTATAGAGATATTCTAGTAACACACTTACAAAATAGGACAAATTAGTAATTTGAAATTACCCTTTATTCCTCTATAATCGATTTCTATATCTAATATAAATCATATTATATAAGGGATTACGATTATATTTTACGATAGGTACTAATACCAACTTTGCAAATAATATCCGAATAAGGAACAGATATACAATTTAAGCAATATTAGTTATTGAATACTAATATTAAATATTATAATATTATTATAATATTTTTACAAGATATTCATGTAAAAATAGTTTTTATACTGCGATAATAAAATAAGTAACATTGCAAGGTAACATAACATACATTTTTCACATGATCCTAATAATATTATATTCTAATTTATATAATATATATTATTTAATTTAATAGTTATATGTTATAATATATATTAAATATTGTATAATATATATTTACTTAATACAAATAAACTGTAGGGGAAAGGTGTATAGTAGTGACACTTTTGCATATATTGAAATAACTCTTTAACTATTGATTCTCTATATACAATTTTGTTATAGTGTATATGAATTAATCTAAATAATTGCTATTAAAATTTGTTAATATAATCGTTAACACTTTAGATAACGATAGTGTCACTACTATGCCCTAATGCGGGTATTAGTGACACTCGGGGCTAGTAGTGACACACATTAGTACAAATAATAACCGGTAGGTGGACATACAATATAATAATATTTGTTACCTATTATTCCCAGATATATGTATATAATATTGCTTATATGTTAATTCAACGAAGTTCTTAAAATAATGACGCACGCGATTTAAACAATAAAATTGCAATATTATCAAAACCAATCAGAATCCATTTGAGTGTCACTACCAGGGGCGTAGCATGCCTCACAAGCGCCCGGGGCTGTTAGAATGTTGGCGCCCCTTAGTATTTAACTACACACAGTTATATACAACAGTTATATTTTTCATGATTTTACATTAACAAAGTTTTAATTAACAAAATTTTATTAAAACAAATTAAAGATTAAAGTGTAATTTTTCGATTTTTTCGTATAGTAAATTCTTCTACTATTTCTTCTATATAAATGTTATTGAATATCTTACTTTCTATGCCTAATATAGCAAGCCCAGATAGTCTTTCTTGACTCAATGTTGATCTCATATATGTCTTGATTAGTTTCAATTTGCTAAATGAACGTTCACACGAAAGCATTCTATTTCCCTTTCAATTATCAGTTTCCATTTTTTCTTTTCAATAAAAATGTTTGCATTATTTAATACCTCAATATTAGTGTTCCTATTTGTATATTATTTCCAGTCTATGAAAGCTAATCTATGTATTTTGGAAGATTCATGTTCAGCAACTTTTTCTTTTATCTCCAATGGTTAAATCCTCCTTTCTTGATAAATGATGATTTATTTGATTTATCTGTGAAAATAAGACAACAGAAACAATATAATGAGTTTGATGCTGGTGAATAGAGTAGCCAAGATCGTTTAGACTTATTATATTTTCCTACATTTTCATAAAACCATGTGGAATTTACTGCTCTTCCTAGAATGTTTCCTTCATTTCTAAAAGGTCCATCAATATTTTGTAAAATTCCAATATCTTTTCTAAGTAGATTTTCTTTTAAAGCAGGATTAATAATTGCTGATCCATCTATATCAAACTTTATTTCAGAAATATCAGTAATACCCTGTGTAAGCTATGTAAACATTTATATTAGATTTATAATTATATTAAATTTATAATTATATTACATATATAATAATTATAATAATTTAAATTTAATTAATATTATGGTGTAATAATTACGCAGGTATACCTCCATATCAATAGAAACGTCAACTTCATTTTGTGCATGTATATCTAGTACATCTATTCGTTCTACAGGTTCTTCATTTATTTCATAAACTATTTTTACAGATTTAATAACAAATTTATCCATTATTTTGAGTGATTTCAACTTTGTTAATTTATCAATTTCTTCTAGTTTTCTCTTTTTAAATTGACTACAACTCATTTTTTTTCTAAAAAAATAATTATTATGATATTAATATAATAAATCATATGATTAATCTCCTTCCACACCAACTATTGTTGTTTTGTTTTAAAATTTAAAATACTTAAATAATTAATTTAAATTTATACAATAAATAACATTCCACACCTAAAATAACGGTTTGTCCACAATATTGTTTACAATATCTTGGTATGGAAGGTGCTTCATACTAAAATAATGCTTTAATAACAGAAATTTAATAAATTTAATAAAAGAAAATGAAATAATTATTCAGTAAAGTATAACTAATTTTTATTTTATAATTGAATTTATAACATTTATATAACTATTATAGTAAATAACTTATTAAATTGGTTATTTTATGAAGTTATATCAAGGATATGTGTCCATGGTTATATTTACTATAGTAACCTAATAATCTTTGCGTTTTCCATTATAATATTAGATTTAAATTGATTTATTTATTAAATTATTGTAGAATGTTGACCTGTATACAAATTCACACAAATTATAGAAGTAAAGTTCAAATCCGTCAGCTATTATGAATAATGGATATAAGATATTTAGTACCTATTCATAACGTAACGTTTACACTTATATATAAATAAGTATTTATAATAATTATAAACTATAGTTTTTTATAAAAACCCAAACCGAAACCGGTTGTCTTATTAATATATTATTAAATAAGTATTCTATAGTTACTGGGTTTATTTTTTGCTATTATAAATAATTATTCTATATTTTTTTGGCGCCCCTAAAATGTTGGCGCCCGGGGCACGTGCCCCCCCTATCCCCCCCCCCTAGCTACGCCCCTGGTCACTACTACCCGATTTTAGGGTGTTACTAATATACGAAAGTATTTGGTAGATGCAATTGATCGTAGAAACATGCTCATAAACATAAATAAATATTTACTATATTTTCATGCAGACATAAAATCTATCTTTAGTATGAGACTTTAATTTTCTATTTTATATTAAATATTCTTTTATACATTTTTTAATTTTTTAAGAATATATAAAATTCACAAAATCGATTAATTGATTTAATTTTTTTATTTTATAAATTATGGAAATAAAATATACGTATGTCAATAAAGCTTGTGAATACCCACAAATTTCGTATATAAATAAATTTAATTTGACTTGTAGTTTTTGAGATACGCGGAGTGTCACTATTATACACCTTTCCCTATAACGTAATAAATAAATATTATATTGAATAATTTAATATTATAATAATTAAATTATTATAATTTAAGTTTTAAGATCATAACGGACGGGTTGCTAATGTAAATAAGCTCAAAAAAAGGACGAGTTGAGTTTTTATAGGCTAACTTGTTATGTAATGCAGTTAAATAAAAACAAATCAGAAAAAAACTAAATAAATTAAACCAAATAACCATCAAATATTATTACAAAATAAATATATATATATATATATATATATATATATATATATATATTTATATTTAAATTAATATTTATTTTCCCACATTCTCTAAATTGTGCACGTGTGAGTGAAAGTTTACCTATTTGTTTACATATATTTAAATCTTATAATGTATCTAATATTTCTTATTTTATCAATAAATGAGTAATATATTAGTATCTAATAGATACTATCTATAGATAGTATCTATACTATATTAGTACCTATAGGTATCCTACTATAATATATAAACTCAATTTAATAACAAGTTTAAAATATTATTCGGAAGTAAACCCATGAGCACACGTAGATTACCGACTTATATTGATTTATATAAACAATATTATTAAATATTTAATGGCGAGAAAAACTCAAGAAAATATATTATAAACCTGGAATAAAGCATCACTACCAACCTCTAATAATATATTGCCTTATTTTTACATTTCAATATAATTCTTATTAAATACATACAAAAATAAATTATTTTTTTTTTATAATATATAGAAAATATTCATTAAATATAATTTTGTAAAATTATTATTATAATATAATATAAAATTATTTTACGCATGTATGTTATTTATATAAGCACGACAAAATAGTAATATAGCTATACTAGTTGTATCTGTTCGGTTAATTTTATATATGAAATAGTTTAAAATAATTATTCTGTATACTTGAAATTTCAATAATAATATTTTAACATTTAATATTTTAATTTGTCATTAATTTAAGTTTTCATATTATAGTAGGATACCTATATGTACTAATATAGCATAGATAATAATACTATATAAAAGGGTGTACACATGGGGAGTGCAGGCGAGCAAACTTTGTGCTAGCACAAAGTGGCTCGGTAAATACTAAACATATTCTATTTGAGAGCGCCCGCGCGCTCGTACATTTGCTCCCCATGTGTACACCTACAGTTCTAGCACTGAGTGCCAGTAAATGCAAAAGGTTGAATTTTTCATTACTCGTTACCGGAATGGTAAAAAATTAGCATACTCTCTCAAAGGTGATATTAAATACTCAGTATTATACTGTTTATACAGAAATAAATTTAAAAATAAATTGACAACGGATGTATTAATAATTTATTAATCATGTGATGTAAACAACTACTCGGTAGCAGACCACTATTTAATAATACACCCCTTTACTTTTCTTGCGGAAAATGCTGGCAACGAGTGCTAGCACTCGTTGCTCTCGATGTGTACACCTTAAATAGTTTGTGCTAGCACCGAGTGCCGTCACTTATTGCTCTTGACGTGTACACCCCTTAATATTACTCGTGTATTGATAAAATAAGAAAAATATACACGTTTATCTAATATATTATATAATCAATATCATAAAGCAATACTTTTTTTGATTTTTGAATATAAAATTATTGATAAATATGTTAATTTCAATATTATATCATTTAAAATTAGTATCACTATTAATAATAATAGTATATATTATGTATATTATATAAATTATACCTTATAATTTTAAATTATATAAGGCAGAGTTATTGGTTTTTATCATTTTAAAAAAAATCATTTAATAAACAAGCATGACCAGTTATTAGGTTTTTTTGATAAAATAAACCATGGTCACTAACTACGTAGTATGAATGTGAGGTTGAATATTTGATATAATGTTTTTGTAATTGTAAATATTTGGCGTGGTTTATAACTGAATTAACTAAAATATATATTCGTATTATTATATATGATAGCACGAATTATTGTATACTCGTTGGTATCATATACCTTTATATATATTATATATATACACATATATACATATTTTATTAAATTTTTAAAACTCTGGTTTATTCCATGAACTTGCTATTGTCAACTATCTCTATAAAAATGTATAATGTACAATGTAAATTTGACATAAATGTATTTATATGCCATTAATTTAACCATTAACCAAAAAATAATTTCTTTATATCAATGCCATTGTTAGAAGGCTGTTATTTTAAACATTAACCTTAAATCGATCTAATTCAAATACAAATGGTACTATTCTTGTTTTGGAGTGCATTTGTTTCTTGCTATAAAAGCAATCGGGTCACTACACAAATGATAGTGATTACACTAGAACCCTTGATATAGTTGATCCATCGATATAAAGAAAGTGGATAAGCAATTGACGCACGCAATGCATGTAAAAGATAGATACGTGAATGACACTTTTATCGATAAATTAACAAAATGGTATCAATGATTTTGATTGGATATTAGTCATATTATATATGTCAAATATTAAAACAGTAGGCTTTTCGTCGAAATAGATTAAAGTGACTTCTATCTATATCAATGGATTTAAATTATAAATATCAATAAAATCAATAAAATAGTATTACATCTTCAATTTAAATACACAAAATTACGAGGAATGTTGATATTATGTATTTTAAATATATAATTTTATTTTTAGTATAGATAGTACATTAAAATTGGTAGTTATTATCAATATATATACGATAAATACATATTATTATAAATAAAAAGTAGTGGGCCAGATAGTGGGTTTCAACTGCAGCGCTCGTAGCGGATAGTGCAATACACTACATTCAATTGCTTATCCACTTTCTTTATATCGATGAGTTGATCATACTATTTTACTTTCCGTTATTTTAATAAATTAAATAAACCTTATATAGGTATCCCAAACATATTTGTTCTTCCTATTTTTAAATACAACCTGACGATAACTATCATTCTCCGTGGATAACATATTTTACACGCGAGATAACATATATTAATTTTAATATTATATCATTTAAAATTAGTATCAATATTAATAATAATAGTTATATTATGTATATTATATAAATTATATCTTATAATTTTAAATTATATAAGGCAATGTTGTTGGTTTTTATTGTTTTTAAAAAAACCAAAAATTCAAAAAAATAAAAACAAAAACAAAAACAAAAACAACAACAATCAACAACCCTATCAATATTATTAATAATTGTATAGGTTATATGTATTATATAAATGTATTAATTTAATAAATAAGCCTGGTTGAAAGAAAAATATAATTTGGATATAATTTACTGAATCCTTGTATAAATTATACTATATTACTTTTTAATATAATATACACGAAATATCTAATAATAATCATATATATTTACAAGTATTTATTACAAATAACATTCAATATAACAATGTATTAATAATAATTATTTAATAAATAAAAAAACCAATATTCTTCACACAAAAACCAAAATAACCAAAAATAACCAACAACCCTGTTAAAATTAAAACCATTTTATTATTTTTAATTTTAATTTTAAATGAATATACCACAATTTTTTGTGTACTTTCTTGGAGCATAATCCGCCCACGTTCTCTTCTATTCCCCAATTTATATAGAATTTACATACTACAGATTAAACTTTTCCACTTCCTAGCTGCATTTCTCTAATATTAAGTCCTTATTTTATTAAGCCCTTAAGGGTAGGCGCTGGAGTTAAAATGTGTTAAATAATGTTTACAATATTTTTGTAGTATGTATTATCCAAGTTCTGTATTTTATTTATAATATCCTAATATATTTTTTAAATATATCATTATATAATATATTAATCATCTACACATATAAAAGAAAGTCTATTTAAATATTTATTTATTTATTTATTTATATGCGTTCGATGTTTAAGAAAACGGCTGGACGGATTTACAAAATTTAAATTGCTACTAATTCTCTACGAAAAAAGTATTGTGGTTGTTCGGATGAATTTTGTATTTCCACCTCTACACCGATCATAATTACGTAAAACTGTCCTTTTAGAGCTATTTTCCCTATATCTTGAAATCTTTTTATTTTAGAAGAAAATGTTTCACACATGAAATGTATGCGAATGTGAGGTGTTTCGTACAAATGTAATTATATTCACTTTACCATAATTAATGCATTCGTAAATGGCAATAAAGGTGATAACGTTTACGTTTTCAATATATTTAACGACGAAATTTAAAATTTTTCAATAAACACTTAAATTTAAGTGCTTTGTTATTAATAAATAAATTGTTTTCTATAAATAAATCTTTGTTTACATCTACATTGATAACAATTAGTTACTATTATACCCGGCCAACGCCGGGTCGTAGCCCGAACAATTTTCAAGCAAATGAAATTAAATTGAATGATGAACAAAGAATAGTTTATAACAAAATCTTACAAAGTGTAAATAACGAAGATGGAAAATTGTTTTTCCTGGATGCCCCCGCAGGAACTGGGAAAACTTTTTTGATTAATTTATTGCTAGCTAAAATGAAGATGGCAAATAAAGAACATATTGCTGTAGCATCATCAGGAATAGCAGCAACTCTATTATTGAACTGTATAATAGCCCATTCAATTTTTAAGATTCCAATACAGTTAAACGAAGATTCCATTTGCAGTATAAAGAATAATTCAAAATCAGGGAAACTATTTAGAAGCTGTAGATTTATTGTTTGGGATGAATGCACAATAACTCATAAGCATTAGAAGCCGTCGATAGAATGGTAAGAGACATAGTAAACAAAGATAAGCCGATGGAAGGACAGAGATTAATACTTAGCAGAGATTTTAAACAAATCCTTCCAGTAGTTAAAAGAGGTACAAAGACAGACCACATAAATTCGTGTTTGAAAACTTCAGTAATGTGGAAAAATATAAGATTAATAAAAGTAACTAAAAACATGAGAGTATTCTTATCAAACAATCAAGATACAACCACATTCGAAAATCATCTCTTAGATATAGGTAATAGAATGACGCAGAAAAATAATGGTATGGATATTATCCCGTGCGGAAATATAATGGAAAATAAGAATGAACTCATCACGAAAATTTATTAAATGTTGAAGACAATTATTTGGATGAAAATTGGCTTTGCGAAAGATGTATATTAACACCTAAAAATGACAATGTATATAAAATAAATCAAAATTTACTAAATAAATTTCCAGGATGGATGAAAGTATATAGGTCAATAGACAGAGTACAAAAGAAAAGAAGTTGTAGATTATCCCATAAAATTTTTGAATTTCATTAAACTTTCCGGATTACCAGACCATAAACTAGCACTAAAGTAGGAGCGTCAAACATGCTACTAAGAAATTTAAATCCCCCAAAATTATGTAATGGACCCAGATTGATCATAACTAATTTACAAAATAATTTGATAGAAGCCAAAAACGGGTCAATATAAGGGAGAAGGAGTCATGTTTCCCAAAATACCACTGATACCATCAGATTATCCCTTTAATTTTAGAAGACACCAATTTCCAATAAAACTTTGTTTTTCCATGACAATAAACAAATCTCAAGGACAATCTTTTAAAGTCGTGGGCTTAGATCTTGAAATCTAATGATTCGCCCTCGGTCAATTATATGTAGGCTGTTCAAGAGCACGCGAAGAAAAAGATTTATATATACTGGCCAAAGATATTCATATATATATGAAAATCTTATATGAAAAACATATATGTTTTACAAATAAAGAAATATAAATAAATTCGTAATAATTATAATGTCATTCAAATTTGGATATATTCATGTAAATAGGCAGGGCAATATTTCAGACATTATCATTTCCACTACAAGTATAATACCCGGGCAACGCCGGGCCGTAGCCAGCTAGTCTATACATATAAAAGAAAGTATATTTAAATATTTATTTATTTATATGCGTTCGATGTTTAAGAAAATGGCTCGACGGATTTACAAAATTTAAATTGCTACTAATTCTCTACGAAAAAAGTATTGTGGTTGTTCGGATGAATTTTTTATTTCCGCCTCTACACCTATCATAATTACGTAAAACTGTCCTTTATCGACCTATTTCCCTCTATAGGGAATTCTTTTGATTATAGAAGAAAATGTTTCACACATAAAATGTATGCGAATGTGAGGCGTTTCGTAAAAATGTAATTATATTCATTTTACCATAATTAATGCATTCGTAAATGGCAATAAACGGTGATAACGTTTACGTTTTCGATATATTTAACGAAGAAATTTTAAATTTTTCGATAAACAATTAAATTTAAGTGCTTTTGTTATTAATAAATAAATTGTTTTCTATAAATAAATCTTTGTTTACATCTACATTGATAACGATTAGTTACTATTATACCCGGGCAACGCCGGGACGTAGCTCGATAAATGTTCAAGCAAATGAAATTAAATTGAATGATGAACAAAGAATAGTTTATAACAAAATCTTACAAAGTGTAAATAACGAAGATGGAAAATTGTTTTTCCTAGAACTGGAAAATTTTTTTGATTAATTTTTTGATTAATGAAAATGGCAAATAAAGAACATATTGCCGTAGCATCATCAGGAATAGCAGCAACTCTATTATTGAACTGTAGAACAACCCATTCAATTGTTAAGATTCCAATATAGTTAAACGAAGATTCCATTTGCAGTATAAAGAATAATTCAAAATCAGGGAAACTATTTAGAAGCTGTAAATTTATTGTTTAGGATGATTGCAAAATGATTCACAAGCACGCATTAGAAGCCGTCGATAGAACTGTAAGAGACATAGTAAACAAAGATAAGTCGATGGGAGGACATACATTAATACTTAGCGGAGATTTCAGACTAATCCTACCAGTAGTTAAAAGAGGTACAAAGACTGACCACATCAATTCGTGTTTGAAAACTTCAGTAATGTGGAAACATATAAGATTAATGAAATTAACTAAACACATGAGAGTATTCTTATCAAACAATCAAAATACAGCCACATTAGAAAATTATCTCTTAGATATATGTAATGGAATGACGCAGAAAAATAATGGTATGGATATTATCCCGTGCGGAAATATAATGGAAAATAAAAATGAACTCATCACGACAATTTATGAAAATGTAGAAGACAATTATTTGGATGAAAATTGGCTTTGCGAAAGTTGTATATTAACACACAAAAAATGACAATGTATATATAATAAATCAAAATTTACTAAATAAATTTCCAGGAGAGATGAAAGTATATAGACAGAGTACAATAGAAAAGAAGTTGCAGATTATCACATATACTTTTTGAATTCCATTAAACTTTCCGGAATACCAGACCATAAGCTAGCACTAAAAGTAGGAGCGCCAATCATGTTACTAAGAAATTTAATCCCCCAAAATTATGTAATGGATCCAGATTGATCATAACAAATTTACAAAATAATTTGATAGAAGCAAAAATCGGTTCAATATAAGGGAGAATAATTCATTTTTCAAAATACCACTGATACCATCAGATTATCCCTTTAATTTTAGAATACTCCACTTTCCAATAAAACTTTGTTTTTCCATGACAATAAACAAATCTCAAGGACAATCTTTAAAGTCGTGGGCTTAGATCTTGAAACCAAATGCTATGGTCAATTATATATAGGCTGTTCAAGAGCACGCAAAGAAAACAAAATAATATATACTGGCTAAAGATTTAAAATATATATATGAAAATCTTATATGAAAAACATATATGGAAATATAAATAAAATTAGAATAATTATAATGTCATTCAAATTTGGATATATTCATGTAAATAGGTAAGGCAACATTTCAGTTATTATCATTTCCCACTACATGTATAATACCCGGGCAACGCCGGGTCGTAGCCAGCTATCTATACATATAAAAGAAAGTTAATTTAAATATTTATTTATTTATTTATTTATTTATATGCGTTCGATGTTTAAGAAAATGGCTCGACGGATTTACAAAATTTAAATTGCTACTAATTTTCTACGAAAAAAGTATTGTGGTTGTTCGGATGAATTTTTTATTTCCGCCTCTACACCGATCATAATTACATAAAACTGTCCTTTATCGACCTATTTCCCTCTATAGGGAAATCTTTTGATTTTAGAAAAAAATGTTTCACACATGAAATGTATGCGAATGTGAGGTGTTTCGTACAAATGTAATTATATTCACTTTACCATAATTAATGCATTCGTAAATGGCAATAAACGGTGATGACGTTTACGTTTTCGATATATTTAACGAAGAAATTTTAAATTTTTCAATAAACACTTAAATTTAAGTGTTTTTGTTATAAATAAATAAATTGTTTTCTATAAATAAATCTTTGTTTACATCTACATTGATAACGATTAGTTACTATTATACCCGGGCAACGCCGGGTCGTAGCCCGGAAAATTTTCGAGCAAATGAAATTAAATTGAATGATGAACAAAGAATAGTTTATAACAACATCTTACAAAGTGTAAATAACGAAGATGGAAAATTGTTTTTCCTGGATGCCCCCGCAGGAACTGGACACACTTTTTTGATTAATGTATTGCTAGCTAAAATGAAGATGGAAAATAAAGAACATATTGACATAGCATCATCAGGAATAGCAGCAACTCTATTATTGAACTGTATAATAGCCCATTCAATTTTTAAGATTCCAATACAGTTAAACGAAGATTCCATTTGCAGTATAAAGAATAATTCAAAATCAGGGAAACTATTTAGAAGCTGTAGATTTATTGTTTGGGATGAATGCACAATAACTCATAAGCATTAGAAGCCGTCGATAGAATGGTAAGAGACATAGTAAACAAAGATAAGCCGATGGAAGGACAGAGATTAATACTTAGCAGAGATTTTAAACAAATCCTTCCAGTAGTTAAAAGAGGTACAAAGACAGACCACATAAATTCGTGTTTGAAAACTTCAGTAATGTGGAAAAATATAAGATTAATAAAAGTAACTAAAAACATGAGAGTATTCTTATCAAACAATCAAGATACAACCACATTCGAAAATCATCTCTTAGATATAGGTAATAGAATGACGCAGAAAAATAATGGTATGGATATTATCCCGTGCGGAAATATAATGGAAAATAAGAATGAACTCATCACGAAAATTTATTAAATGTTGAAGACAATTATTTGGATGAAAATTGGCTTTGCGAAAGATGTATATTAACACCTAAAAATGACAATGTATATAAAATAAATCAAAATTTACTAAATAAATTTCCAGGATGGATGAAAGTATATAGGTCAATAGACAGAGTATAAAAGAAAAGAAGTTGTAGATTATCCCATAAAATTTTTGAATTTCATTAAACTTTCCGGATTACCAGACCATAAACTAGCACTAAAGTAGGAGCGTCAAACATGCTACTAAGAAATTTAAATCCCCCAAAATTATGTAATGGACCCAGATTGATCATAACTAATTTACAAAATAATTTGATAGAAGCCAAAAACGGGTCAATATAAGGGAGAAGGAGTCATGTTTCCCAAAATACCACTGATACCATCAGATTATCCCTTTAATTTTAGAAGACACCAATTTCCAATAAAACTTTGTTTTTCCATGACAATAAACAAATCTCAAGGACAATCTTTTAAAGTCGTGGGCTTAGATCTTGAAATCTAATGATTCGCCCTCGGTCAATTATATGTAGGCTGTTCAAGAGCACGCGAAGAAAAAGATTTATATATACTGGCCAAAGATTTTCATATGTATTATATAATATATATGAAAATCTTATATGAAAAACATATATGTTTATAAATAAGGAAATATAAATAAAATTCGTAATAATTATAATGTCATTCGTAATAGCAGGGCAACATTTAATACGTTATAATGACCACTACAAGTATAATATCCGGGCAACGCCGGGCCGAAGCCAGCTAGTCTATACATATAAAAGAAAGTCTCTTTAAATAAATATATATATATATATTTATATGCGTTCGATGTTTAAGAAAATGGCTCGACGGATTTACAAAATTTAAATTGCTACTAATTCTCTACGAAAAAAGTATTGTGGTTGTTCGGATGAATTTTTTATTTCCGCCTCTACACCGATCATAATTACGTAAAACTGTCCTTTATCGACCTATTTCCCTCTATAGGGAATTCTTTTGATTATAGAAGAAAATGTTTCACACATAAAATGTATGCGAATGTGAGGCGTTTCGTAAAAATGTAATTATATTCATTTTACCATAATTAATGCATTCGTAAATGGCAATAAACGGTGATAACGTTTACGTTTTCGATATATTTAACGAAGAAATTTTAAATTTTTCGATAAACAATTAAATTTAAGTGCTTTTGTTATTAATAAATAAATTGTTTTCTATAAATAAATCTATGTTTACATCTACGTTGATAACGATTAGTTACTATTATACCCGGGCAACGCCGGGACGTAACCCGGAAAATGTTCAAGCAAATGAAATGTAATTGAATGATGACAAAGAATAGTTTATAACAAAATCTTACAAAGTAAATAGGAAGATGGAAATTTTTTTTTCCTATATGCCCCCGCAGGAACTGGAAAAACTTTTTTGATTAATTTATTGCTAGCTAAAATGAAGATGGCAAATAATGAACATATTGCCGTAACACCATCAGGAATAGCAGCAACTATATTATTGAATGTAGAATATGTTGATATGTATATAATGCCCATTCCATTTTAAAGATTCCAATACAGTTAAACGAAGATTCCATTTGCAGTATAAAGAATAATTCAAAATCAGGGAAACTATTTAGAAACTGTAGATTTATTGTTTGGGATGAATGCACAATGACGCATTAGAAGCCGTCGATAGAATGGTAAGAGACATAGTAAACAAATATAAGCCGATGGGAGGACATACATTAATACTTAGCGGAGATTTCAGACAAATCCTTCCAGTAGTTAAAAGAGGTACAAAGACAGACCACATAAATTCGTGTTTGAAAACTTCAATAATGTGGAAAAATATAAGATTAACTAAAAACATGAGAGTATTCTTATCAAACAATCAAGATACAGTCACATTCGAAAATCATCTCTTAGATATATGTAATGGAATGACGCAGAAAATTAATGGTATGGATATTATCCCGTGCGGAAATTTAATGGAAAATCAAAATGAACTCATCACGACAATTTATGAAAATGTAGAAGACAATTATTTGGATGAAAATTGGCTTTGCGAAAGTTGTATATTAACACCTAAAAATGATAATGTATATATAATAAATCAAAATTTACTAAATAAATTTCCAGGAGAGATGGAAGTATATAGGTCCATAGACAGAGTACAAAAGAAAATAAGTTGTAAATTATCCCATAGAATTTTTGAATTTCATTAAACTTTCCGGATTACCAGACCATAAACTAGCACTAAAGTAAGGGGGCCAATCATGCTACTAAGAAATTTAAATCCCCCAAAATTATGTAATGGATCCAGATTGATCATAACTAATTTACAGATAATTTGATAGAAGCCAAAATACTAACGGGTCAATATAAGGGAGAAGAAGTCATGTTTCCCAAAATACCACTGATACCATCAGATTATCTCTTTAATTTTATAAGACACCAATTTCGAATAAAACTTTGTTTTTACATGACAATAAACACATCTCAAGGACAATCTTTTAAAGTCGTGGGCTTAGATCTTGAAACCGAATGCTTCGCCTACGGTCAATTATATGTAGGCTGTTCAAGAGCACGCAAAGAAAAAAAATTATATATACTGGCCAAAGATTGTCATATATATTATATAATATATATGAAAATCTTATATGAAAAACATATATTTTTTATAAATAAGAAAATATAAATAAAATTCGTGATAATTATAATGTCATTCGTAATAGCAGGTCAACATTTAAGGGGATCCCGAACATTTAAAGTGATGGTAATTTATTTTTTTTAATATTTTATTCTATTACATAATAATACTTATTGTAGTGTTTTTTATTATCTGTAAAAAAAATTAGACATGAATTCAGTCTAGAAGTTGCATAAAAATGTGTTTTTTAACGATAAGATAATGCTATTATATGCTATTCAATATTACATTGTTATGCTGTCAAACTGCAAACGCTGTTTTCTCAGAATAATTATTTCGCGCTAGGTATGTGCATTCAAAAATATAGAACATAAAAACTATTATAATTATAATATTAATTTTGTTTGCTTTATATAGAATTTAATTATATGAATAGTAAAATAGAGAGATAGTTAATAAAATGTATAGAATTCATCGTATAAAATGATAATTTCTATAGAAATACCATCATTTTAATATCGCTGATTTTTAATTTGGATATATATAATATAATAAATAATAATATTAAAAATAACTTTCTATTTTCCTATGCATGTATATATTATGAATACATAACAAAAAAAATTAGGTCAATTGAATGAATAGAATATCAGTTATATTTTTGTTAGTTGACATATATTTTTCCTATCTATTTATACACGAAATTTGCAAATTGCGTGTTATGTGCGGGATCCCCTTAAGACGTTATAATTACCACTACAAGTATAATACCCGGGCAACGCCGGGCCGAAGCCAGCTAGTTCTATTATAATATTCAATAATAATTATAATTAAAAATAATCCATATATTGCAATAATTAATTAATATTTATAAAATATAACTATGTTATATATTAATATTCAATTATTATTATAATAATGATAATAAAATATTATATAATCAGCATATTCTATGTACAAGGTATATATGTCATATAAGATTAATTAGATAGCAGATGACGTGTGACCATGTGATATCGTTCATGCGCAGTGAGAGAGTGTGTGTTATTTAGTATGTAACGTAGCTACAACTGTTGACAGCTAACTCTAGTATACACACACGTGATACATGTACGATGTAGCTATGACTCATACCTGATACATCACTAGCCGTCACGCATGGTTACACTACTAATGCCGTCACGCATGATCGACCCGGGTCGATTAAACAAGGAATCGTTCCACTATATATAGCTATAAAACTCCATATATATATATATATCGTCTGATACTTAAATTGTAATATACATACAAATATTCTATACCTTCACTAATTTCATATTACTATATAACATCATCCGCTACTTATTAGAGTTTCTATAGAGTATACGCTATAGAATAAATTATTTTGTAAAATAAAATAGAATTAGATTATAAATTATCTGTGTGATTATTATGTTAGATGAATATACTTATCGGTGTCTCCGTGCATTCTATAGAGTTATAATACATGTATCATGTACGTGACTTCCAATCGGTGTCAATACTAAATACAGTATTTAAATAGCTCTTTAAGGAGTGCATTACCAAGTGTAGTGTTCATATTAGTCTGGGGTCGATGGCTCAAGTCTGGGTTCGATGGCTCAGTGGGACAACCAAAAGCTAGTAAGCCAGAGGTCCCGGGTTCGACTCCAGATAGTTCTTGTTTTTCTCTTGTGTTTATCAAGAATTTAATAAACGATAAATCAAAACACAAGAAAAAAAAATGTTACTATTTGTTTTGTATTGTCCGGGGCTCCTCACAGTTATTTATAACATGTACAAGTCTATGACTTCTTGAGGGGTCCATTTGTATCCGATATTATTATATGTGTGATTCAATAAATAAATATTATTATTATTATTATTATATATATTATATATTTAGTGTATCCTTATATAAATACTATTATAAATATATGAACACAATCACAATGATGTTATATATAGACACGTATATGTCCATTTATATATATATATATATATATATATATATATATATATATATATATATATATTTACATACATACTCACATAAATACATTCACAAACTATTACATTTAAGAATAAATATATTTATTAGGTATAATAAGAATAAATATATTTAGGTTGATTATAATCAACCAAGTAATATTAAGAATACATTTAAAGAATATTATATTCTAGTTTGTGAACTGATTTCTTAAGGTTGGATATAAGTAGGTATTCGTTATTATAATTAATAAAATCAGTTTAGCTATTTTGCATATTTAACAAATGGTTGGTTAATATAATATAATAATGAATGAGTAATGGATACCATATATTAGTTGTGAATAAACTCACGTTTAGTAGTTAGTCAGGCTTATGTTAACGTTAGTGTTGACGGAGATCTGTGTTCTACTGTGGAATGTGTACTAAAATATGCGTGTGTCATCTAACCATGGGTGATTACCAACCGTGGCAGTACTCGGTAATTTGCGTACGTTGTGGGAGGTGTGTTTATCTTTTAAGATAATGATTGACGCGAGATTGCATATTCTAGATGCAGACACACTAATTGATTATATAACTAAAGTAATATTTATATATTAAATTTAATTGAATGGAATTAAATCTACTAATTTATTTAATTAATTATGTATATATAAATGTAATATATAAATACATTGCCTATACATAGATACTATAGTATAATTATATATAATACTAGATATATATAAATAAATAATTATTATAATAAAATAATATATAATATATAAATACATTACCTATACATTGATACTATAGACTATAGTCTATAGTTTAATTATATATAATACTAGATATATATATATATACATAAATAATTATTATAATAAAGTATATATAAATACATTACCTATACATAGATACTATAGTATAATTATATATAATACTAGATATATATATATATATATATATATATATATATATACATAAATAAGTATTATAATACAGTATATATAAATACATTACCTATACATAGATACTATAGACTATAGTCTATAGTTTAATTATATATAATACTAGATATATATATATATACATAAATAATTATTATAATAAAGTATATATAAATACATTACCTATACATAGATACTATAGTATAATTATATATAATATATTATATAGTATACTAGATATATATATATTAGGGTGGAGTGTACTTTTTAAAATCGATTTTATATATATAATACTTATCAAATATAAATGAATTCAAGTGTATTATATTGATATAAGTTATCTACTTCTAATGTTATATATTATATATCATATTATTAACTAGAATTGCTACAGAACGTTTTTCAAATCTGTCATGTTAAAGAATACATAAAACGGCCATGTTTGTTATTAATTTAGTCATTTTAGGTTTATGATTTTAATATTATCTAAAATAACATAATCTTACAGCTGTGATATTATGAAATGATAATATGACTTATATATTTATTTTGTGAATTATAATGTTTTAGTTTAAAAGTTAGCTTTATTTAAATATAATTTGTTCCTATATTTAAAATCTTTTTAAATTGGCAATTAATTTATGAACTCTGACATTAGTATATTATATGAGCCAATCAAAATATTATTTTGAAATATTTAAATATTTATCAAATACTTTACTTGTTATTTTTTAATATTTAAATATTTATAAATTACTTTACTTGATTTAAATATTTCAAAGTATATAAATCATATATTCATTTAACATGTGTATGCCTAACATATTTATTTTGTTTATATACATAATTTAATAACATATTTATATATAATATTAAGCTAGTAAATTATATACTAATAGGTTGAATTTTAAATTATTATAATAATTATTATCTTACATTCTTAGTATGATACTATATAACATAGAGTGTGTTTTACATACTAAACCGGTTAACTATAAATCTATGATATGAACTATAAAAACTGATAAATTAAAGTATAAGCTATTAAATTAAATATATTTAAAAACGATTTATATAAAATTATTGCAAGTATAATATAATATTTTCAAATTAAAATTACCAACTAGGTTTACATTTTATATACTACTATATTATATCAAATATAATATTAATTTTCTTAAATAATATATGATATACACTGCAGTAATCACATGCAATCATTTATAAAATGATAACCACCTACAATGTTATAGTACTAATTATTTAAGTTATTAATTATTAACATTTATATCATATCATTTCTATAGTAACACTTATATATATTAATTGTACAGGTAGTGATATATAATTTATTAATAATATATATTTGTTATTATACAATATAATTTTATATAGTTACACATTTACTAATTATTTACTCTTATTATACTAGGTATATTATATACCCATTATACATATTATTTTATTATTCAACTATTTTGTTTTTGTTTTAATAATACCTATATTATACAGTATGTACTAATACAATGTAGAATAATAATAATAATGCAATATTAATAGCAATCAATAAATATGCATATGTATATTATATTCCTTCTTATAGATATGTATATGTTTAAATGGTGTAATAGCGTACTGTATATATTATCATACATAATTGTTATTGTGACATTTACATGTAAAACTTATTTATAAATAATGACTATTAATATAATCATAGTATTAGATGTATCTTAATATTAGGTTAACACATTAAAATATATCTGGATCGTCCATATCCATCGCTTTCTTCTGTCCCCATTTTGATTTTATAGATAAGTTTCTGCGTCAGACTTTTAAATATGTCCATTTCATATAATAAATACTTGAAATATTATTACCGGTAACTATTTAATAAATATTATATTATATTTGTACTTGATATTTATACCTAAATATAAAATTAATTTATATATATACATTTAATAATAATAATAATAATATCAGATTCAGTTGATGACCGAGATCAAAAACCCAGATATGGTATAGAAGTTCTATTGAACTTATCGAGATACCAACCTGCTCTTGGTAATGAGAGAATTAATACAAAATGAATAAATATAAATAAATATTTTACAATTCTATATTGTTCATTCGTGTTCTGTCTCATAAAAAAGCAATACAATAAAATTAAATATATCTCTCAATACCAAGAAATCATCATGTATATAACAATAAAATAATAATAAAATATAATAAAAATATATAATAAAATATTAAAAAATGTAAAAAGATACTAAAATAATAAATAAGTTAAACTATAAAAATCAAATAAAACTAAAGACCAAAGGCTAGAGATAAAAATATGTACAATACGAACAATTTAAAAGAGCTAAAAAGAAGAAAAGATGATCATGTAAATAAAATAACAAACAATACAGATAAGGTGTAAGTGATTAAATATAACTATTTAAAAGCATGTTTTTAATATGTATTGTAAAAGTATTCAAATTCGTCAAAGATGATGTGGTTGTATTTAAAGAATTCCATAAATATGCGCCTTTGTAACGAATACTAAATTTATCATGATCAAATCTTATTTTTGGTATTAAGAATGTTCTATTTAACCTAAAAGTATATAAAGAGCAATTATAGGTAAATAACTTACAAATTGAACTATGCAAATAATGATTGTTATATATTCTAAACATATATTTATAAATGGATATATTTATTATATCTTTAAATTTAAGAATGTTATGTCTTAAAAAAATGTAATCAATATTGGTTTTGTTATCAAGTTTATATATTGCTCTCATACATTTATTTTGTAAAATTTGAATACATTTTATATTGCTATGGTAAGTACTTCCCCATATAATAGAACAATAATTAATATGACTATGAAAAAAAGAAAAATATAGCATAACTAAAGTATTAATATTAAATTTATATTTATATCTATGTAGTAAACTAAGTCCATAGTAAAGTTTATTTTTAATATTATTTATTTGCATTTTCCAATTTCGATTTTCGTCAATTAAAATGCCTAAGAATTTAAAATTAGTTGATTGTTTTATGGCTATATTATTTATTTTTATGTTCAATTTATGTTTAACTCTTGTGCGATGGAATAAAATTAATTTTGTTTTATCAATATTAAGAACTAGCTTATTACCACAAAGCCAGTCACATATTAAAACTAAAGTAGAATTTATTTCTTTTTCTAGATCATTTAACTTATGAGACTTAAATGTTAAAGTTGTGTCGTCAGCAAAAAGAGTAAAATTGCATTTATTAGTTATATTAGGTAAATCATTTATGTACATTAAAAATAATACTGGTCCCAAAACTGAACCTTGTGGTACACCACATTTAATCGGAAGTATTTTAGAATTGGTATTATTATAGCTTACGTATTGATACCTGTTTGTCAAATAATTTTTTAATAATGACAAAGTGATACCTCTGAAACCATATATATATAATTTGTTTAATAAAATTTCATGATTAATAGTATCGAAAGCCTTTTTTAAATCAATCGATATTGTGGATATGAATAATTTGTAATTTATATTTAAGTAATCGATATAATTTATCAAAGCATCACATGTTGATATAGATTTTTGAAATCCAAATTGAGAATTGTTTATTAAAGAATTTTTATCTAAAAATGAAAACATTCTTACTTTTAAAATGTTTTCAAAAATTTTTGAGAATTGTGATGTCAATGATATTGGCCTATAATTCGAGCAATCATTTTTATTTCCTTTTTTATATAAAATTATAACTTTAGATGTTTTAAGCACATCAGGGTAAACACCATTTTCAATGCATTTATTAAATAAAATTGATAAAATATTACTAATGGATAAAATAATGTTACGTATTAAAAAAAAGTTAAAATCATGGGAATCCGTACTATATTTTGAATCACAATTATATACAATATTTTCAATTTCTATTGATGAAACAGGCTTTATAAAAATTGAACTCTTATTACTAGTAATATTTTCATATATATTTTGATTAGAGTATGGTATATTTTTATTTAATTCAACACCTATATTTGAAAAATATGAATTGAACATATTAGCATTTTGTAAATCTGTTAATTTATTATCAATAATAGTTCCTGATTTTTTATTATTTCCTATAACTTTATTTAATGTACGCCAAGTATTTTTAATATTATTATTTTTTATTTTATTTTCATAATATTTTTTCTCTGTATATTTTAATATTTTCATTAAGCAATTTTTATAATTTTTATATACATTTATTAGTGAATGATTATTTAAAGATTTTTTATACATTTTAATCTTTTACCTATGCATTTAAGGATGGAAGGGGTTAGCCATGGTTTATCAAAAACTCCAGATTTAATTTTAACTTTTTTTAATGGACAATATATATTATATGAATTAGTTAATGTAGAGATAACATTTTTAAAAGATATATGAATATCAGATTGAGTTAAAATGAAAGACCAATTTATATTAGTAAGATTATTATTAAAATTAAAAATATTTTGATCTGAATGATCCCTAATATATTTATAAGAGTTTTTCGTTTTTATATTAATATTTTTTTTTAAAATACAGAATATCGGTAAATGATCACTGATATCAGTCAAGAGAACGCCATTAAAAAGTGGCAAAGATAAAAAATTTGTGTAAATATTATCGATAATAGAATTTGTTTGATTAGTTATATGGGTAGGTTTAGTGATTGTCGCTATTAAATTTAGGGAATAAAGAGTATCAATAACAAATTTAGTACTTGTATGGGAATTATGATTATTTATATTTATATTGAAATCGCCTGTTAAAATTAATGATTTATTTAGATGACGATTAAATGTATTATATATAATATCAGTAAATTCAATTATATTAAATATAGGTGCTTTATATATACCTGATAGTAAATAATTAATATGTTCGTATATAAATGAGATCGTAATCATATCATAAGCATCATTGACAGATAATCATAAATTATCAATTAATTTATATTTAATATTATTATTAATGAAAATGGAAACTCCACCTCCACGCTTATTATTTCTTACTATATGTTCAGATGAATAATTAGGAATATTAAATAAGTGTTTATTAGATGTAGTTAGCCATGATTCAGTTATTACAATAATCATAAAGTTTATTTTTAAATATAAAAGGTAATCAGTAATAGAATCGAAATTTTTAGGAATACTCCGAGCATTAAAATGAATAATAGATAATTTACGACATATATTTAAATTTGATAAATTATCATAATATTTACACTGTAAAAAAGTTTTATTTATATTATCGATTATATTAGAATCGCATTTTAGTTCGTCAGGAATGTAATTATAAGTTAAGACTTTATTAATTGATGGTGAACTAAATTGCATAACTAATATATAAATAGAGAAGAAAACGATATGTAAAAAAATCAATGGAAGCTAAACAAATAAATTAAATAGAACTAAATTAAAAGATATATAATGATGAAAAAATGCAATACTGAATAAGCCTGAAACTATAAAATATAAAGTATAAAAATAAACCTGAATTGAATAAAATATAATAAAACTATAAAAACTATATACTTTTAAATTATAATACTTGTATGTAAATTCAATAAAATGTAAATGGTATTATATAATATTGGTAAAAATGTAATACTGAATAAACCTGAAATGACTGAAAAATAAATAAAACTATAAAAACTGTATAAACTTTTAATACTTGTGTATGTAATTAATGTTATGTGTTATTATATAATATTGTTAAAAATGTAATACTGAATAAGCCTGAAGTTAGTTAAAGATTATGTTTACAAATATAAATTTTATAAATTAAATATAAAGTATAAATGCAAAATATTAATGAAGAGAAAAAATAATAAAAATAAAAAAAATATATATATATATATATATAGACAATACATTTTAATTTTATTTAATTTGATTAATATTTATCCAATTGATTAATATTATTGATTGAGATTATTGATTTTAAATCTTCTTTATTTGTATTAATATATACAGTATCTTTATAAATCCAGGTTTTATTTATTTTTCCTGCTTTTCTCAATTGTCTAGTTTTATAAAATATGTTATGTGTATTGAAATTTAATTGCTGGCTTATATATATTTTAGTGTCAAATAGTTTATTTTTATTTTTAAATATTTTTAATTTTGTCTCTAAACTATCTAACTTAATTATATATTTAGTACACTCTATATCATCTAATACATCATCAGTTTCAGATTTTTTATTGTTATTAGTATTTAATTTATGTATATTTAAAATATTATTATATGATAACTTTGTATCCAATTTTTTATTTATAAAATCCGTAAAACTATTAGTATTATTAAAATCAGTTTTTAAATTAAAATCTGTATTTGTATTGGTAAAAATTATATTATTAGCAATATCTTTATTATTCTATATATCCTTAAGTGTATTAGTTATTGTATCGATATCAATACTATTATTATTTTTTATTTGACTATTACTAATTGTTTCTTTAAATATATTGTTTTCCTTTGTTAAATTTAAAATTATATTTGTCTGATAATCAACTTTATCATTTAATTTATTAATTTTATCTGATAAATCTTGAATTAATTTATATAGTTTATCATTAGAAATTGGTGACATAGTAATAATCAATAATTAATATTATTTAAATATCAATATTTAAAGATAATATGTATACCAATAGTTATATAATTATATAATATAAATTTAAGAACCTATATAGTATAATATATAAATATAATGAAGAAATAACTATAATATGTAACTATAAAAAAATGAACCAATATAAAAATGTAAATAAATTAAACTAGAATAAATCAGTGAAGCGTACAATTAGTTTTTAATACTATTTATTTATGTATATTATTAAAAATATATAATATAAATGAAGGTTATAATTATACTAATGAAGATATAATATATTAATAATTACTTTAATAATTAATTTAATATATACATACTGGAAAAATATTCATCATGTATAAACAAAATCAATACATATATACAAACAAATATTTATAATATATAAACAGAATATAATATGGAATGTAATGAATTGAATAAATAATTCTAAAATAAAATAAGCTATTGTTCACTTATCTTGAATTGATTTTATAGAAATTAAATGTAAAATGTAAAATTGAAAACACGACCGTTCAATAAGAGAGACAGAACACGAATGAATGTTTATTTAAATATTATTTTAATTTAAGATATTGAAAGAATAACCAAGACTAATACATTTATATTTTGTTAATATTCGCAAAATCTACTTTATATGCACAAATAATACAATATACTTCTCTTGTGAATACTGTCAAATATAGTAATTTACAACATACTAAATATAATACAAATATATGCTGTACACTATACCCAATACACTATTCCATTCTATTATAACTAATATTATACTACTAATACTATACAAACAAATATTTAACAATAATACTTTATGTTGTCAATTAGGGTAGATGACGAGAGCAATTTTACATTTTATTTAATTATCAAACTGAACCAAAAATCATGTTAAATATTATTAATAATATAATAATGCAAGTTATAATAATATTGAGTTATCTCCATTACACTTCATTATAGTAGTACATATACTAAATAAACACTATAAGCAGGACATAAATTAATAAACTATTGATATTGTTGGATGGCTTATGTGTGTGCGCTGAATACGTAGTGTGATACCTAGTGTTCGTATGACTATATTATTTTATTATATTTACACGGTGTTTATATTCCTGGTGGAAGGGCCGCTGCCCACATCACCAGGTACGATTACGACTAGCTACTGATATTGTTCATCCCGAGTTTGTCGTCACAGATATGCTAGCATCTCACAAAGGCATCAAGTAGATTAACTCTGAAGGTCACGGATTTTCTCTTATAGTTGAATGACTATTATTTTCTTTGTTGATCCCTATTATGAAAATAAATATAATTTAATATTATAATTCACAAAATATTAATTTATAACGTTTTAACCAGTTTAAATAATTCAAGTTAGATATTTTCAATATATAATTAATTTATAAATTAAATACACCCCAAATACATAACCAAATATAATTCTTAAAAATAATTGAAAGTCAACTACAATAGTATTGTTGGGGATATGAAAATTAGATATAATATTTATAAATAAATTGCTTGCATATATAATATATTAAAATTGGGTGGCATATTAAGATATGTTGGATATGTTGTAAGGCCTAGTTATCAGTGATACAAATTAGTTGATAGTGCTAATAAATCAATGCGAATAAAATATATCTTTAATTTAAACTATTTATATATTGAATTTGGTCATGATGTAATTATAAAAGAAATCAAATACACTGTGTTTAAATATTAATTTTCATAGTTATATAAAATATTATTAACCTTTAATCTATCATATAGCTTTAAGATGACATAGAGGCGCAGTTGATTTCTTGAAAATTTCACTCCATTCGTTTTATCGTTACTCTCATCGATTCGCTGATTTCTGTATGGTCCATTCATCTTACCATTGAGTTTTGGTCTTGCTATTATTCATGTGCCAACCTGTGTCAACCACAGTAACTTGGTGAATATTATTTGACATTGAGATGGATCTTGAGACATCACAATACCATTTCAGTTTTCTTTCAATAACCATCACCAGTAGTTCAGCGTGTGAGACAATTTCTTGTGTTACTCTTCATTAATCCAGATTAGTGATTCGATCTTTATAAATATCGAAATATTATTATCAGGCTAATTTTAATTAATATATATACCAAGTGTTATAGCATATTTTATATATAATCAAATCCAATTAAAAATTACTACATTATGAATATAAATATTAAATATTAAATACAATTTTACGGTATGTCTGATAATGTATTAGTCATTACTATAGTATACAATAAAACAACATACTATAAATGTTATTATTTTATAAATACATGAAGCTGAATATATAGTATGACATGCATTTGTAAAATTAAGTATATAATTAAAAATCTAGAATATAATATAGTTTATAAATTAATTTTAAAACGCCAGTTTGATATAAATATATATATATATATATATATATCAACTACCATAGGTAGTCTATCGCTATAAGTATTTATGATTTTAAACAATAACATAACATAATTAAAATAAAAATGTCACAATAAATACACTCTAGCATGCAGTTCATATCTAATACATTTATGATATAATATATACTTTTATTGATAATTATAAATATTTAATAGATTATAATATTAAAATACACTCATAATTGAATATTAGCTCAACCGAGTATAGATATATTTATGATATAATATATACTTATATTGATAATTATAATTATAAATATTTAATAGATTATAATATTAAAATACACTCATAATTGAATATTAGCTCAACCGAGTAAAGATATATTCCATCTAAGATATTTACGAACATATTTCCAAATTATATTCTAAATTCACAAATGTTTCAACAAATTTATTTTCTTTAATAAATAGAATATATGGATACTGAACATATTACAATTATTCAAAAAAGTATTCAGATAAATGGATACTTTGCTCATTATGAGAATATTTTATTATCTATGCTAGCAGATTATTATATACATATAAGAAGGATATCAATAGAACATATAATAAAATCAAGAAAATTACCAAATAAAACTATAAGAAAATTCAAAATACCTATTATAAATTTTTAATAAAAAACATATATAGAATTAATAGAACACACACAATTTATTATATTAAATATAATTACAGTTTACAATACATATTTACATTATTATACAAGGAGACTATTATACTCTAGGTGTATTATATGGTTTATGATTATAATTATATATCTTACCTAAAATGATTTTTCAATGGCAGAATTTCAATTTTTGATATCCTTAGTAGCTTCCAATCATTTATAGACATTAGCAGAAAGCCAACATAACTAGTTAATCTTCAGTTTAATCAATTACCTATAAATAAGATGTGTATACACAATTAGATGGTTTTTGAATAAATAATATTTAAGTAATTGGAAATTATTTACATATTATTTATGATATATAATTATATAATTATTATATGATATTACAATTGATAATTTATACGTTGTGATTAGTAGTAGCATGCATTGTGTTTCTCATACATATAATACTACGATAATTATCATCATCATCATATGTGATCAACTTAATTTCATTCTGTAGCATATCAATTAAGCGTAGACAATAATATACTATGTCTTAATCAAAAAATTCTTTGCAATATTAAGGTTAGATGTAGAATATATTATAGCATATTTACTTTCTATTTATAAATTTAAGTATGAAGATAACCTAGTTTACAATAGTTTAAGTTAATGATCTTATTTAATTTTGATTTAAATCTCATGAGATTTGGTATTTAATTTCTATAATATGCAACCGTAACATTTCGTAGACCATGCACCTAGGTTACATAGTTTTTATAATTTTATATATAATGTATAATTATAGTCTATTGGAAAATTATATAATTTGAATATCAAAGAAACATGAATGGAAAATTATAAAAAGATTTGTTATCCTACACTGACTATATTAATAGAATAAGATATATAATTTGACTTTTTATCGGTATGATTGACTTGGTACGAATTTACTTGGTGCGAAATGATTGGTACTTTATTAATATTGTTAAGTAGGATACAATAATTAAAACTATTATACTTTATTAAATAGAAAAATCAAAATATTGTATACAATTCAACTTTATAAGGCTTATATACCAACTATTTATTTATTTTCATGTGCATAGATTGTGCAAAAAATACATGCACATGCATTTTTTCATGTGTGAATTTAAAGAAAATTGGTAAGTTACGTGCACAGTACCTTTTCTACTCAGTACATGAAAAATAAGATAATTTCTATACAAATTGAATTATAAAAATACCAAATCGGTTTTAATATATATGTGAAAATTTCGCCATAAAAAGAATATTCTACGAACAGAAAAATAATCATGTAAACCAATCTACATACGTGAACATAAATATGGAATCGGTGTGAAAGCCCTATTATGTGAAATATTAAATAAGGCTTATGATATTATAATTAGTATCTAAACTTTATATAAATATATATGTATATCGATTATCAATATTGAAACTAATATGATAATTATGATAATTATAGATTATATTAGAATAATATATAAGTTTATTAGAGAAAATATTAATAATTAAAGATAATTTAAATAAATGATGTTATAGATAATTTTAATAAAATATATGCCATTCATATAATATTTAAATTAATAATATTAAATATAATTATGTTAATAATAATTGTAATCGTAATTGGTAATAGTACATAATCCGTACATTAAAATCTGCATAATCTATATTTTATATATTAAAAACCATTAGTGTACTGTATTGGTACTATATATTGGGACTGATATAATATATATATATATATATATATATATATATATATTATATATAATATATATGATATTATCAGATATACGATATAATAGTTAAATTATTTTATACATATTTATTTGTAGCATGACTTATGCACTATATAAGGTATTAATAAATTATTAATACCGTATTATAAAGTAGATAATTTATATTAATTTTATCATAATGATATCATTCGTTTGAAATATAATGTATACAATACTTGGAGAAATAAATAATTACTCTATTTCTAATTATAATAGTCAATCATATTAAAATAATAATTATGTGTAGATAATATTTAATATATTAAATACAAATTTAAGACATATGTCTTATGACTCTTGTGTCGATTTTTAATTTTAAATGTGGCGCTTTTTAATGTGCGGATTATGTCAATATATTATTGAATGTAAATTTAATTTAATAATAATATTATAATAATCATTTTATGGATAAAATCAAAATTTTAAAACCCTATAAGTTTTGTGATTATCATAAGATTCGTATGACATACGAATTATGAATTAAAATTATCTGAATTGAATTAATTGTTTACTATTTAATATTATATTATACATTATTATTATTATTTAATTCATAAAGTAAACATAATTCTCAATATTAATTTTCATTTCACTTATCATAAGTATTGTGATTTAATCAGTGATTATTATAAGATTCATAACATACGAATTATGAATTACATTTTTTAATTTAAAATTATCTGAATTGAATTAACTGTTTATTATTATATATATACATTATTATTGTTTAATTCACATTAAATTATAACTAATATTATGATTAATATTATATATTTTACTTACCCTAATACAATGTATCCTGGAGTTTATCACTTAAATAAGATAAATACGTTTATAAAAATTTTTAAATATTGTAAACAAATATACAAAATATTTTTTTACCAAAAATATAAGATTTTCAATAATTATAAATTACCAGATTAACTTATTATTACCTGTGTAGCAAATTCCTTGCATATTAAATTATAAATTAAATATTATTAATACTATAAAAATATTATTTAATTTATAATATAGTTTTCAATGTCATTAGATATACAAATATATAATATATGAGCAATTTTATATGTTGGAATATTTTATTTTATTTGATTGACAGATATTTAAAATTTGAAATTCACTCCATACTAATATATATATACATAAATAATTATTATAATACAGTATATATAAATACATTACCTTACCTTACCTTACCTATACATAGGTAAGGTAAGGTAAGGTAATTATTTATTTAGACACTCGTTATATTTTAAAATCTCACAAGTGTTGAGAATATATAAAAATAAATAATTAAATTAATAAATTAATTAAATAGTTAACAAAAAAATTCGCAATTTCTTCTTGAATTCGGTTTGACTCCTTGTACATCTTGGGAAGAGAATTCCACATGGAAGGAGCAGCCCAGCCGAACGATCTTTTCCCAATTCTCATCAGATTTATTTTCGGCACTGAAAGTAAATTTGAATATTGCAGACGAGTGTTTCTCATTAGCTCTTCATTAAGGAGTTTATTTAAATATATAGGCTTTTTCAAAATAATAGTTTTATGAGTTATACTTAGTATTTTAAATTTGCACATATTTTCCATAAGGAACCAATTTAAATCGCCTAATTTTTTTGTAATACTTATTTGGTCACACCTCTTAATATTAAAGATTAATCTTGTAGATGATTTAATAACCCTATTTAATCCATAAAATAATTTCAGTTTGGAATTAATTAGTAAACTATTGCAATATTGTAATCTAGATAACACAAGAGATTGCACTAACGCAATTGTTGATTCCGTACTCAAGTACTTTCTAATTTTTCTAATATTAAAAAGATTAAAATTAGCGGATCTACATTGCGAAGTGGCAAATTGAGTAAATCCTAATTTTGAATCTAATATTAATCCAAGAGATTTAGCACAATCACTTGGAATAATAACTTTAGAATCAAATGTAATAGTGGGAAAAATAAAAGGTTTAAGGGAAATATTAAGTAGTTTAGTTTTAGAAGAGTTAGGAAAAAGGTTATTTAGAATAAGCCACTTTCTTACATTTCGAGCACACAAAGTTAACTCATTAGGTACATTATTGCTACTAGTAGGTACTTTCCAGTATAACTGAATATCATCAGCATATATTACATAGTTTATATTAGTAAATTGTTTAATAACTTTAGAAAGAGGAAGAATGTAAATCATAAATAATAACGGGCCCAATACAGATCCTTGTGGAACACCATATATTAGAGATTCATTTGGTGAATAAATACCTTTAATATATATAGAGTATGTTCTATTAGATAGATATGAAATTAACCAATTTAGTGCAGCACCATTAAAACCTATTGATCTTAGTCTAGATATAAGAATATTATGATCCAAACTATCGAAAGCAGCTGATAGATCAAGAAGAAGTAACTGCGCATGTTCTGAATCATCTAAGTAGCCTATTATATCATTAGTTAACTTTATTAAAGTAGTCTCAGTACTATGTCCTGGTCGATATGCATTCTGAAAATCATCATAAAGATCATTAATCATTAGGTACTCTCTGATTTGTTTACTAACAACTTTCTCAATTATTTTACTTAGCATAGGTAGTTTCGATATAGGTCTATAATTTGAGAGGTTAGAACAATCTAAGTTAGACTTCTTCAATAATGGAGTAACTAACGCATGTTTAAATATAGTAGGAAAATTAGAAGTGTATAAAGAAAAATTAACAATAGAACAATAATGCGGCACAAGGGTATAAGAAAGTTTTTTAATAAGACTAAGTGGTAAAGTATCATTAGGACTAGTAGACGAAGATGACATAATTAAATCATAAATTTCCGAATCTGAAACCATGTAAAAATCTGAGAAACTATAATTCCGTGCAAAATTAGAATCAGGAATAAAGTCGGGAGTAAATGGATCGAGATTAATACTAATATTAGATTTAGCAATTTTAATAGTATCACATATCATGGTAATCTTATCCCGAAAATGATTTATAAAAGTTGAACATATTTCATCATCAGGTATATTAGGTAAAGTTATATTATTCTTCCTACCAGTGAGATTGTTAATAAGAGAATAAAACTTACGAGAGTTAATTGAGCAACACTCAATTGTATTTTTTATATATTTTATTTTAAACTCCTTTATGGAATTTCTATATTCAGAACGAATTTTTGAAATAATTCATAAGATATATCAGATCTTCCTTTAACAAAATATCGCTCATAGTATCTAGTTCTACGTTTTAGGTTAGCTAAAGTTTTATTATACCAAGGAGCCCTATGCGTATTAGATATCTTTGGAGTAACTAATGGGGCATGTTTATTCAATAACAAATCTAGTATACCATTCAATTGCGTTATATCAATTCCAGGGAAGACAAGATCATTAAAATCAGATACAAATATATTAGTGTCAATAGAATCAATTCTTCGGTAAGAACAAGCATTTGATATGATATGTGACTTAGGAATGTCGATATTAAACACAATTGAAAAATGATCAGATATAAGTGATGAGCTGATAGTATTTGAGATAATATTAGCTTTACAGTTAGTTATAACATAATCAAGTGTGTTACCCTTATATATGAGTGGGAAATGTGATATGTTGCAATAAGGATAACGTATCTAGTAGTATACAAAAATCCGAATGGGGTGAAACTAAAGAATTAAAATGAAAATTTAAGTCACCAACTATGATCGTATTAATTGGATCCGAATTTAAAACTAGATCAGAGAATTCGTCAAAAAATAAAGAGTAGTAATTATTATTTGGTGGTCTATAAATTATAATAATATTAAATTTAGTGTATGGTGATAATACACGAGACTTTGAGGAAATACATGCAGTCATGGCTTCACAACTATATAAGTCTAGATAATTATAAGAGTTAATATTAAAGTCATTATTATTAACTAATATACCTATACCTCCTCCAGGTTTGTCATTATTTCTAGATCTATGTATAAAAGTAAAATATGAAGGAAATTGTGAAATCGTTGAAGTATCCGACGAATGCAACCAAGTTTCTGTAAAGAAGCACAGAGAAGGTTTTAGATCAAATATCAAATCCATAATAAGTTCAAAATTAGAACTAAGTGATCTACAATTTAGTAATATGCAAGTTACATATGAATTATCACTTCCTTTATTGTCTAGCTTAGATAGTCATTGAAGATTAACAGAATCAGTTTCAGTTTCTTTTTTGCTACTTATAAATAATGATAGTGATTTTTCCCACTCAATTATTTCATCAGCAGTAGGGATATACGCAGATGATTTCCAATCAGTTATAGATTTATCATTAAACATCTTTAATTTACGAATCTCATATACATTTGTTCTGTAATTAAAAATAGACTTATAACCAGGTAGTAGCTCACTCTTAAATACATGATAAAATAGTCTACCCATCTTTACGACTTCCCATTCAAGATATGGTCTAATGAATAATTTATCATATAAAGGACACTTTGCTAGTAAAGAACGACATCTTAGTAATGTATCACTAGCACATGGAGAACTTAATATGATATTACAGAAATGCGAACGAAATGATAGTTGTTTAATAGTATTAGGATCAACATCGATAGATATAAATAATTTCTTAATAAACTCAATATTTCTATTAGATGATGAAATATGTTCAATTACTATGGATGGGATCAAATTAACTGCTTTAGATTGTGATTTTAGATTGTGATTTTTATTGTATATACTAGAAGTAGATGTAGGCCCATTATTATTAATTCGAAGAATATCAGAGTAAGTAGGAGTAGTATTAATACTATTGTTTATGTCATCATTGTCACTGTCATTAATTATACTATCTGAATGCATATATATAACTTTATGCATATCATTGATTTTACTAGATAAGTTATTTAAACTATACATAGAATCAGAATCTGATATACTATTTTATTTATCTATATCATTAGAGTTTATACATGTTTTACAAATAAATTTAAAATACGGAGAAGAAAGTAAGTGTAACGCATATTTAGATTGTGTTAGATTATTATAATCATTAGGTAATATACCAGCTATAATTAAACAATCATAATCTATTGCATAACCGCAGTCACATTTAATATATTTATCCTTCAACGTGGATTTACATTCATAACACAGTGATATTATAATATAATGTATATTATGTGAATTGATATAAGTGAACAAATAACTAATGCTAGATAATATATAGGTAAACAATAAATAATATACATGAAACTTAATATATGTGTCACTGAATTATAACAGTATGAAGTAACATAATAGTATGAATAGAAGAAGAGAAAAAAATATAGAAATCAGTGAGGTGTGACCAAATAAATTAATTAATAGAAAACAATTTGTATATACTGTAGTTTGAAAAAACACATTAACTGATATAATAAAAACATATATATGCACAAATTATAAAGGGTTACCCAATACAATCAATATATACATATACAATTATATAAATTATATCTTATAATGCAATTTGGTTAAATATATATATAAACACTAATCTCGAGGTCACGACGGTTTAAATACGGGTTACCGACAACCAAAGCAGCCAGGCACGGGATAATCCTCCTGGACAGTGACCAAGATATATAGTTGTGAAGCAACAGATGTAAAGATGTATAAAATCTCAGTATATAAACGTATAAATAATGCGAATATAGGATATAACGCATACGAATTTGAATCAATATTTAAACAATAGAAATTTAAATCAATGTAAACACGTCCGTTCACTACGAGAATTAAATAAGAAGTGAGATACATAGATACTATAGTATAATTATATATAATACTAGATATATATATATATATATATATATATATATATATATATACATAAATAAGTATTATAATACAGTATATATAAATACATTACCTATACATAGATACTATAGACTATAGTCTATAGTTTAATTATATAATACTAGATAGATATATATATATATATATATATATATATATATACATAAATAATTATTATAATAAAGTATATATAAATACATTACCTATACATAGATACTATAGTATAATTATATATAATACTAGATATATATATATATATATAAACGTTATATTATAAAGTATAATGTCATATGCATATGACATTATACTTAGGCATTACATTAAATTGCTATTATAAAAATGCATTACATTATATTACATTGATATTATATATAAACTTTATATAATAAAGTATATAGAAATATAGCCTATACAATGTATAGTATACATTGTATACTATACATTGTATAGTATACATTACATTCAATTTAAATTGATTTTATAATATACAAATTAATTTATAATTAGCTTCAATTGATTTAATAATTTAATTTAGTTTATAATTTAGTTTATAATTTAATTTATATTTTTTTATATAGTTGGTAATAACAAGTTTGTAAAAAAAACTAAATTAAATTATTAAATCAATTGAAGCTAATTATAAATTAATTTGTATATTATAAAATCAATTTAAATTGAATGTAATGTATACTACTATACATTGTATAGTATACATTACATTCAATTTAAATTGATTTTATAATATACAAATTAATTTATAATTAGCTTCAATTGATTTAATAATTTAATTTAGTTTTTTTTACAAACTTGTTATTACCAACTATATAAAAAAATATAGTTATATAACCAATTAGTAAATATATCACAACTCTTGTATATATAACCACGCCTATACATACGCCCATTTATAAATTACAACGTAAATTCACCTAATTAGAATAATAGTACTGCCACGGTTGGTAGTAACCTAACCATGGAAGGGAGACTGACCGTTGATTAGTTCCCTCTTATTGTATAGAAGGTGTTTTAAATAGTGTCTCGGTATTGGTCAGACCGATCACGTGATAATGATTTGTAAATTTGAGAAAACCATAGACATTAGAGTGAGGTAGACTGTGATTCGATAACCCAAAAGCGTAACTATTTGAAAACCACTGACGCCATTACAGAAAACCACATTTACAATATTCAAATATTTATATTATTTTTATATTTTTTCGAATAAAATTATCTGTTGTTGTGTAATTAATTGTCATAACTCTTATAAAAATAAACCTAAATAAATTGCCTTTTACAAGTAAATTAATTATATTACGCTAATATAATATTTTCTTATATTATTATTATAAATTTGCTACTAAATAATATTATATTAGCATAATAATTATATAAAATCATTTTAAAAATGTATACGCAATTTCGCGATCTTTTTAGGAGTGCCTCTATTGTTTTTAAATGGTGAATTCGACTTACGCCATTCTCTTTTAAATGTATGCCGCTATAAATATGATAACTCTATAAAGTTATAATAATTATACTATTATAATTATATTAGAATATTCAAATGTATAGAAGAATATTTTTAAAAATAGAATCTTTATAGTTTAGCACGCCATTATAATAATAGTGAATGCTCATCTTGGCCGCCGATATATATTATAGTTAAAATTGGGCGTGCTTATTAAGGTGCCTAATATTGTGGATATTAGTTAAAATAATTATTTCACTGGTTTGGTTTGGTGTATCCATAATAATGGCGTTCAAAATCAAAGAAACGCTCATAAAAGGATATTAAAATTGCACATAAATGTTATATATTTATAATTATGTGTATTATGTCAACCATTTACAGTAATATAATAATAATTATTTACATTGTAGATATATGCATTTATTTATAATTTAAAATAAATGTCTAGAATATATATAAAAATATATATATATATATATATATATTTATATATTAACGATAGATAATTAGATAGCGCAACATATATTGGTGTTTATTAATATAATTATTCAAATTAAAGTTGTTGGGTACAGCAAATTTATTATTTACATAAAAGTTAATGAAATAGTTTGGTCGTAATAGTACTTAATATTTAAAAAAAAGTGAGACGGGTATCAAGCGAGTTTATCCATTTGTAAATAAATATTATATGCTTGTATAAAAATGTTATGTATACCTATATGTTAAGACCTATAGGGCTAGTAGTATACTACTTATATTATATTAATAATATAGACGATACCATACAAGTTCCAGATATCTTTATTCAAGTTATATTCTACAACTACGTTAGATAATTCATCGATGCGTTCGTTTCGACTTCGAGTGATAAAAATCCTAGAACACAATCGATCTCGCTATGCCCATGATATCTGTAGGGTCGTAAACTATACAATTACGCATGAATTCTACTTAGTATACTGAAGTAATTAAGACTTTCAGAGGCAATCATGTTACACGTGTTTCGGGTAAGATTTCTTAGAAGTCGATATCTGTCATCGTATACGTAAATATATTTGCTGGTTCCGGGTATTGCACTGTTGTCGCTGTTCATTATCACTCTTATCTCCATCGTTATATAACATATCTATAACTCGACTATAGTCGACCTATATCCAAAATAGACACTTAATTCGTATGGGGCTAGCTAGGCTATATCCATAAGAGACACTTAATGCGTATGGGGCTATATAGCCCGGCTCTATCCAATAGAGACGATTGATGCGTGTGGGGCTAGATAGACTATAAACAAAAGCGACGCTTGATTCGTATGAGGCTATATCCAAAGAGACATTTAATGCGTATGGGGATAACTAGGTTATATGCATAAGAAACGCTTGATGCGTAATAGGCTAGCTAGGTTATATCCATAAGAAACGCTTGATGCGTAATAGGCTAGCTAGGCTATATCCATAAGAGACACTTAATGAGTATGGGGCTATAGCCCAGTTCTATCCTAATAGATAATCCTATAGATAGACTATATACAATAGAAACGCTTGATGCGTATGGGGCTAGATAGACTATAACCAAAAGAGACGCTTGCTTCGTATGAGGTTATATACAAAAGAGAAACTTAATGCGTATGGGGCTAGCTAGGCTATATCCATAAGAGACACTTAATGCGTATGGGGCTAGCTAGGCTATATCCAAAAGAGACATTTAATGCGTATGGGGCTAGCTAGGCTATATCCATAAGAGACACTTAATGCGTATGGGGCTAACTAGGCTATATCCATAAGAAACGCTTGATGCGTAATATGCTAGCTAGGCTATATCCATAAGAGACACTTAATGCGTATGGGGCTAACTAGGCTCTACACTGTTAGAAATAAATGGTATAACATTGATTACAAAATGGTATAACCCCGTGGCGCCCTGGTATACTATTTACGGTATAACTAATTAAAAAAGTTATACCATATTTTATAAAAAGTTATACCATATTTGATATAAAGTTATACCATAGTTTATACCATATATTATATAAAGTTATACCATATTTTATAAAAAGTTATACCATATTTTATATAAAGTTATACCATAATTTATACCATATATTATATAAAGTTATACCATATTTTATAAAAAGTTATACCATATTTGATATCAAGTTATATCATCATTTATTAAAATTTATACCATATATTATATAAAGTTATACCATAATTTATAAAAAGTTATACCATATTTGATATAAAGTTATACCATAATTTATTAAAATTTATACCATATATTATATAAAGTTATACCATAATTTATTAAAATGTATATTATATAAAGTTATATCATAATTTATTAAAAGTTATACTATATTTTATTTAAATTTATATCAGTGTTTATAATAACTTACTATTCTATATTATTAATTTATATATGGAATCGACATTTATAATGATAATTTATTTTCTAAAAACCATATATTTTGGTGTAACAATATTGTTTATTAACAGATACATTTTTAAATAAATAACGTGATACAAAATTACATAAACAATTAATGTTTGTAGGACATGTTACGTGAAACAAATAAAATTAACAATACCACTTAATAAAATACGAAATAAATTATTTTGAACGAAAACCAAACAATTATCGACACACATAATAAGCATCCTCTTTTCTGATATATGCATATATCCATGTATCCATGGAGTCATTATTTCCTGCAATTAAAATTCAAATATTTATATAAGTTATATATATATATAGTCGTAATATAACCAGTTGGTGGACAATGCAAAATATAATCATTTGGTAACCATTTTTTATAAGATAGCCATAAAGGTGAAAATTTACATACTAATTAATTATGATATACTCTTTGAATATATCTAATTATTTTTTCAAAGTAATGAATAATAAAATATATATAAAAATATTGTCTACCAAATACAAATTATGTATAAGCTAACTACTTTGTTGCCAATATTAAGTTATGCATAAAATAATTATTTTGTGGACATCTGAATTTTAAAGATTTCGCTCCAACTTTATTATTTTCTTATATATGTTCTATATTAGTGATAAACAAAAATGAAATGCGCATGACCGCGCATGACAAATTTTAATTTTCAGCGCTCCTAAATGTCATAAATTTTTATATATTTAAACTATTTTGCTTTTGATATCAATATTAAACACATCATATATGGTTAGTTATATTTTAAAATAACTATATATTATTTATATCATATAAAATCTTCATTATATTAAATAAATATGTATTTTATTTGTATATTATGTTTATATAAGAATTTTTCGGATAATAATTTAAAAACACAACATGTGTTCATGTAAAATTATTAAAATTATAATTATATTATAATTATTATATCATAATAAATTATTATTAAATAATATGTTAGCATAATTATAATATATCTATTAGATAAATTACTTAGATATAAAAACGGGCTCTATACGAACTAATGTAAATTTTATTTCAAAATAAAAATATGAAATTTTAATTATGAAAATGTATCATATAGTTGGTATTATGATAGCATAAGTTAACTTTAATTATCAATTATCAATAGATTATTGTATTCTTGTGTTTATTCATTAAAATATACATTTTAACACGCATTTTATATTAAAATGAAACTATTTAAATAAGTATAATTATTGATCAATATTATTCATTGAATATATATATATATATATGGAACACATTCATAACCGGCGCCAAAAATCTATGATTAATACTTTATTCAATATCGGAGCGCGCGCTTTCGCAATTGAGACTCCCGCCTCTAGATATAGACGTGTCATAATATATAGATAGTATTTGACCTAGATCGTTATTGCTATATCTAGCCTAAGGTAAACTATAAACCTATGATTCCATATATAACTATAGTCATAATTCCTTTGTTAAAAAACTCGTGAATAAATGTGTGTGTGTCACACTGTGTGTGTGTGTGTGTATATAAAGTACGTATCTCTCTCTCAATATATATACGTTTCAACTCCGAAAGCGTGAGCTGCGATATCGAATAAACTATTAGTCATATATTTTTGGCGCCGGTTATGAACCACAACCTATATATATATATATATATATATATATATATATATATGGTGACTGGAGAAGCAGGCCGCCGATATATTTAATAGTTCAATTTGGGCGGTCTTACTAATATATAAGAGCCGCCCAATTAATAAATATATGTCACTAAAGTAAATATGTTACGCTTGATTTCACACGCTACAATATTCCATACGAGTAACATACATAAACTGCTTTTGTGTATTATATCATATTAAACAAATCCACAAATATATATTATATATATGTATAATAATATAATCCATATATATATATATATATATATATATATATATATATATATCTATAGTTATCCGTTATAGTAATTGTACAATTAAATATTTGTTAATAAATTTGATTTTTTTATTAAATTTTAATTTATACTATTAGAAATCATTTGATTATTATTCGAATATGTTACGTACACATGAGATCGATATAGTTTTAGAATGTCCGTTTAATTTCAAGTAGAACCAATATATTATATATATATAATAATATAATCCATCGATATATTATCCATTATAGTTTTATAATTTCTAATAGTACAAATTGAAATTTAATAAAAAATCAAATATTTAATTGTACAGTTGGTACCTGGTCAAAAGTTTCGCGATTTGAATGCCTGCAAAATTGTTTATTCGAATTAGTGAATTTACAATAGCGTATGAATCATACGCCGTATGATTGTTTGTAAAAACATTAATATGTTTAGTTTTAGTTATTTTCACTTGATTGGTTTGGTTTTGTTGGGTTTAGTTTTAATATTGGTAGGTATTTTTAGCTGCATTACATCCCGAGTGAGCCTATAAAACACACACACAAATGTTAATGATAAGCCGTTGCGTAGCCGATAGTCTATAAATAGACATACGAAAATTATAATTGCCAACCATAAGCTATTGTATAATCACTAAATAAGTTGGCGTGCGTACAAATCGCGCATCAATCGCAAAGATTTTGACCATAATCCGTACAGTTACTATTAATATTATTATACATGTATAATATATATGTATATAATTATAATATATATTTGTGTTAATATGATAATACACATAAACAACGTATGTATGTTACTCATATGGAATATTTTAGCGTGTGAAATCAAGCGTAACATATATTTACATCGATGGGTAGTTCTTAAATATATCGGCGGCCTGCTTCTCCTGTATATATATTATATGATTATTATAATACCATATCAAATTAAATATTGTTAAAAATATAATAGTTATACATTATGAAAAATATACAATCAGCATTAGTTAATATAGAAATAAAAGTAATTTAATAAATATAGTTTTAAATACAATTGCCGTTTGTCCGTTCTAACCAAACAGGGTAGTTTATTTGTAATCTTCGGCGAAAACCATTTTTAACATACTTGTGTATATTATATAATATATATATGATATTATAATTCATATATTTATTAATATTATAGTAATAAATTATTAATATTTTAAAGTATTAAATAATACTATGATTACTTAATATACAATATTTATTGCTTATAGAAAAACAGAAAATTCCAATTATGAAATAACTGCTATACTAATACCGTACACAAAAATATTAATACTACTACTTTAATGCCATGAATACTTTTTTAATATTCTAATCTAAATAATCAAATTGTTTACATTACTACATAATATATATTATGTTAAACACTATTATATAATACATATATATGTAATATTTAAATAATAATTCACTGATAATGCCTATTGTATAATTATTTTACATTTGTAAGGTATTATTATCTCGTAGTTTATATTAATACTGTATTGGTATTTAGTAGTTTATAATTCCACAATTACATTTGTATGGTTGTATTCTTTATCATTTGTAAATTTCTTCTTAATTATATCTGTTAATTTCACTTTTTATAGTAGTATCATGCTAACATTAAAACTTATAGATATCGTAATATATATAATATATATATTTAATCTATAATATCATATATAATTAACTTTATGATAATAATCTTTTAGAATCAAGTGCAAAACAGAACAGGAGTTATCGAATGGTTTTTATTTAATTATATAATCAATGATATGTGTAATATAATAAAAAATAATTAGTTAAATAATAGAATACCAATAATATCGTGTGAAGTAATTTTGTGGCGAATGATCTCATGTGAAATGATAATATATATAAATAATTATTTATAAATAGTAGAATTTAAACTACACACGAAATCACCAATCCGTATAATATCATTCCCCATGAAATCACTTCGCACGAGAACACTGGATACCAAATAATAATATATAATTAATAAATAATTGTATATAATTATTTAACATCCAATATCCAACTTTAGATACTAAATTTGTTCATATTAATATCAAAGATTTTTCTAATGAAAGATATAACACTCATGAGAAATCGTGTAATTAAATTTTGTATACAAAAACCAACAGCACCACCTATATAGGTCATTTTTTGAAACTATGTGTTTATAATGTAAATTTGTATCAAACTTTTAAAATGAAAAATAATATGCTTTTAATTATTATTTTATTAAGTGTTTATTACTAATATATAGAAATAGGATATGTTGGTTTTAAATCCTATGAATATCTATATGGCAAGTAAAAGCTAATTTATATTGCATGTAATTTAATAGAGTAATGAAAACATTGTAGTATGCAAATTGCGGCAAATCTAAATCGATTTCGATACTGCTGCTAGCAGTGGGATGTATGAATACTAATCATGTTGCGTAGGTAGCTAGTGTTATATCTTTGATTCGCAAAATCTTTGTTAATATCTTTTAAATTATATTATATTTTAGACATGTCAATAATATTTATTTATTAATATTTTGTAATTGAAAATAATAATATTTTAATTAATAATTATTTATATGGTATTTGTATTGGTGTATTATTATAAATTTATTAATTTATTTTCAATAATTTAATGTTACTTTATTTATTTTGTAATTAGTAGTATCCAATACATATTTTGATGTACACACATGTACATACAAATATTAAATATAGTAGTATAATAATATGGAACATAATATATAAGATAAAAATATATAATTAATTACAGGTGATGAATAATTACATTTAAGAAAAGTATTTTTTTGGAGTAAAAACAAAAGCTATGTTGGAATATAATACAAATTTGATTGCTGCCGGTAAATTTCAAGGCATACTAATTGAACATGTAGGATAGCAAACTTATGCAACGGTTTGTATTTTAAATTATATAAATTACCTATTTAATCAATTAAATTAATACAGAATGTAGTACATTTATTTTAAGAACTTTTATAATCAAATTAAAGAGAAATTACTCTAAAGCTATACCAGTTAATATCAAATCACTAAAGATCCAGAATTCAATAATATTATAACTAAAATGCATGATGGTCAAGACATTATTAAAAAAGATCCTTTATTTAAACATGTTAGTAATTCATTATTAGTATTTATATAAAATAAAAGTTTATTTATATATTTGTTTTAAATATATGTATATTCATTATTTGTTATTAAAATATCATATTCAATTATATATCTAATCAAATGTATTATTCTATTTTTATTAATTTTATTTAATATATATTCATTATTTTTTATTATAATAATATATAATCTTTATTGAATCGATTTAGGAAATTTATTATTAAAGCTGGATTTATCAAATAATAAATTTTGATATATAAAAGTAATGGTCAGGATTCTATTCTAGAAATCGACTATATGATAAAGTTAGTAACATTTATATATTATCGATTTCAAAATATCAAATTAATGATTAATATTTATAAAATTTTGCTTTGATTAAAAATTGTTCAATTTATTTAATATCTATTAAAAAATTCAAATTTATATACATATGATATTCAAATCGCCATATGACATATTCCATGTGACACGTAAAATGTAATTGTTGATATCCTATCTCGTTTCTACACCAGCTATTACCTACCTCACTTAATCTCCGTTCATAATCTAAGCCTACATTCCAGTAATTGGATGTATTTGCATTTGATTTTCGTATTTGATAAAAACTATATATATGAATTTAATTTATATTTTATATAGAAAATGTATAGGTGTTATAAATTATAACTTATAATATCCCAAGCAACCAGTATATTGTTTACAGTTTTTTATCATATTGATTTTCTTTAGATATCAAATATATTTTAAATAGATTTCAATTAATTATTATGCAATCTGGTATAGAGATAGGGATTATTATTTTATGATTTAATATTTAATGTGTTAATATTTGTATTTATATTTGATTCTTAAGAAAAATGTTTATAATATATTAATTTTATAAACTCACTCTTCGGCTTTCCCACTCCTCGCTATCTACATCATACTACTTCAATTTTATCCATGATAAATCTTGCTTCTACAGGGTTTTATATACCAATTATTCTATAAGTAATCTTCACTTACCGTATACACCCACCTATTTACATTTCTTTAATTAACCTATAAATCTGATATATTCAATATATATCAATCACTAACCATGTAATATCTTTATATATATACTCTATATTTTATTTTATTTATTTACAATTTCTACTACATACCCTATATATCTATTTAAAGTCTACAATTTCTATTACGTAATCCAATTTCATGTATTTTATTTTTAATATCAGTAAATTATAATAAATATAATTAATTTCATATTCAATGGATTCTTTTTTTATATTTATTTTTTAAATAACTTTTGCTCAAATTCTTTATTGAATATATTATATGAATTCAATTGATTTTAATTAATTTATTTGCTACAGTTATCGACTACACCGGCTACGTTATTGACTTTGAAATTATGTGGAGATTATTGTGTTTACAAGAAAGCAAAATATGAACATTTAACTTTGGAATGCAGGCCTATTCATCTGCATTTGATGGATTGCTAGGATATTCATTATAATCGGTTGCAGAATATGCAGTACAACAAGACAGATTACGATGCTTGGATGCTACAAAGGTGAAGAAGAAGATGAAACATCAAGACAATTCATATGCTGCAGGATGTGCAAACATATAATTAAAATAAATTGTATATGTATAATTATATTTTTAATATCATTTAAACTATAATATATATATTAGTAACTATATATAGTGTGAGAATTAAATTAAAAAAAACTTTAAACTTGATTTAGTCAGAATAATTATTTTGTATATCTCATTAACTACATATTGAATATTTTTTCTTTAAATTTCACAATATATATAAATGAACAGTATAAATTATTAATTCTATATATATGTAGTAAATTAGTGATACATTTTTATATTATTTGTTAATCATTATTTAAAATAAATTCAAATATATTTATAATAAGATTGTTAAATAATTATTACAAAAACTTTAATATTATAAGTGGATACATTTTGAAAAGATGTTATTTTACATGTAACTAATGAATAGTACCTTTAAACACATATCAATAAACATTTTCTATATATTATTACTTATTGAAATATATAAGTTTATTAATTTAAATAAAATATATACATGTTGAGAATGAGCAAAATGTAGTATATTCCACAAATATTTAAAATATGATCTTGTATAGTGTTACGAAATATTAAAAAAGAAATTGAATCTGTAAGCAGATTTAGTGAAAATTTAATACAAAATAAATAATTAATTGATCATCAAAACATTGTTAACCTGAAAGGAAAATGGTTTTATATTAGTTTATTACACATAAAGAAAGAACACAGTTGTTTTCGAAACAAGATATATATATAATATTAATTAATTAATAAATAATTATAATCAGATTCACTTTATAAGTACAACTTGTGAATATTTATAGAAATATAATTAATTAAAAGAATTTATAGAATAGCTTCCATTATGGTACATCTGCAATTAAAAATATTAATATTTAATAGAATTTTATTTGTTTTATATATATGATATTTATGCTAAGTATATAGGTATGTATGCTATTAATATCATTTTTCTTTGTAAAATGCTTTACAATAATTTCTAGTAAATAGTAATATTATTAAAATTATTATTATTATTTATAATAAAAATTATACCTCCTGAGGGCATCGTAACAAGACCTTCTGTGTTGCATACAACAATCTAACCACTATACTACCAAACCAGTTTTATTAATTATATATAATTACTAATAGTAGTATTAGATTTGATTTAATTATAAATAGAATTAGAATATAATTATATTTCACAAATTTAATAAAGTATTGATAAATTATAGAATTATTATATATATATAGTATTATACTAAGTATATAATATGATAGTTATTAATTATATAATATAAATCGAAAATTATGATGAATAATAACAACTTTAACTTGAACTTATTTGAATTTTTTTAAATGTTCAAAATAACCCTACAAAAATATTTTGAAAGGCTTTTCAAAATAAGCTATGTTGAAAGTTGGCACATATTAACTGGGCCAGGGGCTGGTTGCTCTGAGATTGGCCAGAGACAATCGAAACAAGGACAAACCTTATTTATAGGTATTATTGGGTTACTCTGGGATTTTCAAAATCATTTTGTAAACATATCTTAGCCGAGATCAAGCTCAGCAATATTTCTATATTCCTAATCCTTATTTCATTTTTGAATGTTTAAAAATATTCAAAATATAATAATGTACCTAAGTTAAATATTACTTAATTATAATTCGATTATTAAAGGATGTACATAAGAGTTCTATATAGTTTCGGAAAGCTCATTTAATTTCAAGTATAATCAATAGATAATTAAATGTCTATTATCATAATAGCAGCATAATAATTATGCTTATATTAATTTGTCATGCTCTTATAAGTCTATTATGCAATTAATAGCAGCATAATAATTGCATAATAGACTTTTAATAGCACCATAATTATTATAATAGCATGACAAATTAATAGCAGCATAATATAATTATTATAATATTATAATAATATTATTAAATAAATTATTTAATAAATATTATATTTAATATACATTTACAGCACAATATAAACATTCGAGGCTATTATATATGCTATTATGAGGCTATAACTGTTTCCTGGGTTAATTAATTATACTATCATATAGTTTATAATATAAGTACAATTATATAATCAATTCAATATCGAAATAATATGTGTTGAATAGATTATATAATTCTAATAAGTATTACTTAAAGTAAATATTAATACAATTTATGTTATTCAGTTGCATACTATTAATTATAATATTACAATTATACAGGATATCTATATAGTTTCTAGATATAATAATTAATATTTGTATGATATGATAACAAAATAAAACATTACATTTTATGTGAAAAATAATTCTATTCTAATTCTATTTATAATTAAATCAAAACTAATAATACTATTTGTAATTATATATAATTAATAAAATCGGTTAGGTAGTATATATATATATATGTATATATACTATAGTGATTACTATAGTGATTAGATTGTTGTATGCCACGCAGAAGGTCTGGTTACGATGCCCTCAGGGGGTATATTTTTTATTTTATAATATATATTTTTTTTAATATAAATAATAATAATAATATTACTATTTACTAGAAATTATTGTAAAGCCTTTTACAAGGAAAAAGCATATTAATTATATAATTAGCATACTTATCATATATAAAACAAAACAAATAAATTCTATTAAATATTAATATTATTATTTAATATTTTATTATCATATCTATTAAAAATATTATATATTATGAAATATGTTGAACAAGAAATTATTTCGAAGCACTATATAGTGTGTTCATTATTATAATATTATATATATATATATTAGGGATGTAACGGGTCACAATTGTGATGTTTCGAAACCAGAGCCAACTGTTTCGATACAAACAAATTTTTAATTCAGAAGTTTCGAAACCAATAATGAAACCAGGCGACAATGTTTCAAAACCTAAACCTTGAAATATAGGCCCATTTTTCATTATATCGAGACAATCAAATACTAAAATTCATTATCTCGACTCTCAAGATAATGAAAGTTTATAATAAATAATATATTAAACCAGAAAAATTGACTTTTTGCCATTACAATGATTTTTTGTCATAATCTTCATCGACGCTTTTTTTAAATATTTTTTTTACATTTTTTGGAAATAATTTAAAATATTTTTAATTTTTTTTGAAATATTTTTTAATTTTTTTGAAATATTTAAAAAAAAAATTTGAAATATTTTAAACATTTTTTTGAAATATTTGTAAAAAATTTTTTGAAATATTTTTTAAAAATAATATTTTTTATTAGTATAATAACAAATATTCTATAATAATCATATTGTAGTTTTTGTTAATTTTTATTAAAACAAAATTATGATCAAAGATGTATATTTTTTAATATATTTGAAATAATTAATCGGAACCCCAAACCTAGTCCCGGTTAAATATATAATAATAGTTTACATATTTATCACATATTTGAATAGTATATGATAATTAGGCTACATATTACAATACTATTCTTATTCTTATATGCGTGTGACAAGGACAATAACGAAGGAACTGCAAAGAAAAATAACAACATTAGAAATGCGGTGCTTAAGACGATTACTGAACATATCATACAGAGATAGAATTACTAACATTGAAGTACGCAATAGAGTTACCAAAGAAATTGATCACATTCGGAACTACTAGCAATGGTCATCGCGAAGAAAATGAGATGGTTTGGTCATGTGATAAGATCAAATTCAATGTCCAAAACAATTCTTCAGGGTTCTATTGAAGGTAAAAGAAGACGAGGTAGGCCAAAAATGCAATGGCAAGATAATATCGTAAAATGGACCGGTCTTGATATAAATAAAGCGATGAGAGCTGAAGAAAATAGAGAGGGATGGAAAAAAATTTTGACGAAATCAACCTCGCCCTTAATACTATGGGATAGGTAAAAATTACAATACATATTAAATTAATTTGTATTTGAATTAAAAATAATTTTAGTTATTAATGAATGATTTACTTATTATTTAAGTATTATAAACAACCTACAATATAATATGATGATATAAATTATATATTATATATGTATAGTATCCATTATATACTATACAATATATTCAAACATTTATCAAATAAAACTGGTTTATATTGATGTATACGTTAGGTATAAACTATAGTTATACAAAATCTAATTATATAAATATAAATAAATTCAGTAAAATAATCCAATCTGTATTTGTTTACGTTATTAATGGCGAATGTAAATTTATAATGTTTGCATTGCGATATATGATGTGACAGGGATTGGGATAATATTATATTAAATATAAATTATATATCATATGATGTCTTCAAAACCCAAAACCGGTTTCAGTATATTCAATACAATTCTGAAACCGACCCGAAAAACAGATTAAAAACCCGAAACCATTATATTTCATAAAACCCGATACCGACCCGTGAACATCCCTAATATATATATTATAGGACTATATAGGACCTATATTTCATATTTTAATATTTTATCCTATGTATTATAAATGTAATAAGGACATCTATTTGTGATCCTAAGTACTATAAAATTGTCCAAGTTTTATACAAATGTATTTCGAGATCTACTCGAATGTCATACGCGAATAAAATTAGCTAACAATTCTCAGAACAACCCATCCTCTATCTATCCTAGGCTATTTTTTTTGCTGTAATATATATGTAATATATGTATTTTTGTCCAGAACAACCCCGTTTACTGAGAATTATCCAGAGATTGTCTCTGGATAGTGATAGGAAATATTTTATTTCCAAAGTAACCGGCTCCTGATTTTTTAGTATAATAAATCCATTAGTTTATACACAATATTATATTTGAAAGAAGGAGAGGATAATAATGCTGAGATTTATTGTGAACAATAGCCATGTCGTAATATGTGACATTATTTATATATATATATATATATATATAATAATTAGGGATGTGTATAAGATGTACAGATAATTCTGTATCGGACTGTGTCACAGTCTATAGGCTACAATAATAAGTTTGGCATTTATATCTACATTTATATCTACAAGTCAATAATACAAATGGGGATCGTACATTATTGTTAGATCAACGCAGCGCTATGGTTGACGAGGTTTGATTATCTAGATCCGGACCAGGTGTCAACGGACTAGTTGTGAGTGCGATATCCCTGGGATGAGAATGACACATTACGGAGGGGAGTATCTACATCTGAACCGAGTATCGGTGGAGTAGAGGGTAGGGCAAGAGGTCTTGAGTGATTCTCTGATGCATCTCGGTGTGTTTGTACTACCTCCTGACAGGGCGTCGACGGGGAAGTAAGGCGGATATCTCATAGATTTCTCCCGAAGGTAGAACAATCCATACTGCGGATGTTGTAACTCCGAAGTTTCATAGCTGGCTTCCATGTCTTTGATATGTGGTCACGCTAGTGAATGTTTGTGAGGGGTGTTATGTTGGACAGGTACAATGAGTCTTGTTTTTTACTAGTATCGTGTGGTTGACATATTGGATGATAATTTATTCTCATTCGACAAGTCTACGGGTTAGGTGCTAGGTAAAGGGTTTGCTAACTTGTGGCTGTAGAGCAGTTCGGTGGGGCTTTGTGTCGACATCTGGAAGTTCTCAGAAATCTTCAAGCTCTGCATGGTTCCTCGGCTAGGCTGTTACTTAGGAAGTGGTATGCCTGCTTGTCACGTGGTCGAATCCCCATTCGGATGCAAATATTCGGAACGCTTGTAACGAATATAGTCCTCCGTTGTCGCTAAGTAACCGGTCTAGGATACCATGTTTTAGATGATCTACAATGGTTGCGCTGGTTATGGGCACACGCATAGTGTATATGAATGGGAATTGAGTATAAAAATCAAATATAATGAGGTACGTGATATTGTTATAGTGGACAAAATGTATACTTAGGTATTGCCATGAGTGCGTCAGTGTGTCATATGGCAATAGAGGTTACTTATACAGAAGAAATTAAGGCTTGAAGGGTTTCGTCTCCCGTTTCTAATTTTAAATATTCTATCTTCTGTGTCCCAAACTTCAATGGCTTATCTGGACATCAAGGTCTATGTGTTCACTGGCATCTGATGGTAGGTGAAAATCTATCCGTAGCTCTATTCCTGGCTTTACAAATATTAGCGTGAAATCTTACTGCTGCACTCGTAGTAGCATTTTTTGGACTCGGGTTGGTGCTGTGAAGAGATTTTTCTGGGTGATCATCAGGGATGGGGTCAAATACGTATTTATATTTTGATTTGAATAATTATTTAGTGATGTATTTGTATTTGAGTATCGTATTTCGTGTATTTGATCAAATACAGTTTCAAATACACTTTTAAAAATATTTTAATTTAATAATTTAATAGAATGTAGAATTTAAACAATTACTTTATGAATGTAAAAAAATTAACAAAATATTTACCATTTATATTAAAGAATACATTTATTAAATAATACAAATAATATAATAGAACAATAATTTTATGAATACTATATAAATAAATTAATATTCTATATAGAATATGTATGTGTTATAAATTATAACTTATAATATCCCAATCAATCAGTCTATTGTTTACAGTTTTTTATTTTATTGATTTTCTTTAGGAATTAAATATATTAAAATAGATTTCAATTAATTATTATGCAATCTGGTATAGAGATAGGAATTATTATTTTATGATTTAATATTTAATATGTTAATATTTGTATTTTATATTTATATTAGATTCTCTCTCTAGAACTCATATATCATTTATCCATTCATTACTCTAATTCTACGTCTTCTCCTTAATATTTAAAAATTATACCACCTATCTACATTGCTTTAATTAACCTATTAATATCATATATCCAATACATATCAATCACTAACCATGCAATAGTCTATATATATATAATCTAGGGATAAGGATTATTATTTTATATAAAATATAATCATATGATTTAAAATATGATTAAATCAAATGATTTAATATTTAATGTGTTAATATTTGTATTTTGTATTTGTATTTGATAATATGTATTTGTATAAAAATGTAATAAATATTTGTATTTGTATTTGTATTTGATAAAGTGTATTTGACCCCAACACTGGTGATCATCTGCACTTGTGGTCAGACTTAATAATGTGAAACCATTCGATTCCGAATATTACGGCTTACATTTATTTTTCGATATTTACATAATGAGTCTCAGCGGGGCTGAATATCTTAGATGATGGGTGATGGGGATTTCGTCTTGTTGGGTGGATGTAGGAGGATGGCGTCAAAGTAATCGTATGAAGCGTCTACTTGAATTGTTATCTTCTTCTTTGTGGCATAATATGATAGAGTAGTATATTTATTCTTCCATGTTATTGAATATATTAGGTATTCGACATATTTTTTGAGAAGTTAACATAGAAGTATCGTAAGGTGTGACAGGTCTTTATTAAAGGGCCACATGTAGTTCGCGATAACTATGAATTATAATTCATAGAAATGGCGTAATAATTATGATAATGATAATTATCAATGGCTTGCGGAGAATCTTGTGAGGTTATCTGTTGAATTAACTTCTCACACTTGGGGTCGGTATGTACGCCATCATTGTTGAAGAGGAGATAATTAGTCATATATATATATATATATATATATATATGCATGGATATTTGTGTATACATATAATATATTATATAAAATTATTATTATATATATATATATAAATTGTTGTTATGTATTAATCACTGTCTAAGTTGTGTAATACTAGTATATTACACTGCTAAGTTGTGTTTATATATAGGGAGTAAAATGTCAAGGCTTATTTACGTTAATTGGTTAGACTTATTCTTCAAGAGATTATATATAGCGGACCACCGCAGATGTCTGAGCGTGGGGCGGTAATGCGAGACGGCAGAAACGTACATTGTACATGCATCGTGATACCAGGCACTAGGCGTATATGCGCTGATATTACGTAGATGTACAATATCGACGCATATATATAAATAAAATATATAACATCCCCTCTTCTCCCTATTGGTTATCGAAGAGGGGTTGGGGTCATTCCCTCTTCTCACGTATGGAAGAAGGATATCATGTTGGAGGTGGCCATGGGGATGGCAATACATGCGTTGTGTATGGTGCTGATGGCATCACGGATGGTGGGGGTGATGGTGAGGGGATCACGGATATTGTGGGTGAGATCGAGAGGGTCACGGGTGATGTTGAGAACATATTGGGTATTATGTGTGATGTCGGATGCGTCACAGATGTCGTGGGTGACAGCGGGGGCGTACCGAATATGTACCTGATATAGTGGGCAAGTGCGAAAGCGTACCGGATGTCGTGGGTAGTGGCTGGGGCGTCACGGAGGTCATGAGTGACGGCGAGGGTGTACAGGATATCATACTGGATGTAGTGGGCAATGACGAGGACGTAAATAAAATGTTAAACAACATTTTCAGCTCGTCTAGCCGATCTTCATTGTGCTAATCGAAGGAAGGAGTTGGTGTAGGGTTCATGATTGTTTATAGTCGTTGGGCGTGGGGGTAGATGTTTCTTAACGTGCTCTCACTGGTTGACGTGGCAGGATGATATTCATTGGACGTGAGGTTGGACGCTTATTGATGTTACGTCAAGGCTTATGTATGTTTATTGGTTATACTTATTCTTCAAGTGATTATACATAGCGGCGGTCCGCTATATATACACAGCCGTCTGCGCGTGGGGGGGGGGTCATGTGATATGGAAGGAATGTACGTGCATTATGATACCAGGCACTATGCGTATATTCGCTGATATCACGTAGATGTACAATATCGTCGCATATAAATAAATACAATATATAACAATAAGTACAAGGCATTACCTGTTAATATTTAATACATTCAATAATATAATAATCTAAAAATGTTGTTAATATATATGTTATTACATATAAAGGTTAATATATATATAGGATGATACGGATGGTAGGTAAAAATTAAATGGCAACATTACGTGGCGCACAAGGCGTGCTTGTTAAAAAAACGGAAGAATAAAACTAAACAAAATAAATCAAACAACCCACAAATATCAATACGCAAATAGGATGGTACTCGTATGTGTAAATATCATATATATATATATATATATATATATATATATATATATATATATATATTAATACGAATGGTTTATAAATATATTTTTCAAAAGGAATTATTCCATATATACATGTTTCTCATTAAGATTTTATTTTCGTGTGCACTATAGTGGTACATTATACGCTCTTAGAGCATATAATGAATTAGAGCGACATACGCCTTGCGCCACATTTGTGAAATTTGATATTTATAGTTATTTAATGTTTGCCTAACGTCCGTATTCCCATGTATATAATATATATATAGTGGAAGTATATAGTAGTAATTATATTAAAAATGTAAATAAATATAAGGTTGTATAAAAATTAAAAAAAAAGTATGTACAATTTTGTATATCTTATTTAATAAGTTATTATTATAATAATATTATAATAATATTATAATAATATTATAATAATTATATATTATAAATTATAATTTATAATATAATATATATTATATAATATACCAGGTACTAGGTTAAATATCTTGATTTTTTTAATACTCTATGATATAGTCTATTAAAGAATTATCTTAAAGCAGGCCGCCGATTGTTATTATAATAATGTCAGAGTTCATTATAATGCATCTAAAAAATACAGAAAAATAAAACAACAAATAAATTAAACAACCCCAAAATAAAAATTGAACTCAATATAATAATAATAATCGGCGGCCTTCTTTGATATTAACGTATCAGAATATATGATAGACTATATCTGATATAGTATATCACTGATAAAGTCTATGTCCGTAACATGTTTATTCGAATTATTTAAATTACACGAGTATTCTTATAATATTATATTAATTATATAATGACATGAATACTATATATTTATGTAATTACTAATTCGTATAATGAAGTATGTGGGCTTTTAGTGTGTTGATTATTTTTAAACTATATTTTGACTATAATCATTATAATATAATAATAATTATAATAATCCTATTATGCAATGTTATATTTAATTAGTATATTGAATATAACTATCCATATAAAGTTTACAATAACAACTAATAGTATGTGTACTATTAGAAACTACTATTGGTAAAACCCAATTCAATTAAATTAATTATTAATAGAATATTTAAAAATTTACCTGGTAAAATTTAAAATCTTACATTTTTTTTCTTACACGATAAATTACTTAATACACATTATGAATGTATATAATTATATATTTAATTCACAATTACAAATTATTCTATATATTTAAATAGTAAGTATATATTTAACAATCTTAATATATATTTTAAAATTATTAAATTTTAAATATTAAATTGATAAAAATACTTGTATTACCTTAGTATTTATAATATTTATATTTTAATACACATGATTATGGATATATATAATTATATATTTAATACACAATTAAACATTATTCTATTTAAATGTTAAGTAAATATTTAATAATAATCTTAATATATATTTTAAGATTATTAAATTTTAAATATTAAATTTTAAATTAATAAAAATACTTGTATTACCTTAGTATTTATGAATCATTCCATTTATTATTTCAAAATATAATAAAAATAAATAATAAATTAATTAAAATGTATATTTTTTATTAATATAATATTTTATTTTTTTATTTTATATATATGATCCATATGTAATATAAAGTCTAAATCCACCAATTCCCTATAGACATATATCCATATGATATGTTACCAGACATTACTGCAGCATTATCATATAATTGTGATCGGCAATCCTGTATGTCTAAGCCATTATATTCCAGAGATTTTAGAATGGAATTTGTTATATCTTCACTTTTTTTTCCATGTATTTCAATAAAGTTAATAAATCTTTCTTTTACTTCAATTGTTTTCGTCTCGTTGTCTTTTTCTACATATCGAATAATTTGTGATAACTGTTCTCTGTGTGAAACATCAGGTGTTGAATCATAAAGTATACCATAATATTTTGATTTTTTAATTTTCTTGAGTATTGTATTTCTCACATTCTCCGATAATAATCCAATTAGTTCATTTTGTATTTGTGGTAAAGATAAGATGTCAATATTATCTTAGAATTTTTAATCTTTTCTATATGATCATGAAGAACTATATCAAATTTAGATACAAATTTAATCAATTCGAGGAAGTTTCCATTATTTATATCCTCGTTTCTAATATCTTCATTATGCCCTCGTAGTGGAATATTTTGTATGATTAAAAATCGTAAGCATTCTATTTCCCTTTCAATTATCAGTTTCCATTTTTTCTTTTCAATACAAATGTTTGCATTATTTAATACCTCAATATTATTGTTCCTATTTGTATATTCTTTCCAGTATATGAAAGCTAATCTATGTATTTTGGAAGATTCATGTTCAGCAACTTTTTCTTTTTTTCTCCAATTGTTAAATTCTCCTTTCTTGATAAATGATGATTTATTTGATTTATCTGTGAAAATAAGACAACAGAAACAATATAATGAGTTTGATGCGGGTGAATAGAATAGCTAAGATCGTTTAGACTTATTTTCTTTTCCTACATTTTCATAAAACCATGTGGAATTTACTGCTCTTCCTAGAATGTTTCCTACATTTCTAAAAGGTCCATCAATATTTTGTAAAATTCCAATATCTTTTCTAAGTAGATTTTCTTTTAAAGCAAGATTAATAATTGCTGATCCATCTATATCAAACTTTATTTCAGAAATATCAGTAATACCCTGTGTAAGCTATGTAAACATTTATATTAGATTTATAATTATATTAAATTTATAATTATATTACATATATAATAATTATAATAATTTAAATTTAATTATTACATTATTTAATTAATATTATGGTGTAATAATTACGCAGGTATACCTCCATATCAATAGAAACATTAACTTAATTTTGTGCATGTATATCTAGTACATCTATTCGTTCTACAGGTTCTTCATTTATTTTATTAACTATTTTTACAGATTTAATAACAAATTTATCCATTATTTTGAGTGATTTCAACTTTGTTAATTTATCAATTTGTTCTAGTTTTCTCTTTTTAAATTGACTACTACTCATTTTTTTCTAAAAAAAATAATTATTATGATATTAATATAATAAATCATATGATTAATCCCCTTCCACACCAACTATTGTTGTTTTGTTTTAAAATTTAAAATACTTTAAATAATTAATTTAAATTTAAACAATAAATAACATTCCACACCTAAAATAGCGGTTTGTCCACAATATTGTTAACAATATCTTGGTATGGAAGGTGCTTCATACTAAAATAATGCTTTAATAACAGAAATTTAATAAATTTAATAAAAGAAAATGAAATAATTATTCAGTAAAGAATAACTAATTTTTATTTTATAATTGAATTTATAACATTTATATAACTATTATAGTAAATAACTTATTAAATTGGTTATTTTAAAGTAAAGTTCAAATCCGTCAGCCATTATGAATAATGGATATAAGATATTTAGTACCTATTCATAACGTAACGTTTACACTTATATATAAATAAGTATTTATAATAATTATAAACTATAGTTTTTTATAAAACCCAAACCGAAACCGGTTGTCTTATTAATATATTATTAAATAAGTATTCTATAGTTACTGGGTTTATTTTTTGCTATTATAAATAATTATTCTATATTTTTTTGGAGATCTAAAATGTTGGCGCCCGGGGCACGTGCCCCCCCCTAGCCCCCCCCCCCCCCCTTTGCTACGCCCCTGTATTGGACATATCACACTTATAACAACATCAGCATGGCAAAATGATCAAGGTGCATCAACATAAGGAATTGGTATACTATTAAACAAAAGATCAATAAACTCATTATGCGAGGTAATATCACACTCTGAGAGAATATTGATAAGCACATTCCATGGAAATCCTGCAACATCTATTATAATCATATATTCACCTACAAATTCTAGCGAAGATGAAGTTATAAACAAATTCTATGATGAACTTAGAAGAGCTATAGAAACTATACCACAGCACAATGTCCTATCATTATTGGAGATTTTAATGCCAGGATAGGTAAAGATGACGGGAATTTTTACATATCATCAAGAAACAAATAAAAATGGTGTATTATTAATATATATTATAAATGAAAAACAATAAAAAGTTGAATAAACTTTGGACATATATGGATCCGTGCAGCAGGAAATATCAGCTTGACTATATCTTAATGAGAAAAAAATGGAGAGACAGCATCACAAATGTGGAAGCATACAGTACTTTTTCTAGCATTGGTTCAGATCATCGAATCGTATCATCTAAGGTAAGGCTAAGTTTGCGAGCGAATAGGAAGACATTACTAAGAAAACTCCGTTATAATTGGCCTTTGTTTAATTCTGACATATCCCTTCAGGAGAAATACGCAATTGAAATAAAAAATCGATTTATCTTGCAAGTCGATGCAGACATTTTAGACACATATGAACGATTCATAGATATAAATGCTGAAGTTACAAGAGAACTAGTTCCACTTTTAATTAAAACAAATAAAATGTGTCCATCCACTGGAAATACTGTTTCTAGAGCTAGAGTAGATACTAGTATAGCAAATATAGAGTATGAAGACAATCCAAATGAGACTAATCAATATAACAATACTGAATCGCGCAATAAACTATAAACAGCATATACACATATTGCAGTTGATACCCTAATAGAAAAGATCAAACAAATTGAGAACGCTGATCTCAACAGAAAGTACCTATTAAGCAGGGAATTAATAAATGAAATCACTGGTAGAAAACAACTTAAAAAGGAATAATAAAAGGAGAGTACCAAAAAGAACGTATACAAACTTGGTACAAAAACTTTCAGGGTTTATTAGGCAAACCACCAAAATTGAAGACAAAAATGATACAATAATACAAGTTATACAACATCTAGAGATAAAGCGTGGAGCTTTTGAAATATATGAATACAAGTTGGCAAAAAAGGTAATGTAAGAAGGTAAAAGCTGCGGTGTTGATGAAATACGGCCAGAAATATTAAAATGATGTAGGTAACATATATACCTAATATAGATAACATTATCCTCTACTTCTTTAACAAAGCACTATTAGATAAATGAAGCCAAAATAATGGTCAATTTTGAATATAATTCCAATACCCAAGAGAGTAGATCTTAGTCTAGGTAGTAATTATCGTGGTATAAGTCTTACGTCATTAGTAGCGAACACTTATAATCGTATGATACTGAACAGAATTAGGCCTTATCTAGATTGTCATTTAAGGAAAAATCAAAATGGTTTCAGAAGTGGTAGAACAACAACCAGTCAAATATTAGCACTTAGACGACTGATTGAGGGAGTCAAAGATAAGAATCTAGAAGTAATCCTTATATTCATCGACTTCAAGAAAGCATTTGATACTTTACATAGAGGGAAAATGCTTGCGATACTGACAGCTTATGGGATACCGGAATAGTTGGTGACGGCTATTAGCATAATGTATGAATATACTATAGTATACTGCTAAGGTTATTACACCTGATGGAGAAACAGAAACTTTCAAAATCCTAGCTGGTGTTTTACAAGGAGATACGTTAGCTCCATACCTTTTTGTCATAGTTATCGATTATGTTATGAGAACAGCTTTACTAGGAAGGGAAGATAAGCTAGGTTTTCAACTATGGAAAAGAAAAAGCAGAAGAGTACCACCTATCACTATTACAGATATGGACTTCGCAGATGATATTGCATTAGTAAGTGAAGGTATCAAAGTAGCCCAAGAGAAGCTCACTCGAGTCGAAAAATCAGCAATACGAGTAGGACTAAACATGAATATAGGGAAAACGTAATACATTAGCTACAATACCAATCAACAGTTTGAAATCAAATCTATAGATGGGTCAACTCTGAAAAGGGTTAATGACTTCAAGTACCTAGGGGCATGGATAGACAGCAGTGAAAAAGATTTAAAAATCAGAAAAGAGCTTGCTTGGAAAACATGTCATCAAATGAGGAATATCTGGAAATCAACTCTTAGTAGGAAAATGAAACTCAGGCTCATGCACACCACAGTTGAATCGGTTCTGCTATACGGATGTGAGACTTGGACCCTCACAAAAACACTACTCAATCAACTTTATGACACATACACTCGAATTCTATGAATGATACATTGGTCTCAGAAAGTTACTAACGAAGTACTGTATGGGGCTATAGAAAAAATATCTACAAAGATAAGACGTCGATTCTTAAAGTTTGCTGGACATTGCCTACGTAGAGATGATGAAGTTATTTCGGACCTAGTTCTTTGGGAACCTACTCATGGAACTAGAAGACGGGGAAGGCCACCAGAAAGTTATATCAGGAATCACGAGCGTGAAACTGGTATACTGGCGAGCGAGATGAAAGTAGCTATGATGAACCGTGATATTTGGAGAACTTTTACTGTTCAGGAAACAAAATCCAGAACTAAGCAAGTAAGAAAATTATAATAACAGCAGCATAATAGCAGCATAATATACTTTTTAAATTAATATCAGCATAATATTAGCAAAATATACTTTAAATAGCTGCATAACAGCAGCATAATAGCACAATGTAAACATTTGAGGCTATAGCCTAATATATTACGTATGCTTTTATGCTGATATTATGCTGCTATTACTATTTGCTGGGTATATTGGGTATATGATTTAAAAATTCATCATTAGTATATATCCTATTACTTATATCGTTAATATTATAGTTCTTTATCAATTATAATATGTTTTCTATTGTATGTCATACAGTAAAAATGATAAAATTACAAAAATATTTAAAGACAAATACAAAATAATATATATATAAATATAAATATAATTAAAAAATGTGATTTAATTATTCAATTGAAATATTATCTAGATGTATTTTATTTATAATCTGTATCTTTTTATCACGGTTTGTTAAAATAAATATATTACTATTGTATACCTATATCCAAGTGTTGCTAATTTTATTTTCTGTTTTTAATTTACGTGTAATATAAAATAGATTATAAATATCTCTACTCAGATATTCTTGAATGTATTAGTATCTTTTAGTTTTATTTTATTTTTAAGAATAGTGGTTTTTATTAAACTATTATTAAACCTACTTATATAACTTATAATATATTAATTTTTTTGTTTATTTTTAGTTAACTCTTCAGTATTATCAACACGAGGTTTCAATTTAGTAATTTTATGAATGTAATCTTCCTCTATTTTTATATCTAATTTATCCTTTAATAAATTTATATAATTAGATGTTATGGAATAATCTATTTCATTATCCTTATCTGATGTCAATATTATATCGTTATTTGTATGTTTACTACTAATATATAATATAGATTTGACAGTACTATCAATTTTAACAGCTTGAATGATGAACCTATCTATGATAATATAGAATTAATAAAGATATACAATTTTGTTTTTAAATTTTTAAATTGTCAATATATATCTATAGTTCGGTCAAGGATTATAATTAAATAATAGTTCGGGTTCGTTTTAATAAAAGCTTCAGTTTGGTATTGGTCCGTTAATTTTGTTAAATGTGAGCTTCAGTTCGGGTTCAAATAAGGAAAGCTTCAGTTCGGGTTCATTTCGAACACTATCTACCAGTAACAAATATAGTTGTATACACGCCTCAACCGTAACAGCTGTACGAATATCGTAGTCGCCATGTTCACCCTTAATGTATAACTCTAACAGGGTGACTCGTTATAGAAATCACATTATAGGCAGATCAGAACATTTAGAACAATAGCTAAAAGTAACAGACTAGTGTTGTATGGAACTAGAGTTTATTATAACTCTATAGAGTATTAGTTTACTCATATTGGGGTAGTATATAGTTTGCATTAACCTTACACCCATATATGTATTAATTTTTATTTATTAGTATGTCGAATAATATAATAGACTATTGAATTATATTTTATTTAAATATCTTTGAATAATTATATTAGTATAGTTTTACAAGCACTTATTGTAGTTAGTTATATACGTTATTCAATCATATTTTAAAGTAACCACTTTACGAAAGTAAAACATATAATAATTGACTACATATGTTGGGAAATGGGAAATGTGGGGTCATCCAAAGTCCTAACATTGTGTATACCTAGGTGGTGATATTCTTATCGCAAGTTAGAACAACGGAAGTCACTCGATGTGTGATGGCGACCCGCTGTTCGACATTGATTAACGAACATCTGTTTTCTCCATAGATATTGAGTGAGGTAGATTGTTATTCGACGCGTCACGTGACCTATTTTAGCATAACAGTCATGTAGAAGCATTCGCCATTACAGAAAACCACAAAATAATATTTAATATATTAGTAAATTATAAAGTTATATTATAATTTTCCTACTCCTTAACTACTAATATATTATATATTTTGTATAAATATAGTTAATAACACTATTATTGATTTTTATATCACATAATATATTAAATAATTATACTATTATACCATATTTCGGTCTAAATAGTAAATCTATAAGACTAAATTTCGCCGATTGATATGTTCAAGATATAATAATGAGTTTTTTTATTGATGCTAGAATAAAATAATTACCACCATTGGAAATATAATTAAAAAGTAATAGGAGTTTCATATTTTCATTTTTTTAATCAGAATAATAATAAAAAAGTTATATGTAAAACAATGTCAAATTTATGTATATAAAATTAGCCCATAGGTATTATATACCCCCTATATATTATATATGTAGTTATTTGTTATTAAAAACAAATATGCAGATCATTTGTTAATTAATATTTTACGATGAATTTTTCACACATTATTCGTTTAAATAAATTATATTAATATAAATTATAAATATTATATTAAATTAATTAAAATGGTCAATTTTGTGTTGTTATTTCTTATTTTAATTTTTCAAATAATTTTTATCTTAATAATTTTAAGTATTTTTTATGTAATATGAATATATAATTTGTATTAGTTTTATAATTAATTGTTTGGTAAAACATATATAATATTATTAAAAATGTAATAAATAAATTATTTAATAATTAATTTAATATAGTAATACAATTAATAAAATACATATTTTAAATACATTTAAATATATTAATAATATTTTCATATAAGATTAATAATTATCTTTTAATATGATATATATATATATATATATATATATATATATATATATATATATATATATATAATATACGATGGAGGACTTTGAAGTCAAGGAAGGAGACGAGACAAGCAAATGTCGTTTTTATAGTTTATTAAATTCAGTATCGATTTTGGTTATAGTCTATCCAGCCTCATACCCATCAGGCGTCTCTATTGGATACACTGTTAAAAATAAGGGTATAACATTATGAAATATATGGTATAACATATGGAAATACGAGTTATACCATACAATTACGTTAAATGGTATAAGATCACATATTATATGGTATAACATTTGATTTTTTTAGTTATACCATATAGATTAATTGAAATGGTATAAGATCACAAATTATATAGTATAACAATTGTTTTTTTTAGTTATACCATATAGCTTAATTTAAATGGTATAAGATTACGAATTATATGGTATAACATTTGTAATTTGTAGTTATACCATTAGCTATTAAATATAATGGTATAACTTTATGAATTATATGGTATACAATATGGAAATACCAGTTATACCATAACATTTTAAAATTAAGTTTATATTTGATTGAAAATAAAATGTATAAGAATATAATTCATAATAGTATCCTTCATAATATCCTTAATATAACAGTTTACTTATTGTTGTGTTAAATTATTATAGACATAGCATGTATTGCTTCTAATTGCAATTAAACTGGTTTTCAGAAACTATATAGATTCCCCATAGGGAAATATGTATACATATACATATTTCCTATATTTCATATACAAATACTTATAATTATTCGAGTATATGTATATATATATATATATATATAAATAATTCCATTTTATTTATTAACATATTCTATTTCCACTCTACGCTCAACATGAGAAGCATCTATTTTTCAACACATTACAATATACATAAGGTATTTATACTACATTATATATATATATATATACAAATTATATCATATTATATATAATAATATAAAAGTTTATATAATATATAATTGTATAATATATTTATATATTATTTATAATATATAATTAAATTGTTAGAATATAATTATATAATTATATATATATATATATATATATATATATATGTTATAAAGTCAAAGTTGTAGATATGTATATCGATTAATGTAATATACATTTAAATGCATTTAGCTTATTTTATTTAGCATTACGTAACAGAAATCGATATATCTACATAAAACTTTAAACTAGATTTCGGTGTCTCGCTCTGTGTTAAATGCATATATGTCTATAGCCATAGCCATGTAAATGTTTATTTTTCTGGTATTTTATATTGTTATCGTCTGTAAAGTATATTTCGTTATTTGTCTATAGAATAAATTCCACTCGGTGAGATTGCCTCATTCTTCGGTTTGCATCTCATTGGGTAGGTACTATTATTATTATTATTATTATGTTATATTATTATTACGTTCAACAGGTCTTTGCTTTGATTAATAAACTGTATTAGAACATTCACATTATTACATACATATATATTATAAAATTATGATAACTATATGCCAATCATTAATATGCAGGAAACTGTAGAATTATTTGCAGAATTTCAAATTTCATTTAAAATATTAGAAAAACTGCCGGAGAGGAATAGTGAGTTGATGGGGATGATAAAGCATATAACGTATATACACAAATATATAGACGAATATATTGATGTACTAGGTATCGCTACTAATTGTATTTATACTAATCGCTTTAATTATATTTCCAATGGTGGTAATTATTTTATTCTAGCATCAATAAAAAAACTCATTATTATATCTTGAACATATCAATCGGCGAAATTTAGTCTTATAGATTTACTATTTAGACCGAAATATGGTATAATAGTATAATTATTTAATATATTATGTGATATAAAAATCAATAATAGTGTTATTAACTATATTTATACAAAATATATAATATATTAGTAGTTAAGGAGTAGGAAAATTATAATATAACTTTATAATTTACTAATATATTAAATATTATTTTGTGGTTTTCTGTAATGGCGAATGCTTCTACATGACTGTTATGCTAAAATAGGTCACGTGACGCGTCGAATAACAATCTACCTCACTCAATATCTATGGAGAAAACAGATGTTCGTTAATCAATGTCGAACAGCGGGTCGCCATCACACATCGAGTGACTTCCGTTGTTCTAACTTGCGATAAGAATATCACCACCTAGGTATACACAATGTTAGGACTTTGGATGACCCCACATTTCCCATTTCCCAACATATGTAGTCAATTATTATATGTTTTACTTTCGTAAAGTGGTTACTTTAAAATATGATTGAATAACGTATATAACTAACTACAATAAGTGCTTGTAAAACTATACTAATATAATTATTCAAAGATATTTAAATAAAATATAATTCAATAGTCTATTATATTATTCGACATACTAATAAATAAAAATTAATATATATATGGGTGTAAGGTTAATGCAAACTATATACTACCCCAATATGAGTAAACTAATACTCTATAGAGTTATAATAAACTCTAGTTCCATACAACACTAGTCTGTTACTTTTAGCTATTGTTCTAAATGTTCTGATCTGCCTATAATGTGATTTCTATAACGAGTCACCCTGTTAGAGTTATACATTAAGGGTGAACATGGCGACTACGATATTCGTACAGCTGTTACGGTTGAGGCGTGTATACAACTATATTTGTTACTGGTAGATAGTGTTCGAAATGAACCCGAACTGAAGCTTTCCTTATTTGAACCCGAACTGAAGCTCACATTTAACAAAATTAACGGACCAATACCAAACTGAAGCTTTTATTAAAACGAACCCGAACTATTATTTAATTATAATCCTTGACCGAACTATAGATATATATTGACAATTTAAAAATTTAAAAACAAAATTGTATATCTTTATTAATTCTATATTATCATAGATAGGTTCATCATTCAAGCTGTTAAAATTGATAGTACTGTCAAATCTATATTATATATTAGTAGTAAACATACAAATAACGATATAATATTGACATCAGATAAGGATAATGAAATAGATTATTCCATAACATCTAATTATATAAATTTATTAAAGGATAAATTAGATATAAAAATAGAGGAAGATTACATTCATAAAATTACTAAATTGAAACCTCGTGTTGATAATACTGAAGAGTTAACTAAAAATAAACAAAAAAATTAATATATTATAAGTTATATAAGTAGGTTTAATAATAGTTTAATAAAAACCACTATTCTTAAAAATAAAATAAAACTAAAAGATACTAATACATTCAAGAATATCTGAGTAGAGATATTTATAATCTATTTTATATTACACGTAAATTAAAAACAGAAAATAAAATTAGCAACACTTGGATATAGGTATACAATAGTAATATATTTATTTTAACAAACCGTGATAAAAAGATACAGATTATAAATAAAATACATCTAGATAATATTTCAATTGAATAATTAAATCACATTTTTTAATTATATTTATATTTATATATATATTATTTTGTATTTGTCTTTAAATATTTTTGTAATTTTATCATTTTTACTGTATGACATACAATAGAAAACATATTATAATTGATAAAGAACTATAATATTAACGATATAAGTAATAGGATATATACTAATGATGAATTTTTAAATCATATACCCAATATACCCAGCAAATAGTAATAGCAGCATAATATCAGCATAAAAGCATACGTAATATATTAGGCTATAGCCTCAAATGTTTACATTGTGCTATTATGCTGCTGTTATGCAGCTATTTAAAGTATATTTTGCTAATATTATGCTGATATTAATTTAAAAAGTATATTATGCTGCTATTATGCTGCTGTTATTATAATTTTCTTACTTGCTTAGTTCTGGATTTTGTTTCCTGAACAGTAAAAGTTCTCCAAATATCACGGTTCATCATAGCTACTTTCATCTCGCTCGCCAGTATACCAGTTTCACGCTCGTGATTCCTGATATAACTTTCTGGTGGCCTTCCCCGTCTTCTAGTTCCATGAGTAGGTTCCCAAAGAACTAGGTCCGAAATAACTTCATCATCTCTACGTAGGCAATGTCCAGCAAACTTTAAGAATCGACGTCTTATCTTTGTAGATATTTTTTCTATAGCCCCATACAGTACTTCGTTAGTAACTTTCTGAGACCAATGTATCATTCATAGAATTCGAGTGTATGTGTCATAAAGTTGATTGAGTAGTGTTTTTGTGAGGGTCCAAGTCTCACATCCGTATAGCAGAACCGATTCAACTGTGGTGTGCATGAGCCTGAGTTTCATTTTCCTACTAAGAGTTGATTTCCAGATATTCCTCATTTGATGACATGTTTTCCAAGCAAGCTCTTTTCTGATTTTTAAATCTTTTTCACTGCTGTCTATCCATGCCCCTAGGTACTTGAAGTCATTAACCCTTTTCAGAGTTGACCCATCTATAGATTTGATTTCAAACTGTTGATTGGTATTGTAGCTAATGTATTACGTTTTCCCTATATTCATGTTTAGTCCTACTCGTATTGCTGATTTTTCGACTCGAGTGAGCTTCTCTTGGGCTACTTTGATACCTTCACTTACTAATGCAATATCATCTGCGAAGTCCATATCTGTAATAGTGATAGGTGGTACTCTTCTGCTTTTTCTTTTCCATAGTTGAAAACCTAGCTTATCTTCCCTTCCTAGTAAAGCTGTTCTCATAACATAATCGATAACTATGACAAAAAGGTATGGAGCTAACGTATCTCCTTGTAAAACACCAGCTAGGATTTTGAAAGTTTCTGTTTCTCCATCAGGTGTAATAACCTTAGCAGTATACTATAGTATATTCATACATTATGCTAATAGCCGTCACCAACTATTCCGGTATCCCATAAGCTGTCAGTATCGCAAGCATTTTCCCTCTATGTAAAGTATCAAATGCTTTCTTGAAGTCGATGAATATAAGGATTACTTCTAGATTCTTATCTTTGACTCCCTCAATCAGTCGTCTAAGTGCTAATATTTGACTGGTTGTTGTTCTACCACTTCTGAAACCATTTTGATTTTTCCTTAAATGACAATCTAGATAAGGCCTAATTCTGTTCAGTATCATACGATTATAAGTGTTCGCTACTAATGACGTAAGACTTATACCACGATAATTACTACCTAGACTAAGATCTACTCTCTTGGGTATTGGAATTATATTCAAAATTGACCATTATTTTGGCTTCATTTATCTAATAGTGCTTTGTTAAAGAAGTAGAGGATAATGTTATCTATATTAGGTATATATGTTACCTACATCATTTTAATATTTCTGGCCGTATTTCATCAACACCGCAGCTTTTACCTTCTTACATTACCTTTTTTGCCAACTTGTATTCATATATTTCAAAAGCTCCACGCTTTATCTCTAGATGTTGTATAACTTGTATTATTGTATCATTTTTGTCTTCAATTTTGGTGGTTTGCCTAATAAACCCTGAAAGTTTTTGTACCAAGTTTGTATACGTTCTTTTTGGTACTCTCCTTTTATTATTCCTTTTTAAGTTGTTTTCTACCAGTGATTTCATTTATTAATTCCCTGCTTAATAGGTACTTTCTGTTGAGATCAGCGTTCTCAATTTGTTTGATCTTTTCTATTAGGGTATCAACTGCAATATGTGTATATGCTGTTTATAGTTTATTGCGCGATTCAGTATTGTTATATTGATTAGTCTCATTTGGATTGTCTTCATACTCTATATTTGCTATACTAGTATCTACTCTAGCTCTAGAAACAGTATTTCCAGTGGATGGACACATTTTATTTGTTTTAATTAAAAGTGGAACTAGTTCTCTTGTAACTTCAGCATTTATATCTATGAATCGTTCATATGTGTCTAAAATGTCTGCATCGACTTGCAAGATAAATCGATTTTTTATTTCAATTGCGTATTTCTCCTGAAGGGATATGTCAGAATTAAACAAAGGCCAATTATAACGGAGTTTTCTTAGTAATGTCTTCCTATTCGCTCGCAAACTTAGCCTTACCTTAGATGATACGATTCGATGATCTGAACCAATGCTAGAAAAAGTACTGTATGCTTCCACATTTGTGATGCTGTCTCTCCATTTTTTTCTCATTAAGATATAGTCAAGCTGATATTTCCTGCTGCACGGATCCATATATGTCCAAAGTTTATTCAACTTTTTATTGTTTTTCATTTATAATATATATTAATAATACACCATTTTTATTTGTTTCTTGATGATATGTAAAAATTCCCGTCATCTTTACCTATCCTGGCATTAAAATCTCCAATAATGATAGGACATTGTGCTGTGGTATAGTTTCTATAGCTCTTCTAAGTTCATCATAGAATTTGTTTATAACTTCATCTTCGCTAGAATTTGTAGGTGAATATATGATTATAATAGATGTTGCAGGATTTCCATGGAATGTGCTTATCAATATTCTCTCAGAGTGTGATATTACCTCGCATAATGAGTTTATTGATCTTTTGTTTAATAGTATACCAATTCCTTATGTTGATGCACCTTGATCATTTTGCCATGCTGATGTTGTTATAAGTGTGATATGTCCAATACAGGGGCGTAGCAAAGGGGGGGGGGGCTAGGGGGGGGCACGTGCCCCGGGCGCCAACATTTTAGATCTCCAAAAAAATATAGAATAATTATTTATAATAGCAAAAAATAAACCCAGTAACTATAGAATACTTATTTAATAATATATTAATAAGACAACCGGTTTCGGTTTGGGTTTTATAAAAAACTATAGTTTATAATTATTATAAATACTTATTTATATATAAGTGTAAACGTTACGTTATGAATAGGTACTAAATATCTTATATCCATTATTCATAATGGCTGACGGATTTGAACTTTACTTTAAAATAACCAATTTAATAAGTTATTTACTATAATAGTTATATAAATGTTATAAATTCAATTATAAAATAAAAATTAGTTATTCTTTACTGAATAATTATTTCATTTTCTTTTATTAAATTTATTAAATTTCTGTTATTAAAGCATTATTTTAGTATGAAGCACCTTCCATACCAAGATATTGTTAACAATATTGTGGACAAACCGCTATTTTAGGTGTGGAATGTTATTTATTGTTTAAATTTAAATTAATTATTTAAAGTATTTTAAATTTTAAAACAAAACAACAATAGTTGGTGTGGAAGGGGATTAATCATATGATTTATTATATTAATATCATAATAATTATTTTTTTTAGAAAAAAATGAGTAGTAGTCAATTTAAAAAGAGAAAACTAGAACAAATTGATAAATTAACAAAGTTGAAATCACTCAAAATAATGGATAAATTTGTTATTAAATCTGTAAAAATAGTTAATAAAATAAATGAAGAACCTGTAGAACGAATAGATGTACTAGATATACATGCACAAAATTAAGTTAATGTTTCTATTGATATGGAGGTATACCTGCGTAATTATTACACCATAATATTAATTAAATAATGTAATAATTAAATTTAAATTATTATAATTATTATATATGTAATATAATTATAAATTTAATATAATTATAAATCTAATATAAATGTTTACATAGCTTACACAGGGTATTACTGATATTTCTGAAATAAAGTTTGATATAGATGGATCAGCAATTATTAATCTTGCTTTAAAAGAAAATCTACTTAGAAAAGATATTGGAATTTTACAAAATATTGATGGACCTTTTAGAAATGTAGGAAACATTCTAGGAAGAGCAGTAAATTCCACATGGTTTTATGAAAATGTAGGAAAAGAAAATAAGTCTAAACGATCTTAGCTATTCTATTCACCCGCATCAAACTCATTATATTGTTTCTGTTGTCTTATTTTCACAGATAAATCAAATAAATCATCATTTATCAAGAAAGGAGAATTTAACAATTGGAGAAAAAAAGAAAAAGTTGCTGAACATGAATCTTCCAAAATACATAGATTAGCTTTCATATACTGGAAAGAATATACAAATAGGAACAATAATATTGAGGTATTAAATAATGCAAACATTTGTATTGAAAAGAAAAAATGGAAACTGATAATTGAAAGGGAAATAGAATGCTTACGATTTTTAATCATACAAAATATTCCACTACGAGGGCATAATGAAGATATTAGAAACGAGGATATAAATAATGGAAACTTCCTCGAATTGATTAAATTTGTATCTAAATTTGATATAGTTCTTCATGATCATATAGAAAAGATTAAAAATTCTAAGATAATATTGACATCTTATCTTTACCACAAATACAAAATGAACTAATTGGATTATTATCGGAGAATGTGAGAAATACAATACTCAAGAAAATTAAAAAATCAAAATATTATGGTATACTTTATGATTCAACACCTATTGTTTCACACAGAGAACAGTTATCACAAATTATTCGATATGTAGAAAAAGACAACGAGACGAAAACAATTGAAGTAAAAGAAAGATTTATTAACTTTATTGAAATACATGGAAAAAAAAGTGAAGATATAACAAATTCCATTCTAAAATCTCTTGAATATAATGGCTTAGACATACAGGATTGCCGATCACAATTATATGATAATGCTGCAGTAATGTCTGGTAAAATATCAGGAGTTAAAACTAGGATAAAGAAAATTAATCCGCAAATTGTTTTTGAAAATTGTGACAATCACAGTCTGAATTTAGTAGGGGTCAATGCTTCAAAACAAGATATAATATCAATATAATTTTTTGATAATATCGAATTTGTTTATAATTTCTTTGCTAAATCTACACTGCGCTGGGAATTATTAACAAGCAAACTAAAAATAACTTTAAAGAGATCATGTGAAACGAGATGGAGCTCAAGACACGATGCAGTTAATATATTAAGCGAAAACTTTGCTGCAGTATTGGATGTACTAGAGGAACTATCAGAACAAGCTGATAATCAGGAGACACGCAGTAAAGCGTATAGTATAATTAATTTAATTTCAAGATTTGAATTTATATCGTTATTATATTTCTGGGAAATTATTTTGGCTAAAATAAATAGAGTACAAAAACGATTACAGGATAAAAGTATGATATTTTGTGAAGCATCCAAAGATATTAATAATTTGAAAATATTTTTCAGTGAAGAAAGAGAAAACATAATTAAAGACACTATTACTACATCAAGTAAATCCTGTATAGAATTACAAATATCAACATAACGAAGAATTAGAGTACGAAAACATATGGATGGTGAAAGTAGAAATGTGGAAGTAGTGTCATATACTCAAGAGTTATCAAGAGCTATGTTTTTATCATTGACAGAATTATTTCTGAATTTAATAATCGATTTTTAATATTGGACTCATTAAATGATAGATTCGGCATATTCATGGATATGGAATCATTGCTAACCTTAACAGATTGTATAATTATGAAATATTGCGATTTACTTGAAAAAGAATATCCGAATGACATCTCCAGCAAGAAATTGTGTGAAGAAATTATTGATAATATATAAATTAATAATTTAAAATTATTTTAATATAATTAATTCAAACACATATATATATGTCATCTAATTCAATATTTATAAATATTTCAGATTGCAGAATATTAACAAAGAATAGAAACATAATAAATAATCCAATTAAATTCTATGAATTTATTATTTCTTAAGCAGCGTTCACATATAGCAACTTTGCTGCAAAATCGCAGCAACTTTGCAGCAAAAATCACGACGAACAAAATCGCCAGGTGTGAACACCACGGCAAAATTTGCAGCAAAAAACATTCACGTGCAAAAATCGCAGCAACTTTGCAGCAAAATGAATAGCAAACATGTTTGCTATTTGTGCAAAATTTTGTCCAAACACAAAGACTTTTCTATAATTATTGATAAACAATAAACAAGCATTATTTAAAATGTCCGATGTTAATACTTCCATTATTATAGCATTTTACGAAGAACATAGATGTCTTTGGGACCCTGCTAACAGGGATTACTGTAATAAAATACAGAAAAATAAGCTGTTACAGCAATTACAGGTGGATTTAAATTTACCAAGTAAGTATCATGTAATTTTAAATTATATTGTATTAAAATAATTTATTAATTTAAAACTTTTATTAAAACTATTTTAAATTACGTTTGTAACTTACGTTAGTTTACTAGGTAAGTTAACTTAGTAATTTAATAATTACTAGGGATGTAAATGAATATGAATTGGAGCTTTTTCAATTTGAACCCGAATTGAAGCTTTCCAAATTATAAAAAACCGAATACTAATACGAATACGAATTGAATAATTCGTGATACGAAAATGAATAATTTATAATTATTTGTATGCATTATATTAATAATAACATTGTTATATATTAAATATATTGTCTCTGTAAACTACAAATATATGTTTAGATAATATACATATTTAACGTAATTTTATCAATTTGCATTCATATTAAATATAATATTTAATATTGTATTATATTCAATATATTAAATATTATATATATTTAATATAGTATTCTTATATTGTGTTATATTCAATATATTATATATTATTATAATAACTATATTAAGTATATTTAATATTATATTATATATAATATTATTTAATTATTAATATTATAATAATTATGTATTATTAAATATGGTAATAATCGGGAATCATCGAGTGGATGACGTAGAAAACATCCAGCATTATATTCGATTAATATCAGATGTGTACTGAGTAATATATATATTATATAATATATAAATATTTATATTATATTATATAATATAAAATATTATATAAAAGTTTGTATTAAACTATGCACATAATTTTAAATTAAATAAAACGTATTAAGCACAATATTTTATAGGCTCACTTCGGGATGTAATGCATCTAAAAAAAACAATCAGAACAAACACGAACAACCCAAAAAATATCAATACGCAAATACATATATGTAATCAAATTCCTATATATTAACTTTTCATATCTATTGAATATAATGCATTTCTACGATTAAATATACCTTCCGTATAATAATTATTATAGCCGCAGATATTTACAAAAAATTACCTAATCGCTAATATACGCAAATACATATATGTAATCAAATTCCTATATATTAAATTTTCATATCTATTGAATATAATGCATTTCTACGATTAAATATACCTTCCGTATAATAATTATTATAGCCGCAGATATTTACAAAAAATTACCTAATCGCTAATATACGCAAATACATATATGTAATCAAATTCCTATATATTAACTTTTCATATCTATTGAATATAATGCATTTCTACGATTAAATATACCTTCCGTATAATAATTATTATAGCCGCAGATATTTACAAAAAATTACCTAATCGCTAATATACGCAAATACATATATGTAATCAAATTCCTATATATTAACTTTTCATATCTATTGAATATAATGCATTTCTACGATTAAATATACCTTCCGTATAATAATTATTATAGCCGCAGATATTTACAAAAAATTACCTAATCGCTAATATACGCAAATACATATATGTAATCAAATTCCTATATATTAAATTTTCATATCTATTGAATATAATGCATTTCTACGATTAAATATACCTTCCGTATAATAATTATTATAGCCGCAGATATTTACAAAAAATTACCTAAACGCTAATATACGCAAATACATATATGTAATCAAATTCCTATATATTAACTTTTCATATCTATTGAATATAATGCATTTCTACTTTTCATTTTCTTCTTTTAGATCATTACGTACACTTTTTTTAATATTTGTTACTATTATTAACATAAAATATATTTCTCCTTAATAATTATTCTTATTAATTATTTTATTAATAATAGTTTTACATTATATTATCAAATATATTCTGTAATGAAAAGTAAAATAGTTCAATCGAATATGAAGCGAATAGTATCATTTAAACTAATTTAATATGATATGAATATTAGAATTTGTAAACGAATCAAATCGAATTTATATTTAGCTATTCATTTAAATCCCTACTAATTACTGACTAAATAACTACCTTATAGTGTATTATATATAAAAACTATATATAATGAGAATTTAATTATTTAATTAAAATTATATTAAATTTAGTTGAAATTATTATATTACTATTGATAATATTATAGCTGTATGCAGCTATATATATATATATTAAATAATTTAAAACTATCACAAATTATAGTTAAAGAAATTATAAAAAAATGGCGAAATGCGAGGACTTATTACAAGAGGTTGAAGAAGGCTTTCCTCGAGGAAAATAAGGTTGCGAGTGGTAGCGGGGTGAGTGAGGCTAACTATGAACCTAATTGGCCTCACTACGAATCGCTAAAATGTCTGGATATAAGTCTAGAAATTAGACCGTCAATATCAAATGGTTTGATATTTTTATTTTATTTCTTTATTATTTAAATTTTTTATAATTATTTATTGTAAGTAGTAGTTTATTGTTCTAAGTAGTATAACATACATTTTTTGCACTACAGATTCTATCGACTACTCCGAAATTTATATCGATGAAGATCTTAATCAATTCGATACAATAGAGAGGTTAGTTTTTTTATAATTTATAATATAATATGTCTAATAATAAATATTTTCAGCGCTGACTTATATAGAATAATATCACCGGCACCTCCGCAATCACCGGCACCTCCGAAATCACCGGCACCACCGGAATCACCGGCACCTCCGCAATCACCGGCACCTCCGCAATCACCGGCACCACCGAAATCACCGGCACCTCCGCAATCACCGGCACCACCGAAATCAATGCCATCTACTTCATCTGTTCGGACCGCTCCCAATAGATTCGGCAAAAAAAGGTTTTTATTTGCATATCATCAAAGATTTTGCGAAGCAAAGATATAACACTCCCTATGCATGCAACGTAATTTAGTAATATCCCCTGCCGCTGCTAGCAGTAGTATCGAAATCACTGAAATCTGTTTGCATACAACAATGTTTTCATTGCTCTATTAAATTACATGCAATATAAATTAACTTTTACTTACTAAATATATACTTATAGCATTTAAAACATAAATGTCATATTTGTTTGTTATATATTAGTAATGAACACTTAGTTTTCATCATATAAATATTAATTTAAAGTATATTATTTAAGATTTTAAAAGTGTATAGTTAAATACAAATTTACATTATAAACAACGCATAGTTCCTAAAAGTAACCCGCTATAGGTGGCACCAGGGTATTTTGTATACAAATTCGAATTACACGATTTCGCGTAAGTGTTATATCTTTCCTTCGGAAAATCTTTGATATCATTGTATTTAATTATTAATTTAATTAACTAATATATTATAATTTATAGGAAAATAAGTTGTATTACTGGATCAACCAGAAAAATCCAGGAGCCCACACCTATTCCGGAGGGAGACCTCATTAAGGCTATCAATAACCTGGCAGATAACAAGACACCTAGCCAGCTTGAGGCGTGGGCTTTCGTAATTGCTAAAGATATGGCGGGATTAACAGAGGAAGATCAGCGACATTGTAGGAGGAAAATGGAGAGTTTAATTGATTCATATTTAGACAAATAGTAATTATTATTTTAGTTTTTTATTTTTATATTTTATTTCATATATATACTTTATTTTATTTTTATATATTTTTATAATATTTTATATATATACTACATTTTATATTTATACTAGAATAAAAAAATGTAATAGATTATATTATTTATTAAACTTTATCTTCTTGCCAAGGAACTGCACCTTGATCATTTACATAATCGCAAATAGCATCTCTAGTACTTCTTGCCGATTGCCCAGAAGCATTAGCTGCAACAGAAAGTTCCAGTGAATTTAAATCTGCGCACGTGTACTCATCATGACTGTTTCTTCCTCGTCCATCTGATCTCAAGAAGTTATGCAATAGGCATACTGTCAAAACAATGACGTCGACTTTGTCTGGATGTACCCGTATTGCAGATCTCAATATCTGGAATCTAGATGATAATATGCCAAATGCATTTTCTACTATACGCCTTGCTCTACTCAATCTATAGTTAAAAATTCGTTTACTATGTGTTAGATTTCTTTGCGGATATGGTTTCATAATGTGTGATGTCAGAGGGAAAGCTTCATCCGCTACAAGATAATAGGGAACCTTGACATTCGTGCCTGGTAAACATGTTTGTTCAGGTATATTTAGTATATTGAGTTGGCTTGACAATTTCTTGCTAAATTCGCAGGAATCAAATACACCACCGTCACTTATTCGTCCGTTGACTCCGATGTCTACGTATATAAACTTGAAGTTAGCATCCACTATTGCCATCAACACTATGCTATTGAAGCCTTTATAATTGTAATAAAGAGATCCAGAATTAGGTACAGCTTGTATAGTGATGTGTTTTCCATCTATGGCACCGATACAGTTTGGAAATTGCCATCTTGTTTCAAAATCTGCCGCAATCTTCCTCCATTCTTCTTCCGTATTTGGGGTCTGAAATAAATATATACATGATAACAATTATAATTATTTATTAAGTAAATACCTTTATGTGATCTTTCAAGTGATCGCAAATTGCTTGGCATGTCTCCGGAACCATTTGAGATATTGTAGATTTACCAATTCGGAATTGATATGATAAACTTGCATACGAATCACCTAAAATGTTACATAATTATAGTATTTTATTATATTCAATGAATATATACCATAATAGTAAACAAATAAATCATTATGCGGCACTTTTATAGTATTTGTATTTAGAAAGTTTGAAAGCGACGGTAATGTGGCAGGCGGAGGTTTGCAACTAAGGTGGCTGATGGTAAATGATGGCAAAATGAAAATTTATATAACAAATATTACAATAACATAAATTAAAAAAATCTCATATAATGATACATTGATTAAACTAACCTAAATTAGAATAAAGTTAATTATTTATAATTATTAAATGTAGGTATTCATCCTAAGTGTTATATTATATTCACTATAAAGCTTATTTTTCAATGTATATTTTTAATATCATTAATAGTATATCTTGATATATATATATATGTTATTTAATTTATTATTAACATTAATTGTATAAGGTAAAGGTAAATTGATAACGATGAGCTATATTTTTTCTCCATCCTATAACTTACGTAATAAAATACAACTTAAAAACACATTATACTTTTTAAAATATTACATATACAAAATCTTATATTTATAATCGGTTTATTATTTTTTAAGGAATTTTTTATGAATTTGCACCCTGGTTAATGTTTAACCAATGTACCATATACTATATGATATAGGTATATAGATATTTATTTTTTTAAGTAATTTTATAAAGTAAGTTAATGAAATATTGTAATTATTAATTTAATTTGTATTATCTAATTTAGTTCACTAGAAGTTTACGTATAGTTACCTACTGCACTAGTTGGGAACGGTTTTCAAAATGTTACCATCAATTGAAACGGGTGGTGATCGCTAATAGAAACAAGCGATATATTAATAAATCTAATATAATACATATAGGATATACAAACACACACAGCCTTATATATATATATATAAGTTACATTGTGTATACACATGAGTGTTGTATATATATGGGTGTTTATTCTAATTAGTAATCTTATTTCTATCAATTGATGTATCGTACTGTATGATTTATATAGTGTATGATACATATTGATGTGTGAATAATATTCCCTGAATATAAATAAAATCTATTTTTATCTGTATACGCTATGCGCGCTCGCCGCCCGCCTCAATCGCTAGTAACTATTTGAAAACACGCACATATACGTGACCGCCGTCATGCAGGCCGCCACCCACACACATTTTAAAAACCAGCGCCATATATCATAAACCATATTAATTTAATATTAATAATATCAAACCTGATGCTAAATATCGTAGAGTTACGGCGACGCGTTCTCCAACTGATATGGGTGTTCTATATCGGGTATGTTCGCGTACCAACATTGGCGTAACAGCAGCTACTATGGAATTAAATTCGCTAACATTCATCCTGGTAAAGTTATGGAAGCCTGCTGGGTCTTCCTTCGCCATTTCTTTTAATAGGTTATATGACCCAGCGCGAGGGGTATGTCTCCTTAATAACCAATAATTAGACCACATTCGTCTTTTATTTTTTTTTATAATACGGTATTTATTTAATAAATATGTACTTAATAAATGTTTTGCTATAATTTTTTTATCAACATTATTATTATAATTTAGAGAAAAATTTGGTAAATACATGTTTTATTTATATACTATTTTATTTAAGTATAAACGTAACAATTATATAAATTTAATTTTATAAATGAATTAATAAACAAATATAAATATATTAATTCTCTAAAGTTCAAATTTCAAAGTTCAAAGTTCGACAAAATCGTAGACGAAAATGTTTGCTAGGTGTGAACACTCCGGCGAAATCGCTGCGATTTTGCTGAGTATTTTGCTGCAAAATAGTGTGCAAAATTCTGTCTTGACGATTTTGCAAGCAAAATCGCTATATGTGAACGCAGCTTTATGGGGAAGATGTTTTTCCAAATCTTCAGATCGCTTTGCATTTGCTATTATCAATTGGCTGTTCAATAGCTTCGTGTGAACGTTCATTTAGCAAATTGAAACTAAGCAAGACATATATGAGATCAACATTGAGTCAAGAAAGACTATCTGGGCTTGCTATATTAAGCATAGAAAGGAAGATATTCAATAACATTAATATAGAAGAAATAGTAGAAGAATTTACTATACGAAAAAATCGAAAAATTACACTTTAATCTTTAATTTGTTTTAATAAAATGATGTTAATTAAAACTTTGTTAATGTAAAATCATGAAAAATATAACTGTTGTATATAACTGTGTGTAGTTAAATACTAAGGGGCGCCAACATTATAACAGCCCCGGGCGCTTGTGAGGCATGCTACGCCCCTGGTCCAATAGTATTATACTTAACATTTTCATCATGCATAATTAGATGTTCTTGTATTCCAAGAATATCTAGATCATGGCTTTCGAAATTATACTTAAGTTCTAGTTGTTTATGATCTTCTCGAATTGTTCTAACGTTCATATTTAATACAATGATTTCTCGTTTGCATCTTAGTAGTTTGGCCTTATTACCTACGCTTTTATCAAGATCTACCCTTCCTTGCGGGTTTGGAGTAGGTACGTCATACTTCTCCTTAGGAGGCATTGAATGAGTCTTGACTTGAGGAACCATAAAACATAAAAATAATAGCAATATAAAAGCAGCATAATAGCACAATGTAAACATTTGAGACTATTACATATGCTGATATTCTTCTATTATGCTGCTATTACTGTTTGCTGGGAATAATGCAATTATGTAGAATGTAATTCTATAAATAGCGAAATAAATCATTGTAGGCATAATAATATCCTTCATATACATACACATAGTTTATTCATAATATCGATGACATAATACAGTTATTAGATTCTATTCAAAATAAATGTAGTGGTATTGTAATCCATTTTATTGGATTGTAATAACAGAAACATGGCTACAAGAAAATAATAAATAAATATATAATATCAACAATTATAATTCTTGTCATATAACACAAATCAATACACAACATAATAGTAAATATAATATATATATTAAAGGTGGAGGAGTTTCTATATTTATTAAAAATGATTTAATTTATAATAAAATGTGTACTCTATGTATATCACATAATGGATTGTTGGATATGTTAACAATTATTTAAATATCAATTATAAAATAGTTTTTATCAGTGGAATTTATAAATATCCTAAAGCCGATATAGGGGAGAGTACTCGAATACCGACACCCTAATAATAAATCACCATAATTTTATTATTTCTCAATTAAATATTTACAAATTTTGTTTATAAGTATTAAGTATACTTATACCTATAGGTATATACATATTATTGCTATTTTTAAATTTAATTTAGTTTTTTCCTAACTCTGATATAACAGGGGTGTCGATATTACAGACACTGCCTCGAATACTGACACATTGGCACATAATATCTACACCCTACATATATCGGTATTTAGATATACCATAAATTATTTAATATCCGATATCCAATCAGATTTAAACGGGCGTTACTTTTATTTAACACACGCACTTCATATGTTATTTTCCTAAAATTAATTTTCGAAAATATTATAAATATTAAGTTTGAAATTACTTAATTAAAATGCGAATATTGTAAGTACATAGGGGAAAGATGGGTAATGTGGCCATGCGGGTAATGTGGCCACTTGGTGTATCTCATAAACTATAAGTCCAATCAAAAAAAATATACGTGAAATATGCGCATTGGTAAGCATTGTTCAAATAAGTAAAAATAATTTGTATATATATTAATAAAAAAAAATGATGTAAATAATACAAAAAAATCGATTTACTTTTTAAAAATTTGAAATAAAAGTGTAGTAAAACATTTATTAAATCACTAATATATAATATAAATTGAAAATTAATGTTGGGTGTTAAAGAACTATTTAATTTTAACAAAGTTTGTAAGCAATTTATTTTAGTAAGTAATATTCATTATTATATAGTGTAAATAGCGTGATACCTCGAAGCGGGTAAGTTGGTAACCTTTTAGAGGGTAATGTGGCCATTTCACTATGATGTAAGCCAATCAGATATGATCAGAAATAAATATTTTTATATTTTTATAAAATTGCGTGCGTCATTATATGAAAACGTTGATAGAATCAACATCTAAAATATCCTAACCATACAAATATATGTCCATACATATTATAATCGTAGTATAAACTTTTAAATTTAATTTAGTATATTTAATCATCTATTAACATAATTATAAAGAACAAAATATATATATATATATATATATATATATATATATATATATATGATATATATGTATAAAACTTTACGTAAACATATGTTTATACATATATGTTTTATGCATATATATATATATATATATATATATATATATAGTTGTAGTAGTGAGTAAAGTAATTGTAGTACGTTTCAAGTATTAAGTATATAGTAAAGTATCAAGTATTAATTATATATAATATAATACATATATATATATATATATATATATATATATATATATATATATATGTATTATATTATATATACTTAATACTATACTTATATATATATATACATATATATATATATATATATATAGGATAGGATAGGATGGTTTATTTATACACCAAATATGGTAAAGAAAGATTACCCTCACTGGTGTTGTGAACGAACAAACAAAACGAAACAATAACATTAAATAAGGTAGCAATATAATATATAAAAATAGAGATGGAACCAGATCAACATCAAGGAGAGGGTTACTTTAATTTTAAATTTAAATAGTCTTTGAGACTATTAGCAAATACGTGAGGCGACTTCAATCTTCTTAGGCGGTAAGGCAACAGATTCCATGTAGTAGGAGCCATGCTTGTAAAGGAGCGAGAACGCATCACGTTACGAGTAACAGGTAAGTCAAGTAGTGTGGCATCAGACGAGCGCAGATGTGGGAGGATGTTGCGACGAGTGAGCAATGCACGTAAGTATGCAGGTCTGCCTAGGAATAGTGTTTTATGTGTTAAGCAGAGAAGCCTAAAGTGGCACCGTTTTCTAAACGATAGCCATTTCATATTGCATTGGTGGGTGTCAGTTAAAGCATGATCCCGTCGCTTAAGCCTATGAACTAATCTTACGGATGAGCGAATAATTCGGTCAATTTTAATAACTTCAGAGTTCTTAATTCCGTAGAATAGAGAACAGCAATAGTCTATTCGAGATAATACTAGGGCATTGAGAAGGCGCTTAGTGATGTTGGGCGAACAATAGTTTCTAATGTGACGAATTTTTCTCAAATAGAGATTAGCGGATTTAGAGATTGCATTTATATGAGCACCGTACGATAGAGTACTATCAATTAAAACACCAAGATTGCGCACAGATTCAGAAGGTTTAATAATTATACCGTCAATTGACAGAGTAGGGAAAGTGACAGGTACCTTCGAGATGTTAAGAAGTTCAGTTTTGGAAGTATTGACTAAGAGGTCATTAGTTAGTAACCAGTAAGTGATCTCAGAAGTACAATCTGACAGCTCAGAGTTAGAGTTCATAGAGTCAATGGGCAGTTTCAGTAGTAGTTGAATGTCATCAGCATATATGTGGTAATAGATATTAGGGTATTTGCGAATAATATTAGAGATAGGATGTAAGTATATAGAGAAGAGAAGTGGCCCAAGAACTGACCCCTGAGGGACCCCTTTAAGAATATTGGTGGGAGGTGATATGAAGTCATTGATTTTAACAGACGAAGTTCGATCAGTGATGAACGACATCAGCCACTTAAGGGGTGAACCTTCAATACCAAGTTCGATGATACGGTTAATTAGGATCGAATGGTTGAGCATGTCAAATGCACTAGAAAGGTCAATCAGGAATAGTTGTACGCAATGAGAAGAGTCAAGCGAGTTATGAATCAGGTCAGTGACATGTGTGAGGGCAGTCTCAGTAGAGAAAGATTTTCTATAAGCACTTTGAAAGTAATCAAGCAGATTGTTATTTTCAAGGTAATTAATGAGCTGACGACTGACCACACGTTCCATGATTTTACTTAATATTGGAAGTTGCGAGATCGGTCGGTAATTGGTCAATACATCTGGATCAAGATACGGTTTTTTTAGAATGGGCTTAATAATGGCATATTTCAAAGAACTGACCATGATTCCATCGTCAAGTGATTGAGAGATCAAGTAAAGTATTGCATTTTCAGTTATAGGGACAATGTTCTTAAAAACAACGAGTGGTAATGGGTCAATTGGGGAAGTGGAATTAGCAGTGAGAATCAAGTTACGGATTTCGGTAATAGAAGGAGGAGTGAAACAAGAGAGTTTGCAAGATATAGGGTTAGTCGTTATATGAGCATAAAGTGTCATCGGTAATTGCGCCAATTTAGAGCTGATGTTGTCGAATATATGGGAGAGCTTAGTAGACAAGGAGGAGACAAAAGAAGAACACAGAGCAGCATCAGGTAGTGCAGTAGACTTAGATTTGATGTTGGTACCAAGGATGCTATTAGCCATTTTAAAAATTTTTCGAGTGTCATTTCCACAAGCATTAAATTTCGATTCATAATAGGACGTTTTATGGAGATTTAATTCATGTTTATAGGCTTTCCTCGCTATCAGAAATTTAGATTTGTGAGAGGGGGACATGTTAATCTTACGCTCAAGTTTCCTTAATGAACGTTTCATTATAGCAAGATGAGAAGAAAACCAAGGTGATGAAGTATGTAGAGTGAAGTAACGAGATTTTAAAGGAACTAAGTTATTCAAAGTAGATGAAATACAGTAATTTAAAAAATCAAACGATATGTGATCACTGGATAATCTATTCTCAAATTGTAGGCCTAGTTCATGATAGTTTAATTTCCTCAACTCCCTATAAAAAACTAATGACTTAGTTGATACAGGTTTCCTTAGAGAAATAGATGTATGAATCAGATAATGATCAGTTAAGAGATCAGAACGAATACAGGGTGAAACGAACTGAGTGGGTGTATCATTAGGAGTAAAAATCAGATCAAGAATATTGCCACTTGTGTGAGTAGGACAGGATATATGTTGATGAAGACCAAGGGATTCAGTTAATTGCCTAAATAAGGAATGGGGTTGAGACATGGAGTCAAAATGATAATTGAAATCGCCCATACAAATGAATTTAAAAGAGCTAGAATGTAAGCCATTATTTATGCAATCAGAGAATTCATCAAAGAAGATGGAATAATCAGGCCTAGGAGGCCGATAAATAACTATAATACGAAGTATATCGAAAGGGAAATTAAATGTGCAAGATAAGCAATCACTATAAGAAAAAGTAACAGAAGAAATGGAAGGCGTTTGTAAGTCCATATGAATTAAGATACCAACGCCTCCCCCACGACCATAATTACGAGGTTGGAGATAAAGATTATAACCCGCCTCGCAGCACAATGAGAATATATCCGTATCATCAATGCTAATCCAGGTTTCAGTGATCCCAATAATAGTGATAGGTTTAATTTTTAGATAGGAAAGGAGTAGTACAATATTAGAGCGAAGAGATCGAATATTAATAAGGGAAATGCTAATTACATCAGATAACATACATAGTCACTTTTTATTAGACTCAGTCTATTTATCTAATATATGTATAAAACATATGCGTATAAACTTATTTATACATAAAGTTTTATTTGTATTTGTATATATGTATATGTATAATATACTAATATATTTATCATTAGATATATTATATTAGATTTAAAAATAAATAAATCAATTTCATGTTAATACATTATATATTACATTTTACTTTCGATATTGATTTTCTGAAGAATTTAATAAACTTTATTTTATTTTATGTATTTAATTTAACTGTGCTTTATATATTTCATTTATACTTGTTTATTGGCTTATTTGTATATTACATTTCACTTTTTTTACCTTATATTATTTAATTATAAAAATAATTTGTATTAATGTTGATATGATATGATTTTAATATATGTTGGTGTAATATATTTAATATATGTATAAAATTATATATATATATAAATGGTTCTATATATTATATATATATATATATATATATATATATATATATATATATTTATATATGTATATATATAATATATATAATTTATATAATATATATATATATATATATATATATATATATATATATATATATATATATATAAATCAGATAATATAAATAAGTTATCTTTCTAAATTACTATTTTATCTAGGTATTATATCGCCATATTGATGACATACAGTCATTTACTGCTGAAATTACTTTTTCCATATTAATAACATAATAATTAAGTTTAATGGTATACTAGGATATAGCTTATTAATGAATATAGTAATTTATAAAGCTAAAATAAAAAGCATTCATTTATCACAATTGCGTGTGTGTTTGTAAATTTTACTTGATGTGATATCATTGGAAAATTTTGAAACTGCTAAACTTGTTATAAAGTATCGCCATCTAGTGGATTAATTCCACATTTTCAAGTGGCACATTACCCGCATTAGTTGGCAACCTTACCCTCCATGGAGGGTAATGTGGCCACCTTAATCATTTCAATTAGATATGCTAAAATGAAAAACTGATTCGGCAGTCCTCTTACATATCATAATATGTATCTATATAGAACAAATTATCATATTAGATCTAATATTTATAAAGTTATACAAAATTATCTAAAAGTGGCCACATTACCCATCTTTCCCCTATGAATTTTATATAGTTTCTGAAAGACTATTTAATTCCAAGTATACTTAGATACATCTATAGATACACTATATAATATGTATAAAATAATATAACACAACGATATGTAAATTATTAGAGTAATGGAACTAATAAACAAATAACGCTTATTGTTTATATAATTGAAAGGGTGTCGATATTACGTGCAATTAGGGTGTCGGTATTATGAAAATGTAGGTTGATTAGGTAAACGTCAATAACTTTGTAACAAATTATGAAAAATATAAAATCTTTTCGGCACATTGTAAAATATAATTAGAACTATACGATGTATTTAAAATATTTAAAATATATAAATTTTCAAATGATTGATAATCGATATTGTACTTCAAAAATTTCATAAATTTAGAGTTGTAACGAAAAAATCAGTTTTTTGTTTATAATTAAAAAAATATAAATATTTAAAAAAAAATTATACTTATATGAATTAGAATTAAATTGATTAACATTAATTAAATTAAATATTTCATATATTAATTATTTTTTTATTGGAATTATATTTTAGGAGATCTCTAGGGTGTCGATATTACGTGCATGTCGATATTAGAGCACTATCCCCTAGGATTTATATCCCACTAGATTTTAATGATTTTATTTATAATAATTTTAATGATTTTACATCCAAGAGATATTTATTTTTGGTAGGTGATTTTAATATCAATATTTTGAATAATAATAATAATAACAAATATTTTCTAAATAGTATATATAGCTTAGGAAGTTATCCATTAATAAGTAAACCAACATGATATGGTAGGTACCTAATAATTTAAATTCATTGATTGATAACATATATTGCAACTGTAAGTTGAAACCAATTAACAATGGCATTATATTTAGTGACATTAGTGATCATTTACCTATTTATGTTATATATACTACTGGAAAAGATGAAATAAAAAAAAACATAAATTCATTAGAAAAATAAATCATAACACAATAAACAAATTAAAGAAAAGTATAAATAATTATGATTGGCAGTATATATTCTGATATTGATTTAAATTCAATATTTAATACTTTCACTGCAGATTTAATACAATTATATAATAGTAATTGTCCTTCTATAAAAGTAAAAGAACACACTAAACAAAATAAACCATGGTTATATTCTAGCCTTATTAAATGTATAAATAAAACAAATAAAATGTATAAAAAAATAATAAAACATAGAACAACAGAGAAATGTAATTATTATAAGAAATATACAAATATTCTTACCTCTGTATACATACTGTAATATATTACGTAAATCTGAATATATTATTTATCTAAAATAGATAATAATCATAACAGTAGTAAAAATACATGGTTTATAATTAATAATTTAATACATAAAAATACCAATAAAATACTACTAATACTAATACTGATACTACTACTACAACTTACTTAAATTAAATTATCTAATCTACAATTTATTGTATTCATATATAGTATATATATATATATATATATATATAAATAATGTAGATAGTATACTATATACATAGTTTACATTAGTAGGTTGCCTTAATTCACTATGGTATAAATTGGTTTAAATCACTGAAATAAATTAAAATATGCTTGATAAGTATTCATATAGCATGACAATTGTATTATCAATATAATAATTAAATTGTTGGTTGAAAAATGAAAACTGGTTTCACCATCTATTGGATGTTTTACCGGGCCTGTATTAAGACCACCTGGCCCGTATTACAAATATTGTTTACAATACGGGCCGGGTACATTTTCGATGATACATAACATTATTACATAAAGTAAAATTGTATTGTTATTGACGTTTATAATATCTAAATCGTGATAAAATGTCATTAATTACTCATCATAAATAAAAAAATTATTAGATAACATAAAAATGGCCCGTATTATACACAATTCCCCTGCTAGCTAAACTAATTAGAAACAAGATATACTCTATTTGGTGATTAGAATAAATATACATTATATAGAATAGTTATAGGTATCTAAACGTATCTATTTCATAAATAGGAATATAGTATTGAAATATAGTATATAAAGACACCGAAAATAAACCTTAACCCAAACCGTCCCAGCGTTACTCAGTTTTTTGATTATTTGCCAATTTATTAATTATAGCTATTCCTGATTCTGCATATATAACTATTATCACCAATAACTAAATATGAATTATACTAATAATAACCGCGTCTCATATTCCCTATTTTTCTATTTATTCGTATTAATGTTAAATTAACAAATATTGTAATCCAAAGTATAATAATAAGTGTCATGTTATCTTATTAGTATGGACTAATTATAAATAACCCAGTAAACCAAATTTGAAAATAATTGTCAACATTTTGTAGACACATTAAATTTCAATTATTTACGTAAATTTTTTGAAAATCATTTCTGAACTTTGAAATTAAATTAAGATTATTAACGTAAATTTTTCGAAAATCATTTGCAAACTTGGCACATAATACACATTACTTACTTTTACTCCCTTGACTCTTGAATCGTAGGGGGAATCATCAGACAAGTATCAACAACAAATTTCTTCCATTTTTCGCGATATTCCGTCATCCGTGTTAGTTCGCTAGTACTTCTATCTGTCCATTTACTTATGTTGTGCATCCAATTATTTAATGGCCGGCCTTTTGTTCTCTTGCCTTCTACTTTTCCTTGTAGAATGATTTTGGCCAGTCCATCGTGTCGACAAATATGACCATAATACTTATGCTTTCTTCGTTTTATAGTGCTTAAGAGTGGTTCATATTTGCCTATTAGATTTATCATTTTTTCATGGATATAGTCATTTGTTTTTCTTTGGCGATATGTAATACACAGTAATATTCTATGCGATTTATTTTGGAATGCTTGTATCCTTTTTTCTTCTTTTTCCATTAAGGTCCAAGTTTCGCAGCCGTAGAGAAGTATTGATAATATAAGTGATTTATAGAGGTTGTATTTTACATGGAATGCAATGTTGTTGCTTTGCCATATTGTTCCATGTTTTATCATTGCTGAGGTTGCTGTTGCTAATCGTATTCGTAATTCGTTATCTGATGATCCATCTGATTTCAACGTCGATCCAAGAAACTTAAATTTTTTGACATTTTCGAGTAGGGTTCCGTCCATCATTATTTTTGCAGTTTCGTTTTTAATATTTACCATTGTCTTACTTTTCTCTTTGCTTACTTCCATCCCATAATCTTTAGAAGCTCCAGAAAGTCTATTAGTAAGCTCTTGTAATTCGGAATTGGTTCCAGCGATTAGATCGATATCGTCAGAAAATCTAAGGTTATTAATAATCCTACCACCAACAGATATAGGTGACTTTTGGTTATGGAGTGTTTCCTGCATGATTTGTTCTAAGAAAATATTGAATAACACTGGGGATAACAGACAACCCTGTCTTACTCCAACTGTAGTGTGTAGAAGTCTCCTGTCTTGTTATTTAGTATTACAGCACTATTCGAATTTTCATATAGCGATTCAATTATTCTTATAATTTCATGAGATATACCAAAATGGCCCATGACACTCCATAGTCCATTATGTCATACTCTATTAAAGGCTTTTTTGAAGTCAATATAGTTATGGTACACATTTTTCTCAATTTCGATGTGCTTCTCCATTATTATTCTACTGTTAATAATTTGTTCAATAGTGCTTCTTGATTTTCTGAACCCTGCTTGCTCTTCAGCTAATATTTGTTCAGCTTGCGGTATTAGTCTATTTAATATTATTCTTAACAGAATTTTGCTCGGATGTGGTATTAGGCTTAGTGTTCGGTAATTTGAGCATTTCTTTGTGTCACCTTTTTTAAGATTAGGAATTATTAATGATTTTGTCTATTGATCTGGCTATATTTTTGTTTTCCATATATTTTGACATATCTCTGTATATATTAATATATAAAATACAAAATTTTGATTATTCTTTCTCCTCCATGCTTTATTAGTTCAGCTAAAATGTTGTCATTTACTGGGGTTTTATCATTTTTTAGCATATTAATTGCATTTTCAACTTCCGATTTTAGGATTGGCAGTGTTTCTTCGATGTCAGTGTTATTTTTATTACGATTAGTTAATTTGTTAATATTTGGTTTAATTGGATAATTATACAGATTATTGCAATATTCTGTCCATGTATTTAATAATGATTCATAATCAGCAATACGTTTATTGTTTTGGTTTTCGTCTTCTATTATCATGGTTTTCCTTTTTATTGGATTTGTTAGGGTTTTTAAAATTGGATATGCTCTTTTATTGGATCTACCTCTAGCCATATCTTCGTTAATAACATTACATTGTTCTTATATCCAATTTTATTTTGCATTTTTTATTTGTTTTCGGATTGAAATATTTATTTCTCTATAGGTTCTCTATTATAAAATTCCTATTCCTCTTTTATGTCTGAATTATTCTTTTGTAATGCATTTAAAACTCTTCTTTTATCACACAAATCACGTATATCGTTAGTGATCCAGGGTTGTTTGTTTCTACGATATTTACCTATTATTGTTTCCGCAGTAAGGTGTATCGCTTTTTCAATATCAGAAACAATGTTGGTCACATTATTTTCATCCTTATTGATCTGTGATAAAACTAGTTCGAGTTTTTCTTTGTATTCGTTTGCAATTTGTGGGTTTCGTAGCTTTTCAAGGTCGTATCGGATTCTATTATTTCTTTTTTTTTCTTAAGACATAGTTTCATTTTGATATTGCATAGAACTAAATCATGGTCGCTATTTATGGTAGCTCCAGGATATGTTCTAGTGCTAGTTTTAATGATACTAGATTTAAATCTTTGTGGTTTTAGAATATAATCGATCTGGTTATTAGTTTGTCCATCTGGTGAGTGCCATGTGGTTTTCCTTGACAATTTGTGGTTAAATAATATATTGTATATAACTAACTTATGTTTTTCAGCAAACTCAAGTAGTCTTTCTCCGCGACTGTTTGTTTTACCAAGACCAAAGCGTCCTATAGCATTATGCCATATTGGGTATGCATCTTCTCCGGGTTTAGAATTCCAGTCACTTAAGACTACAATAAAATATTTTTTAGGTGTAGTTTTTATGCTTTCATCTATTTTTTCATAAAATTCCTCAATTTCATTATCTGAGTAGTCAGAAGTAGGAGCATATACTTGTATTATAGTTACATTTTTCGGCTTTGTTTATATTCTTATAGATATGATTCTGTCTGAGACATATGAAAAATCAAGTATTGAGTCTGTGATTTCTTTCCTTATTATAAATCCAACATCATTTCTTTTTAGTCTGTTCTGTTCGCTATATAGAAATGTATATCCATTGTCAGATACTTCTTCTCCTGTTCTTTTCCATCTTACTTCTGATAGTCCTATTATGTCCCATTTATAGTTTTCGAGTTCTCAACAGAGTTCTTCTAATTTACCAAATTTTGCAAGAGACCTAACATTCCAAGTTCCAATTGTCGTAATATTAGATGCCATTTTTATTTTCTTAAATTCATTACTTATATTATCTTTTTTTGTGTATATATCGCCAGTAGCACATTTTCCACCTCTATCCTGGGAATTTCCGATGGATAGCGCGGTCGTTGGTAACCCGGGGCACGGCCGATCCGGTATGATAGATTTGTTGTTGTTTGTTATGATTCTTTCAATAGGCATTTTAATCTGAGTGGCGCCTATCTCCTCTCCCAGACCCCTCCTACTAGTTTAGTCCATATGTTGATATGGTTTACCAGGGTGTGGCGCTTGGAGCCAGAGTAGGATAGTTAGGTAGATAATAATGGTTAACATATAGTACTGCTCTGATGAGCACAACAGCATATCTTCAATTTAGTTCCAAAATACAATACCATACACCCCAGATATACATTTACAAATCAAAAATAAATTATATGGAGAATATAATAAAAATAAAAGATATTGTTATATGAAATATATATATATAACTAGAATAAATATATTAATTAATAAAATAAATATTTTGTACTTCATTGAATGAATCACAAATTAGATTAACTGAATAAACAGTGGTTTATTAATTGGTATTTGCAGACCTATCCTCCATTATTTGTAATCGAATAACCATAAATAATTATGTTAAATAACAAAATAATATAATTTAAAATTAAATTAAAATAAATATAAAATAAAATGTATAAATAAAAATTGTTTTTTAAATTGAAATATTTATCAATTTAATATTTATTTCGCTAATCATAAATAAATAATATAAAGTAGTTATTTAAAAAAATTTAAACAATTTATCTTCAATAAAATGTATATTTTAAAATTTAATTAAATCTATTAATAATCTTAATATATTAATATAGAATTTGCATACATCGTGTTTTATTTTCAAAAAAATTACAAACTTTTCGTTTTATTTGCAAATCATTTTCGCATTATTTTCAAATATTTACAAATTTCGTGTTTTATTTTCAAAAATTTTCATTTTATTTGAAAATTATTTTCGTAAAATTTTCAAATATTTGGCAAACATCGTGTTTTATTTTTTTTAATTTATAAGAAATTTGGAAATAACAAATATTTTTGAAAAAATTTAAAATTTTGGTTTACTGGGTATTTCACACCTACCGTTAAAAAATAGAAATAGCAGATAATATAATATACCATAAACAAAATGTACCGAGACTAATAATATATGTAATATGAAAGGTTTTAATAATGAAATGGAATAATCTGATGAAATTCTTAATCAGTGGGATTTTTAAGAAAAAGTAAACTAATGAATATATGAAAAATTCAGAGAAGCAGTATCTAAAAGCAACTCCTAAGTATTTTTATTTGCATATGGCCATTCCAATGATCTGAAAGAAGTAATCATAAATATAACGTTTATTATTCAATCTTATATTTACTAAGGTATCCCACAAATACATAATTTACTTCTCTTAATTATATTTATTTGCTTCTTTAATATTGAATTAGTTTTGTCAATATTTGTGTATATATCTGAATTAATACAACGATTATGAATTTAATTTAGAAAACAATTAATGATTGATATTACATTAATATATATAAATAATATAATATACAATAATAATTTTTATTTATTAGAAGAAAAGTTTAGTTTTTCTTTTATATTATCTTAAAGGGCATATATATAATATGGAATCTTTTCTATTGCAGTCCCCATTAAATATTGTTATTTTAATTTTGTGGAGTCCTTTCATCCCATCCAGGAACTTAGATGAAGTTTTCACTTATAACCATATATAGCTCTAATGTCCCTTCGAAGCAGCTATATGATATATCAAATTTAATTACAATATCGATGAGATTGATTATAAAACGAAAAATTGAAGGTTTATTTGAAACAAATAATTATAGTTGGTAATAGGTGACACACATTCACGATGGGCGCGGGGCGAATTTCTCGTATATCTTTAGAAACTGAGTGGTTGCATCATGCATAACCACGATGACGATGATGATAATGATGATGATGCGATATATACACACGTATAATAATAGTTATAATGTACACATTGAATACTAAATAGTCGCGATACACTACATGGAGTGATGCGGCGGCGAAGGGGTATGGAGTAAGGAACATGTAGCATCTACTAAGGTAGTAGTAGTGGTAGTAGTAGTGGTAGTGGTAGTAGTCGGTGGGGTGGTGGTGATGTAAAATCATAGAAATATCATGGTTAATCTACCAGCTAGTAATACTTATTTTATATACACGAGTAAATTATTCATTTGGTACACACATATATATATATATATATATATATTGGTTTGTACATTTATCAATACAATCTATCAAGAATACAATAACGATAATAATCACAAAGACAATGTATAATAATAGTTATATCCATTACGAAACACCTACACTTAACGATACACAATAATAATCGCAGTATTAGTCGTAGTTGTAGTTATAGTAATATGTATTTATAACATATGATATCAAGACGCAATTGTTTATCGAAACAAAGAAATCGTAATTTCATCAAGAAAATAACATACAAATATATATATATTTTGTATGTGTAAAAATAGAATTTTACATTTTTATTTTAAGAGTTGATATTTAAAGTGAGCTTTTAGAGATAATTTTATTACAATATATATATATATATATATAAAGTATATTCTAGAATATAACCGGTTTAATAAAAGCTAGTGACAATGTATTTATGAACATTTAGCTTATATTCTAGAAAATGTGTATCTTTAATTTAGTGATATAAGGTTGGAATTTATAACAATGTATTTAATAATCACGCATGTTAATATCTTTTTCAATCAACATTAATTGTAAGTTCTATATATATATATATATATATATATATATATATATATATATATATATATATATATATATATATATATATATATATATACGTATATATATATATATGTATATATATCGTATTCTAATGTAAATTGTAATATATTAATAATTATGATAATTTAATATCATTTATATGAAATGTATGTAGTGGTGGTATTAGAATGTCTACGAGAATGTGTACGACGCGATCCTCTTGTACAAGAATACCTTCCAGTGAAAACTTCATACTTTCTTAACTCGTACATACGATAATACAGTGTTTGTAACAATATCTGTAGTATTCGTAATGCTTCAGTAGTAGAGCTGTTGTACTAGAGGTTGTACAGTGTAAGGTGTACAGTGTAAGGTGTACAATGTAAGGTGTACAATGTAAGGTATACAATGTAAGGTGTACAATGTATAGAGAACACTATTGGTAGGATGCTGGCTACATTAAGCTTCGTTATAACGACTGCTGTTGTTGATGCTGCTGGGTCAAACTAGCGTGTTCTGGGTATAGTCCGACACCACAATCTGGTATTCTTCTTTGTCTGATAGTGAATACACATTATCATTATTCGTATATTAACTTTAATATAATGATAATATTGATTAATATATCGGTTTTACTAGATAATTTATAAAATACATTGATAATTTAATAATTTAAACTAAATATATTAAATACATTACATATATACATAAATATATAAAATTTCAAATAATATATATATTCGATTTTTCAGTAAGAAATTATTAAAATAAGTGCATGTTTTAAATTTTTAATAGAAAAAATCATAATTACAATAATCAAGTTCGTTGGTAAAATTATTTATACCTAATAATTTATTTGTGTATTGATTATTAACATACTTATGCGACTTATAAATAAGTATCGCAGCACATGAATGTTTAAAGTGGGTACCTGCGTACCTAGATCTTTGTTAAAGCTCTGAACTCGTATCACATCGGTGAGGTGGGGTGAGATGTGAAGAATTACGCCCAACATTATATGTACTCATTTATACAGAACAAACTTAAAGTCAATCGGCTATGAAGTCACTGTGTTGAAGACTAACTTTGAAGGAAAGAGTTCAGTTGATTGTCCTCCAGCGCGTAATGTTTCGCAGACTTTCCCTGTACAAGTTATCACACTATTGTATATCACTATATAGATATTAATATTACGGTCTATACGCATATAGTTAATAAGTGAAAACTGACTGAATGAGTAATAGGTATAGTAGTATACTAGTTATTGATTATTTAATATATAATTAATAATATTTACATATATTATGATATATTTAAATTAATATAATTTATAATTACAATATTAATAATTATTAATATATATATATACCTCTACTTTTAATTTCTTAGACTAGTAATGGGTATAAGCTGTATTTTTGCAAGTAACTGCATGATGCTTAAAAGATTAAAACTTGCAAACATACAGTATATAGTATATACTATACTATATACTATATACCCATACTAGTTAGACATTAGAATTAGGTATAATGCTACTTTCAATAAAAACTGTTTACCAATTTTAAGCAAATATATTATTAATGTAACATTGATATATGATATTTTCAATAACAATACAATGAATATCACTGAATTTTAAATAAAATATATAAAAGTCAGTATGAAATAGCAGTATAATGCAGTACAAAGGATGTTGATGTGTATACATGGTGACCACTCCTTGAAATAGTCACTACATATTACATTGTAGACACAGACTTCAGTCATTGTTGTATACTTTATAAGTGCATAGATATACTATAACATATTGGTGATATACAGATAACCCCAGCCGTAATGTGAAATCTCAGTCTGGTAGACATTCTCACATTTACAAAATCAACCGTACTTAATAATGTATCAATAATGGCAGATTGTCATTCAAATTGACGAACAGATCATTATTACCCCTAACAGTGGATCTACAACAGATAGATCTACATACCTGTTTATCGAGGAGTGTGAGGTTAGCTCCAGAGGTGACCAGTATCATACAGATGTCTCTTCTTCTCTTTATCGCGGCCAGATGTAGGGCAGTTTGACCACTGTGTATCACATGGGTTACATGGGTTACATGCTATATATCACATGTATCAGATGGGTTACATGCAAGGAGATGACAGCAGCCATTATATACTCTAGCAGCATAGCAAAATGTTTAGCTTTGTTAGCTATAAGTAAATATATATTTGGTACTACTTTTTCAAATGTATTAATTTTGAATTCCCTATTCGTTGTAATAACTCATTATATAATATACACACACACAAATAGGCAAATACACATACACACACACACACACAAATGTAAGATAAATAGTGAAGACTCTATCAACTACAAAATACTTATTTACAAAATACCCTCTTCCCTTAGTATTTAAAAACTCTTGCAATGTCCATTAAAGAATTTAAAAATGACTTGTCGACAAAAATTATTTGTTATAGTGATTATTCTAATGATCTATTCTAATTATATATTATTATATTTAATATCTTTATTCGCTATTTGTATCTATATGTGATATATATTATTACAAAATTAAACATATAGAATTATTAATAACAATGATCTGTCTATATATTTTCAACAACAAAACATACACAATAATAATAGATTACAGTAATAAACTACAAAAACTAACTTGCATTTTTCGATAAGATCAATAGTCGATGGAGCTAAAGGTAAAATTGTTAATATGTTATTGAAGTTATATAATAAGGGTTGTTATATATTAGTGATGTTATGTTTTTATTGTTAAATACAATTATCAATACTTAATATATATATATATATATATTTATATACCAAGAATAGAATACTTGGAAATATGTTGTGAACTTTTCTTCTATGCCTGAATATTTCTATCATATTGTATCATGGTCCACAAGTACATATTTAAATTTGATTTACAAATCAATACAGCATATTTATTTTTAAATTAATTATTTTATTTCAATTTTATTGATTTCAATATGATTTTGTTCAAATGTAATATTATGTAATATTCATATTATGTATAATATTGGTATCAATAATATAGAATGCATTTTCAATTCGAAACGAATTTATGAATACATTTTTATTTTAAGAAAACACAGACACATTAACAACCATTAATACATTTTAAAATAAATAACTCTTTCTGGACCTTAAAATCATTGAAATAAAATAAAATATAAAATAGAAAAGTATTTATGTCGGAGTAAACAAATTTTCCATTTAGAAGATATAGAGCAAATCTTTGATAATAATCTAATAATAATTATTTTGTTTCTTAATATTTTTTCTAATAGAATTATAAATTCAATAATAATGTTGTATACGATATATATATATATAAATATATATATATATATATATATATATATATATATATATATATATATATATAGATATAGATATAGATATGATATATACAGCTATAGCTATAGTGATGATAGTGACCTTTATCTAGAATGTAGCGGATGATAGCCTCGTGACCTTTGATGACCGCCAGCATAAGAGGGGTGACCAGTATTTCTAGAGAGTTGCCGACCACCCCACCCCCACCCCCATTGTTATCATCACAACCCTCACCACCAGGGTGTTCCACCACCGCAGTCACTGTATCACCGGGGAATAGAGAATACGCGTCTAGACAGGCCCCGGCTCTGTGGAGCTGGGACACTTGGTGTAGGTTGCCAGTTTCTATGGCTTTGAAGAGTACTGTACGCACAGGAGTGGTATATGTTACAGGGTTATAGTGCAATTTGATAGGTATTTATTCTGTATTCAAAAACTATTTCCTATAAATTTCTGTTACCGTATTAATGAGAAGAAAATGTTAAAATATCACATTTTTGTTATTGTATATTATAAAAGATTTAAAATCTGACCATTAATTGAGTACATATGCTTTACGCATGAAATATAACTACGGTATCAAGCACTAGAGGCAAACAGAGGTAGTTAGGTTTAATATAGTCAGATATAACTCACCAAGGGTGTTTTTAGTTAAGAAAGGTTGTTATACAATGTATCTAAGTATTCTTAACCATATACCATATGTTATATACTAATACTAATAATATGGAGATAATGAATATAAATATGTTATTGGCAGGGTAAGAGAAGATTTACAGATCTTAATTTGAAGCCCTTTAGAATGAAACAGATATTCTATCGTATTTATTTATATCTATTATACCATTATAAAATAACGCTACAATGAATTATACTTATCACAATTAATGACTTGTATAATTACGTATATAGATGAACAAAGTGATGCGTTATAATGAAGCTAATGATGCCTTATGTCTAGAGGTGACCTATAGGTTAATTATAGTTAATTATAGTGAACTATAGTTAATAAACTAACGGTTATTTAGGTAGGTCTGATCTTTTAGTGTGATCACAGGAGGGGAGTCTCTGCAATGAAGCGAGTTATTAGTATGAAGTATGTAGAGTCTACATTGTGGACAGTGTGTAGACAATAGTTATCTATTTTGTCTAAGGTGTACATAAAATGTAGGGTTAATCGTAGTTACTTTAATGATAACACTAGTAATACTGTTATTAATTCAGTAAGTATTGGGCATTACAGTGAAGTAAGCTTAAGGAAGTGTTAAGGGCAACGTAGTGATGTATATTGTGATTTACATAGTTAACATAGCAGATTCATAATTTAATAAAAGTATGATCACTTTTCTTATACAATATAAAATACTACTTTTTATTTGTATCCTATAGATTGTATTTAGAACTAAAACTAATAAACAATTTAGATCGGTTGATAATTATAAAACCATAAGAACGGAATCTACAAATTACTAATTTTAAAATAACTACAATATATGTTAGGTATTTAGTATATCTGAATACACTTTGTCTATCATACATAATGGTTAAATGTTTCATGTACATCGATTACGTTGAACAGGGTTTCAAAGATGACAAATTAATTTTCAAAAAATAGTAAATTTTCGGAGTTTTAAAAATATACGAATTATATGAAGCATAGTTTAGATAAAATGACAGAAAACTTGAATTATAAATGATAATCAGGGATCGTGTGAAATACATTAATCTTTACATGTAAATCTATATAATGACATAGTTGAGCCGATTAAAACACCCCACCTAGGCTAACCTCGCACTGTTAGTGTTGGGCCTCAGACTGTGCATCATCTCAGTGGCCAGAATATAGATATCCTCCTCATCATCCTCCTCCTCTTCCCCGTCCCCTTCAGCCCCACCTTGAGCCTCCCTAAGACCCGCTTGACCGGCGCTGGCGATGTTGTTACGAGATCGTCCGCACGTCAGATTATCTTCGGTGGACTCTCGTCTCAGGTACAGGGGGTGAACGGGGGTGTTGGGGGTGACGGCGCTAGTGGTCAACGGGGGCGATGGGGTGCTTGCGATAACCGGTGACGGGGTGGCGGGGCAGCGGGTACGTCTACTTAGAACATCGGTGACGTAGTGAAGGTGTTCTACGGCGCTGTCTATACGGAAGAATCTCTCAGCTGTTGTACCTGCGACAGGGGGGGGTGTGAGCATTAGTAATATCAGGGGTGATCATTAGTAATAGAAGGTATGTGTGCATGATCATTAGTAATAGAAGGTATGTGGATATGGTGTGATCTTATTGATTATAATACATAGATAGTTATCAATAATACAGCGATTCATTATTAGTATATACATGTTAGAGTTGTACATTAGTGATCATCATATAGGTAATTCAAATTATTAATTATTTCATTATTATTAATTAATTAGTAGCTATATTTATTAATTATATGATTATTAATTAGTAGTTAAATATGTACTTATATAAGTAGTTATTCACTGGTATCAAATTATCATAATCATTGTGCGATATACAAACTGTCAACAAAACACCAGGTATCGAATTTAGAAATCGGAATCGAATTAAATATTTCACTGTTTTTGATTTTTTCCTGTAAAAGTCGCAGATAGTAAATCATTTATAGTTAATTAATTATGAATATAATAGATATTTCTTTTTCGTACGTGAATATAATAAGTTACCACATTAATATATTGATAAAGAATAATACTACTGAAGTTTTAGCTGGGGCCTTACTTAAGGCTAATATTTCCGCATTTAAGATAAGATAAGATAAGATAGATTCTATTATTGTAATCATTATAAAAGAAAAACAATTTAAGAATATTCTAAAACATTGAACATGTTTGAATAATAAAACCACAATTATTATTCATGAACATTCACACAAGTGTGACCTACTTAGTACATATAATTGTTAGATAGATTGACGACAACGACAACAAACCTTGCAGAATTTAGTGATGGCATCTCGCATGGTCAGCAGGGTGTTATTAGAGTCCACAGTCATATATCCGAGTGACACCGCTATGTGTCAGATGTCATCGTTAGTGAAACCGTGTATGATGATATGTTTTTATAATTCTAATATATATATATACACAGGGGTATTTCCTGGAATTTGTCAAGGTAGAGTATTTAAAAATAAAGTATTTACAGTGATAATGTAAAGATGACGAATCAGATGTTATATACACTGGGTATCATACAAGTAGACTGGGGTAGAGGGTAATACCCCTACGCTGGCTATACTAAGTACTAGGCTGCTAACAGGCTGCCTTCAGAGAATCTTTATCAAAATGAAGAGTGTCGTAGTCAGCCATGGATATCAGACAGATTCTCACTTTGAGCAGTTCTATGTCTCTGAGGGCAGGTAGGTGTGTGTGGGTGTGTGTATGTGTGTGTGTGGGTGTGTGTGTGTTTATATGGGTCTGTATATGTGTATGTGTATGTGGGTGTGTGTATGTGGGTGAGTGGGTGTGTGTGTATATGTGTGTGTATGTGTGTGTGTGTGTGTATGTGTGTGTATGTGTGTGTATGTGTGTGTGGGTGTGTATGTGTGTGTGTATGTGTGTGTATGTGGGTGTGTGTATGTGGGTGTGTATGTGTGTGTGTATGTGGGTGTGTGTATGTGGGTGTGGGTATGTGGGTATGTGTATGAGTATATATACATATGATGATGATGATATACAGTTTATTAAGCACTGACATAGGGTCATACAGATCCTTTTGCTCGTGCGGGAAGAAAGTAATAATACGATAACAATTTAATAATAATATACGTTGAATATAACACGAGACAAAAATATTAAGTTGAATATCATCAGCAAAAATATGGTAGTGTATATTTGGAAAGTTGTTAATTAGATCAGCAATAGGGCGGATATAAATAGAAAAGAGGGATGGACCTAGAACGGATCCTTGGGGAATACCGTGGTTAAGTGGAGAACAAGGAGAGTAAGATTTGTCTATCATAATAGAGATATTGCGGTTTGTCAGATATGAAGTAAATAATTTTAACGCTAAGCCAGATATACCCAACATAGTAAGCCGCGAGATTAATATGTGATTGTCCAGTGATTGACCCTCCTTTGAAACAGGTCGAAAAGTTTAATTTTATTTATATGGGCGATGAGTTGTTTGGAAACAATTCTTTCTAATATTTTACTTAATAAGGGTAGGTGGGATAGCGGGCGATAATTGCTAAATGAGTTTGGGTCGAGGTTTTGTTTTTTTAGAATAGGGGATATTATAGCAGTCTTGAGGCAGGGTAAAACCTGGCCAGAGCTTAGTGAGTTTGCAAAACATAGGAGAAATAAGGGTAAAAGTGTGTGCTATATATACATGTGTATGTATGTATGTGTGTGTGTATACATAATAGATATTGTTATTTTTACTATTATTTTATAGGTGTAATGAAAGAGTGATTGTTTAAATAAAGCTCCAGTAATTAGCCTAATAAAGCCTGCATACGATGATGATGATGATGATGATGGCGATGATGATGATGATGATGATGATGATGATGGTGATGATGATGATGATGATGATGATGATGTTGATGATGATGATGATGATGGTGATGATGATGATGATGATGATGGTGATGATGATGATGATGATGATGATGTTGATGATGATGATGATGATGGCGATGATGATGATGATGATGATGATGATGATGATGGTGATGATGATGATGATGATGATGATGTTGATGATGATGATGATGATGGTGATGATGATGATGATGATGGTGATGATGATGATTATGATGATGATGATGATTCTGATGATGATACTAACAGACAAGATGCAGGACTGTTACTTTGTAGAGAGATGATGTTCCTCCTCTCTAGGCTATTGTCACTGCTGTCCTGTTGTGTGAAACATATGTGTATGTGGCAATGTGGCAATGTGTATTGTTATACAATAAGTAAAAGGTTAATTGAGGAAATATTTACTAGAAATTGATTAAATATTAAAATATAATATAAAATCATAACTATTTATTACATCTAAACTGTATTCATAAATAATTGTATTAATAAATCATAAAAAATTATTAAATATTATTATTAAGGGGAATATATAATAAATCTAATATGTATTGTAACACATTATATCCGATTGTATACATAGATATCGTATGATTAGGCGCATTAGTTCATATTTCAAGCTAAATCGGACAGTTAAGCTTGAATTGCTTAACTAAAATTCACTATTCATTACTAATACATACTAATACATTACTTTAAATAAATGATTAAATATAAAATTGATCATTATGTACATATTATTATTATACATCATAGTAATCATTGTATACTAACTTGTGAGGCGAGCTTGTTGATGTTCTTAGACCTGTAGTGCCGTCTCTGATTATGACTTTTAGATTTTCTTCTCAAAACACTTGCCTAGATGATCACAGATTACATGTATTAATACTACTGGTGAATATATTTAAAATAATGTCTCAGAAGAATTCAGTTATTTATATTAGATTTTAAATATATATATATATATTTATCGTATTTCATCATTGTCCAGGAGAAAAAATGTGGATTCGGATACAAAAACTCGTTTTTAAATCAATGATTTCAATACGATTATATCATAATATAATGGTTGACGCGCCATGTTATATTACCTCCGGAGCGAGACTAACAAGTTACAATCTCTCTCTAGGCACACTAAAGGTTAGGGGCAGACGTCAGGGTAAACATTACTGTACTTACGATCATGGTTACCATGTATTAATACCATACTGTTATAGTAGGAACATACGCACGACCATAGGATTACGACTATCATTTATTATTAGGATATATTTTATTGACTACAAAAATACATGGTGATTATGCACTTTTATATAATATTATCATTATGTAATAAAACATAAAAATAAATAGAAAACGAATAAGAAAATAAAACGTTCGACTAGCTTTTAAATAAGCACTCACAAACCTGATTATAGCGTGATATTTGTATGACAGAAGGTGCTAATCTGCAAGGTTCCCCGTCAACCTGTATGACCACAGCGGAGATTAGAGCTGATTATAGGGGGAGCTACTAAGCGAGGCGAGGTTACCTGTACGGGTATTGGTTTCAGTGTGGTCAAGGTCGCAGTTTGACATTGAGCTAAACGTTCTCCTCTACCTCCAACGTGTAGTGTTGCCTGGGTGGTGGGGGTGTGGTGGGGTGTTTGGGTGTAGTGTATGGGTGTAGTGTAGCCTGGGGTGTGGGGTGTGGGGGTGTGGTGGGGTGGGGTGTAGTGTAGCCTGGAGTGGGGGTGTGGTGGGGTATATAGTGTATGGGTGTAGTGTAGCCTGGGGTAGGGGTGTGGTGGGGTGGGGTGTAGTGTAGCCTGGAGTGAGGGTGTGGTGGTGTGGTGGGGTAGGGTGTATAGTGTAGCCTGGGGTAGGGGTGTAATGGGGTGTATAGTATATGGGTGTAGCATGGGGTATGGATGTAGTGTGTATAGTGTGTAGTATAGTATAATGTTTATGTGTCTAGTGCATGCAATTGTAGTTGTATATGTTCACATCAGTGATATTCTCAGGTATATATGTAGTATGTTATTGGTAGTTATATTATATCTAGCACTTGGACATACTACATGTATTCATATTTTCAGAATTATTATACTTAAATGACATATTGAAAATATTTAAATATAAGTTGAATATTGTTGTTAAGAATAGTTATTGACATCAATAACATATAAATATATGTATACTAGAATCTTTATAATACTTATGTAATATTAATATTAGTGTAGTACTTTATAATCATGGTATACTCATATATTTATGTATTTATTAATTATTATATATGCATTGATCTTTTGTATATTTTTTATTAATTATCATTTAGTTATTGTCACTAGGGATTCCATTATATGATAACAATTATTACATCAACTCAAATTTACCTATGAGTATTATATACTAATACTAATACTACTAATACTAATAATACAATTAAATAACCACCACTACAAGTATTAATACAATCACCACTACTACCACCAGTACCACTACTACCACTATTATCACCACCATTACCACTACCACCACTGCAACTATTGTCAGGATTACTACCACCACCACCACCACTACCACTACTACCACCAATACCACCACTACTGTCACCACTACTACCACTACTACCACTACTACCACTACTACCACCACTACCACTACTACCACTGAACAACTAACCAGTGCTGCCACAGTGAAGCCGACCACTTCTATTTTGCCGTCGTCGTGACGTTGAGGTAACCATGGCGATGAAGATGTTACGGATGCTGAAGGGGGGGTGGGGGTGGGTGATGTAGCTAAAGGTATGAGTCATCAGCAGGGTTCACACATGGGGTTATGGTGTAACACGCGTATGTGTGGGTGTGTGTGTGTGATGTCATAAAGTGTATACAAATATAAATATAACTTGCTTAAACTAGTATGATTATCTCTTATGTGAAAGGTAATAAGCTGAAGGGAATATGTCCCATGCAATTTATACAGTGTAATGTATAGTGCTATCTACAAACACATAGGCTGATAAACTAATATATTAAATATTCAAATATTTTAATATTTGATTTTTTACCTGAAACTTTTCGAATCAATATAAATACTTTATGTGAATAAATTAATTTAAAGCGATATATCATTATATTAAACATATTTAAAGTATATAAATGATCAAATATAATTACATAATTTATATTTATTTCATATAAGTTAATATTTGATTGATAAATTTTATATAATATAATAACCTTTGTCCTTAGGTATTTTTTATAATATTATAAGCTATTTAGATATAAATGGATATACATACACATAATATACACACCAATAATACAGTGTTTCTGTCATTAATGAATATGTAATGATCAATACTCATTATTATTATGTAATATAGGTCTCTATAAAAAAGAATGATCACATAATAACAACTGACTAAGTGCATTGTAGATATATCTTTATTAATATGATATTATTTATAATTATGTTGACATTAAGTTGATAAACATATGAAATATGAAAATAATTATATATTGCATGAATAACTAACTAGAAGTACATGTATTAGAGTGCATTCTATTGATATATAAAACATACAAGCTTAATAACCATACATACACACACACACATATACCATAGTATAGATGTAGCCATGACTTTATTATTATCTCTCACTTCTGAATAGTCAATTTAAAATTTGAATTTGTTAAATTACATTACTACTGCTACTACTACTACTACTACTACTAATACTACTACTACTACTACTACTACTACTACTACTACTACTACTACTACTACTACTACTACTACTACTACTACTACTACTACTACTACTACTACTACTACTACTACTACTACTACTACTACTACTACTACTACTACTACTACTACTACTACTACTACTACTACTACTACTACTACTACTACTACTACTACTACTACTACTACTACTACTACTACTACTACTACTACTACTACTACTACTACTACTACTACTACTACTACTACTACTACTACTACTACTACTACTACTACTACTACTACTACTACTACTACTACTACTACTACTACTACTACTACTACTACTACTACTACTACTACTACTACTACTACTACTACTACTACTACTACTACTACTACTACTACTACTACTACTACTACTACTACTACTACTACTACTACTACTACTACTACTACTACTACTACTACTACTACTACTACTACTACTACTACTACTACTACTACTACTACTACTACTACTACTACTACTACTACTACTACTACTACTACTACTACTACTACTACTACTACTACTACTACTACTACTACTACTACTACTACTACTACTACTACTACTACTACTACTACTACTACTACTACTACTACTACTACTACTACTACTACTACTACTACTACTACTACTACTACTACTACTACTACTACTACTACTACTACTACTACTACTACTACAACTACTACTACTACTACTACTACTACTACTACTACTACTACTACTACTACTACTACTACTACTACTACTACTACTACTACTACTACTACTACTACTACTACTACTACTACTACTACTACTACTACTACTACTACTACTACTACTACTACTACTACTACTACTACTACTACTACTACAACTACTACTACTACTACTACTACTACTACAACTACTACTACTACTACTACTACTACTACTACTACTACTACCCTCACTACCACTACTACTACTACTACTACTACTACTACTACTACTACCCTCACTACTACCCTCACTACTACCCTCACTACTACTACTACTACTACTACTACTACTACTACTACTACTACTACTACTACTACTACTACTACTACTACTACTACTATTACTACTACTACTACTGCTGCTGCTACTACTACTACTACTACTACTACTACTACTACTACTACTACTACTACTACTACTACTACTACTACTACTACTACCACTACTACTACTACTACTACTACTACTACAACTACTACTACTACTACTACTACTACTACTACTACTACTACTACTACTACTACCCTCACTACCACTACTACTACTACTACTACTACTACCCTCACTACCACTACTACTACTACTACTACTACTACTACTACCCTCACTACTACTACTACTACTACTACTACTACTACTACTACTACTACTACTACTACTACTACTACTACTACTACTACTACTACTACTACTACTACTACTACTACTACTACTACTACTACTACTACTACTACTACTACTACTACTACTACTACTACTACTACTACTACTACTACTACTACTACTACTACTACTACTACTACTACTACTACTACTACTACTACTACTACTACTACTACTACTACTACTACTACTACTACTACTACTACTACTACTACTACTACTACTACTACTACTACTACTACTACTACTACTACTACTACTACTACTACTACTACTACTACTACTACTACTACTACTACTACTACTACTACTACTACTACTACTACTACTACTACTACTACTACTACTACCACTACTACTACCCTCACTACTACCCTCACTACTACTAACTCATGGCAGCGATGTTGGTATTGCTGACAGCGGTGGTGTTGTTATTACTACTGCTTCCTCCCCACGGAGTTGTACCTGCAGCGTACCTATGTACATGTAGAAGTAGCCACATTAGCAATGTGATCATTGTAATGTATTGCAGAGCTTATATATATTGTGTTTGTGACAAATAGTTTAAATTAATTATCGATATAATAATACAAATTATTTATTAGGATACTTTTTGTTTTTCTTTTATATGATAGTTTATCAAATATATAGGTTTAAATTTCTTATTAAGGGCTTCGAAATAATATATGATACATTTTCTATGGTTGATGCCCATTGGGCAATATATAATTATATTATAATATATGTTATTATTTGTATATATATTTTCTATAGCTATACAAAATATATACAAAATATATATATACAAATATATATATATATATATATATATATATGCCTTAAGGTAAGGCCACTTGTGGATATTTGTGGTTTTTTATGGATCAAATGTATAAGATATTTGTGATTATTCGAATATTTGCCTGCAGTGTGCCCTGCCTACCTACACACACACACACACACTAGACTACAACTTACCGCGGAATATTCAGGAACACGAGGCAATGTATCTTGAGTTCTTGTATCTTGGAGGTCATGTCCACGCCGTCGCACACGACACGTATGTGGTCGGCTAGGTTACGCCACGATCGCTTCAGAAGATCTTTACCCCCCGCCTGTAGGTGGCGTTACGGGTGGTGGTTGTTGTTGTTGTCATGGTAATCATTGTTATAGTTTCTAATGTTCTATAATATTCCAATGTTCTATTTTATTATTCGTATTCTATTTATTTTTGTTTTCGTTTTTATTATCTAACGTCGCCTATAATTACCATGTGTTTTTGAAGTCAATAAACTATATATAAATAAAATAATGTATAATTGTGTAGGTCAATTTACTGACGCTAAATTTGTATGCGAAGATTCGAAAATTTGTATGAATAGGTTATATATACTGCTATCTTATCTAGACTTTTATGATAAATATAATGTATTATATGTGTGTAATATAAAATTGTATTCGACATCTTATATAACATAATATATTCACATTGAATGCTTATAGTATAGAATTTCAGTTTTAATAAATATATTTAGATAAAATAATTAATTATATATAAGATATATGTTCAAACAGTATTTAATGGAATTTGGTTATTAATTTAAATATATATTATTTATTTATAATTAATTAACTAAAATCAATAGTTAATAATACATCAATACTTACCCCAGCATAAAACATTTTATTTCTAAATCTGCTACTGAATTTTTCAGGATTTGCTTCTGTATTGATAATAGTATTTATTAAAACATGTAATATTATTCATTAGATTATAGTTTATATCCTTATATATTGGTTTATTTGAATCAATAAATTGTATTTTCAAACATAGATATGTATAATATATATATATATATATATATATATATATATATATATATATATATATAATATATTATGTATACATAAATGTGATTGAAAATATAAATATAGAATTTTTAATAAATAATAATTTGTTATTTATTTATTAAAATTATTATAAAAACTCAGAATATTTGTTAACAAAATTGATATATTGTGAACAAGTAAAATGAATAGCAATAAATACATATTTAGATAATACAGACATATTTATTTGTTGAATATATTACTAATTTGTATAATATATATCAAATAGACTAGATTTATATTGAATGTATAATGAATTATAGATTTAATAAAAGTCTACAAAACAATTGTGTTCCAATGATTACCAAATAGCTGCATCAAATATAACTGTAACTTAATTTGTGTCATTACCTTAACAGTTCCCAGGTATTTTCTTATATTGTAGAGGGTGTGTTTTTAGGTTAATGAGTCATGCATGATTGTATATTCTCAATGTTTCAATTGTTATCAATTTTCAATTTTAATTTTAAAAATAAAATTGTAATAATTTATTTATATTAAATTATACGATTTTTAGATATTTTTTTTTACTAAAATTATTTTATAAAATTTGGGCATCTAGATTGTTATGAAAAATATTTTGTATTGTTAATACTAGTTATAATATATGTTTCTAGGATATATCCATAGTTGGCTTTAAAAAAATAATTATAAAACTTATTTCTATATCTCCCCCATGTTAAATTTTATATGTATTCAATGTTAAAATAAAAAGGTCTCGTGACATAAAACTATTTAAGATATAGGTCTACAATTTTATTATTCTTTAACACTTATTCATCATAGCATACATAATTTTCATAGATGTGAAGGTTTATAAAATTACGAAAAAAAAAAGTACGAACCGGTCTACTGTACAGCACAGAGCTATTATTACACAGCAATACATGTGTGATTCGGGGACAAAGAAACAATATATATATATATATATATATATACACACATACATATACATATACACATATAAATATACACACACACATATACATACACACACACACATAAATACACACATATACATACATACATAAATATTCATACATATAAAATACACACACACATACAAACGTATATGTATGTCGTACACACACATACATATATACTTTGATTACGAACTACACTTCTAAATCAGTGATATTAATACATTTATAATCGATGATCGTTAATTGATCAAACATGTAAATCAATGTTCGTAATCAAATGCATATCAAATTGATATCGATATTGATTATCAATGATTGTAATCTGTGATCGTAATCAATACCCATCAATACATAGCCCCGTGATAGTACTCTGAGTACTTGTTGGATTGTAATCTGATTACGAACTTTGATTACTTTACATACTGGGTACTCAACGTGAAACTAATAGTAAGATTGTCATAATTAAATAGATTATTATTAAGACTTACTTTATCTTATTTTTAATATAGATTTGGTTCATTTTATATTTTTTAATAATATGAATAAATTATAGTTATATATTGTGAATATATTATACTACAAATTAATTAAAAATATTCAATATTCAGTGACCAGTAACTTTTTTAAAAGACCACGTATTTCCACCTATCTATTTACATGTAACATTTAAATAAACACGTGTCATGCATGCAAATACAATAAATAACATAAATTAAATAAATATAATATTTGTAACTATTATATAATCGAATTAGCAATTCAAATTAAATTAAATATTTCTATAAAAAACTATCTACAATATTATATAATCGAATTAGCATTTATAGTATTTTGAATATAACCACGCCTATAGTCCCACCTCTTGTGAATTCGCCGGCTACATTGCATATCCCCCGTATACACTACATGTCAAATGATCGTAACCTTTATGATCGTAATCCCTATTACTCTATAATTAATTTAAAATTAATTATTTATAATTTAATTATATAAAAAAATGTCTATAATCAAGATTTTTTAATTTGTTTATCTATATTGAAAAAGGTAGTTGTTTATATATATATTTAATAATAAATAGTTATATTGATATAAAAATAATTTAATTTAATTTAATTTAAAATAATGAATTAGTATATTTTTTATATTATTCTAATACATTTTATGAGTGTTAGGAATATATCTAATACATAATTCATGTAAACACATAATTTATACTATTCAGATGTAAAAGATCATATTTATGATTTATATTTAATATATTTTAATTTATTATATAAATTGAAATTTTTTTTTGAAATTAAATTTTTTAACATATATTTATATTTGATTGGTTTGTATAAATAAGTTATACTTTATCGCTTCTCTCCACTACAACAATGTGATGGGGTACCCTACTGTCCTTTCATCTGTACTCATTTACAACAGTGATATTTGTCCACCTTTCTTTACTCGCAGTACACTACCACTACCACTACCCTACTGTACAGTGTACACTACACACTACACTACACACTACATACTACTAGCAAAGATATAACACTCCCTATCTACGCAACGTGGTTAGTATTCATGCATCCCGCTACTAGCAGCAGTATCGTAATCAATTTAGGTTTGTCGACATTTGCGTATTACAATGTTGGCATTGCTCTATTAAATTAGCTTTTACTCGCCACATAGATATTGATAGCATTTAAAACAAATATATCCTATTTCTTTGTTACATATTAGTAATGAACACTTAGTTTTCATAATAAAAATAATAATTTAAAGCATATTATTTTTCATTTTAAAAGTGCATGGTTTGATACGAATTTACATTATAAACAACGTATAGTTCAGAAAATTGACCCTATATAGCTGTTGGTTTTTATTCAGTATACCAGCGCACTACACACAAAGAGTACATTACCCTACCAATACACCACACTATACAATACACTACACTACACTATAATACACCCTACCAGTTCATTACACTGCACTACAATATCAGTATACACCACACTATACAATACACTACACTACACACTATAATACACCCTACCAGTACAATGCACCACAATATCACTACACACTATACTACACTGTACATAGTACCAGTACCAGTACACTACAATATCAGTACACTACACACTGTAGAGAACCTCTACTTTCGTGGAACTCGAGAGAGACATGAGCGTCCGCCCCTATAGAGAAGTAGTTGTTCATCACGGTGAGGGGTAGGTTGATGCTGTCCTCGGCAGAAAGGGGCGTCGCATCTTCCGCTGTGTTTGGCTCGCAGTGTAAGCTCCATCTGTGTGAGGCGGCGTAGTGTTCGGGGTGATGATGATGATCTGCTAGTGGTGGGTTATAACTCCAGCAATTAGCACTAGTGACGCAGAGAGAAATGTTTAATGGTTAAATATGGAAGATATCTAAAATTAATTTTCGTAATTATTACATTTTTTTTTTTAATAATTTGGATTTAATTATATATTATTTGTATAATGGGATTCGAGTTGAAATATAGTTTATAAATAATCTAAAAATAGTGATTTATTTTTTATGTAATAAGACAACATTATAATAATTTATATTTTTTGAATAATTTATAATTTTATAACTTTATGTTTAATAATTGCATAATACATATATATATATATATATATATATATATATATACATAACAATATATACATTCATTTATAATAAATACCAATTATATTGTGCTATTTTTTCAAATTAATCTATCTCAGAATAATTATTTTCTCACATTTACTTGCAATCAAATTTGACAGGGATCTCAATATAATCTAATAATTTATATAATATAAAAATATATATAATTCCAAGAGATATTTTTCTATTGTGTAAATATTATTTATGTAGTCGTATATAAAATTCTGATATATAATTATAATTCTATAAAAATATATCTTTATTTTTAGATTAACATTACATATAATTATATAGAATTATATACCTAAATCTCTCTCGGATATATGGCTCTATATATGTAGTTATGTTATATGTGTGTGTATATATGTGTGTGAGTATATATGCAATGACATATTTTATAGAGAGCGGAAAAACTATCATCCTATTAGAATAGTATTAATATATGTATAAATATATATTATATATATATTTATTTATTTTTATAATTACAAATTACTATAATAGCATGGAGGACACATTTCAAGCATTATTATGAAGGTACATATCTGTATACAAATGTTAATTAATCATTTATTTATTATGCAATTCTGTATGGTAGTAAATTTATTACTTCTAATTACATTTTATTAATATAATAAAATTTGCCTGGATACAATTCTACAATTAATGGCAAAGGTATTATATATAATATGCATGTAAAGCAATATATACCGTTATTTATTTATGTAAGTAAATTTAAGTAAATGTATTTGATTACAAAATGTGCATCAAATTAAAAAATAGAGGAATCATGCTCATGGATGACTTTATATACACATATATATACATATATATATATATATATATATATATATATATATATATATATATATATATATATATTTAACTCATATATATATATGTGTTAAATTTAGTATTATACAAGGACAAATTCGAGAAACATAGATAAAGTACAGGCAATAATAGCATGAGGAAATAAGACATAGATTTAAACCTGTCTAGTTTTACAATCTGAGATTCTTCAATGCTGGTTATAATCTTTGATATGGGTTCATCTGTATATCCCTAGATATTGTGTGGAGCCTTCATTAATACCATTACAGTCTATTGGTATGTGTCACTCAATTATTATTAAATGATAGATCATAACTAATATTGTGGCATCATTTATTTACAAAATGTAACATGATTATGTGTATTTAATATTAAAACATAATTTAGTTAAATACTTATTTTTGAATATAACATTCAAATGAATTATATTATTTAATCAGTTGAATTAATCTAATGTTAATATAGCTAACGGAACGCTAATATAATTTTAGTTAAGTTATTAATGCATGACATTACAAATATTATACAAATATGTACAATTAATTATTAGATACCATGATAATGCTATATATATATATATAAATAACTTATTTTTAAGGAGGAAGTAAACATTCTGAGTTAATTTTTTTAATTAAATAAAAATTGTTATTTATAAAATTACTTATGGAATCATTTATTTATCATTTCACAAATATGATATCTAAATATGTTATACAACTAAATAAAATGATATTTTATAATACCAAATAATTATAAAATATTAAAAAAAATGTATAGGTTTTATTTGTATATATTTTTTTTATTACATAAAACTTCTTTTGTATAACATAATATTTATTTTTTTTAATCAATTTCAATTGAATTACTTCACTAAACTTGAAATCTAACTCTTTCTCATTATTTTAACTTTACGAAATAATACTAAATAAATGTGATTACAGATAATATAGCATAGCAATTAATGAGAATACCTTTTCTACCCGACAATCAAACCTCACAAATATAATGTATTCACTAATGCCACTATAGATATAAGGGGTTATGTTTCTAGCAGGAAGTTGTTCAGATGGACACGTAGATAGTCGGTAGGTTGCTACATAGCATAAATACAACGCTAGCCAGCCTGTCCATCCGTCCAACCAGAACTAACCCCGCCCCAGTTGAGGGTTCGCGAGAGGTCGTTGCCGGTACCCAGGGGCATGACGGCGACGGGGGGAGCCGGTACTATACCCAGCCGGTCGATGGTGCTCAGTATCCACCCCACGGTACCGTCGCCCCCGCAGGTTAGGATTCGGATGTTTCGCACCCTTCCGAACAACTCCAAACTTAATAGTTGATGCGGTTATTGAAAACTTAGTCGAATATATGTATACGTGTATATATGTGTATATAGAATAGAAATTTATATTGTTATTGTTATTTTTATTTGGTGGAGTCCTTTCATCCCATCCAGGAACTTAGATGAAGTTTTCACTTATAACCATATATGGCTCTAATGTCCCTTCGAAGCCGCTCTCATGTTAAGGCATCCATGGTTTTAACGAGAGCCGATCATTTATTTATACACAATTATATAAGATAACTTCTAAATAATATTTATATACTAATTAAAATACACGATAAACTATAGCAGCATTCGCGAGAGTTAATTGGGATAGATCGTTATAGGTGGCGGCTTCAAATAATGTCTTTCAAATAATTATAATTCGCTTCACATTACTTGATGGATATTTAGTAAATGTTCACCTAACGTGGACATATCGGTGGACGCGAGGACGAGGTTTTAGGATATGATATCTAGGTGAATGTTGAATGATAGGGTAGTAGTTATAAGAGTATTCTATTAAGGTATTGTTTAGATATAGTAAGGATTTGCTATACTATAGGGTAGTAGTAATAATAGAATTCAATAGAGGTATTATTTATCTACAGATACATGTATTGGTTGGTATGGCTATGCGTTCTATACCATGTCATCATTATCACTACTACACACACACACACTACAACTGCGGTGATATAAACCCGAGTCTAGGACTGCCAGTAGCGGACAGATCGAATACTTGTCGAGGATTCAGGAGCCACTGAAACTTGTGGATTAACTTCAAGCCTTGATTACCGCCACTCTTGGGGTTCACAAACACGATTAGAGGCCGACTGGAACCGAGTGTAATGGATCGTTAAGTTAACATTACAATTAACCTTGTAACCAATTTGTTTAGACATTGCGATCAACATCAGTAATGAGTTTTCAGCGGTGTATCGTATATTAATTATTATAAGCTATATTAAATAGATGTGTTTTCAATTTGACTTTAAAGGTGTGGTCAGAAACTATAGATCTATAAATAGACCTACAATTAAGCCTATATAACAATTATTCAGTAATACTTATAAATAAAGCGGAATTTATCTGATTTTACTAGAATAATTGATTACAACAATAAACCTGCACGTATTGGTAAGTAACTCGAATGATGAATTTAATAATATGTGTGTAAATATAATTATTTCTTAAGTAATAATTAAACTCTTTAATTTAACAGTCAAAATTATTTATATATATATAGCAATAGATATATATATATATATATATATATATATATATATATATGTATAAATTTTGTAGATTTATTCAAATATGTGATTCATTAAATATACTTAATATGCTAATATAAATTAATCTGATTATTAAAAATTAGACAAATACTAAATAACTTATTATTAATAATAACATATAATTCATGTATTCGCATATTATTTAATACGCATATTTCTAAACTCTTAGCGGTGGCTGATCAACTTAATGTAACTATCAGTTGATATGCGCACACATACCTGGAAGGTGATGGAATGGGTTTAATGATGAACAGACGTCGAGGTTGACAGTGTACGCTGGGGGAGTCTGCGGAGACGGGCAGCGCTAGCTTACGACCTCTAGAAGTCAAGTGAGGGGGTACGATCGTGGTCAGAGATGAGCGGCGCTTCTTTCTCAGAGACGATTTGAACGAACCCTATGTACGATGTACCGTGTGTTTGTGTGAATGAGGTACGTCCATGGTGTGTAGGAATGAGGTACATCATAGTGTGTAGGAATGATGTACCGTGTGTGTGTGTGAATGAGGTACATCATAGTGTGTGTAGGAATGAGCTACGTCATAGTGTGTATGAATGAGGTTCGTCCGTGGTGTGTGTAGGAATGAACGCCAGTGCTTTCGTGAGGAGTGCGCAATGATATTATATATTGTTATTTGTTATTCGGTGGAGTGCTTTCATCCCATCCAGGAACTTAGATGAAGTTTTCACTTATAACCATATATGGCTCTAATGTCCCTTGGAAGCTGATATTACTATATTAAAATAAATAATTATTTTAAAATAGTAGAATTTACACTCCACACGATATCATTAAACCAAATGAATTCACTCCACACTAAATCACTTTACCGCTCACGAGATCAATGTTAACCATGTAAATGTTAGGCATCGTGATAACTTTGTATCTAGTACAATCACTTACTACAAGCTATCTCTATACGTATCTGACTTTCTAACTGCCTCTCTAACTGTATATTTCTCTGTTAAGTTTGGTGTCGGTAGCCAATGTTAAAGTACACTCGCATTGTTTCGTGCATCGTGATTATTTCTATTCTAATTATCAACTATTACATACATATATAATATCTTTATTCGTTCTTCTATATCTATATAGGTGATATAGATATAGAATAGATATATTCATATATATGATGATTTCTTGGTATTGAGAGATATATTTAATTTTATTGTATTGCTTTTTTATGAGACAGAACACGAATGAACAATATAGAATTGTAAAATATTTATTTATATTTATTCATTTTGTATTTATTCATTTTGTATTAATTCTCTCATTACCAAGAGCAGGTTGGTATCTCGATAAGTTCAATAGAACTTCTATACCATATCTGGGTTTTTGATCTCGGTCATCAACTGAATCTGATATTAATCATAATTAATCATATATTATTTGAAAAAGACACATTATAGAATTATTATTTTTAACAGGTGTCTAAATAAATACTTTCAATAAAAACAACAACACATTTAGCTAATATTTATATTTTCGATTATATATTTGTACTATATATTTTGTGATTTTAAGTTATCAATCAATCAGCACGCACACATATGCCAAAATACATCCTAAAAGGAATGCTGCCTACCTTTCTGGGTAGTTTGATGATCCACGAAGATGGAATAATACTGTTAGCGTGAACCCCCAGTCTGCACTGTTCGTCCAGAAGGTTGCCAGTGAAGCACGGAGTCTGAACGAGCGTATCGGGGGAGGTTATCGTAATAGGTGTGTGTGTGTGCGAGAGAGTGAGGTGGCGATGAGAATCTTAATAGTTATTATACATATATGTTGTTATTATTACTATGATGATGATGATGAGTTTATTTAAACACTAATTCAATTATAAAATTCTTATAGCGTGACAATAATGTATAAACAATAATAAATAAAAGTAGCAATTAGTACAGACAAGTGTACAACGTGGCGAAAACGAATATATTTGAAGTGGTCAGATATACTAGCATTACTATAGTGTAGTTATAACAGTGATGCATAGTTATTTAGTTATTACAGCAATGTATGTACGGTGACAGGGGGTGATGGCAATCTTAACATGTGTATCATTACTACTACTATTACTACTGTTGTTATTGTTCATGTTATCTTATGCGTATGTATTATTATTATTATTTATTATTATTATTATCAGATGTAGGCAATGCCAGGGTAATTATAGAAGCAGTGCTGCTTATCGAGACAATTACCCCTATTATTATATTAGATGAGATTTATTTTATTTAAAAAATATATATTAGATTAGATTAAATAATACGATTATAAATCCTATTCGACGTGTACAATGATTTCATTCGGAGAATTAACTCTTTTGAACAATGGGTAGGGTGCTGGAAAATTAAATACTACGTATTCGATATTTTTTATATCAATTATACAACTTAATTTGATATCGAATAAATCAATAACGCATGCATTAGATGTGTTGTTAAACTACAGGCAACAGGTAGTGTGGCTGTGTGTGCTGATTACCTTGTTGTGATAGGCCTGTTTACATAGGGAACAACTGATAGCTATAATCTCTTTACTTTGAAACGAGAACCTCTGCTGAAATGACTGGAATCGCAGTGTAAATGTGGTTTATTATAGGCAATAGGTTAATTATAATCATATTATACATATATATATATATATATATATATATATATATATATATATATATATATATATATATTTGACTCCAGGCATTTGTTGTTTTTCTCTTGTGTTTATCAAGAACTTAATAAATGATAAATCAAAACACAAGACACATTTTTTTACTATTTGTATTGTATTGTCCGGGGCCTCTCACAGTTATTTATAACATGTAAAAGTCTATGACTTCTTGAGGGGTTCATTTGTATCCGATATTTATATTGTATTCAATATATATATGAGATTCAATAAATAAATATTATTATTATTATTATTATATATACACTGCCTGTATGTTTCAGTTGGCTAAGGATCTAGAAACACTAGGTAGTAGGACAATTAAAATAGATAGAAAAAAGTATTGATTAAAATAATATTTAGAAGTGATCTTATATAATTGTGTATAAATATATAAATAAATGATCGTGTCTCTCGTTAAAACCATATAGATATACATAAATGAACACTATTTTTTATAAATGTTTACGATAAATAATTAATTATACGCTATTCTTGGCTATTAACTAATGTATGTGTTATCGCTAGTATGTATTAACTAACTTAGTATTAACTTTATACTCTCTAATATATATATTTGCTTAATCAACACACACACACACACACACACAAACACACACACATCACTATACCTTAGCGCAGTGGGAACATTTACCGTTCTGCCTCTTCCTATGTACCCAGTGGTGGCGAATAGCGGTGTTCTGTATGAGGTTATTCGTTACATACATACATACATACATACATACATAGATAGATAGATAGATAGATAGATATAGTTTATTGGAGTAATTTAATGTCATTCTTTTTTTCATTTAGTATTCTTTTTCGTTTTCTTTCTTCGTTATCCAAATGGCTTCAAAATAATACCTCCGTCTATTCAGATTATTGCCAACATAGTGTGTGTGTGTTTGGGTGTGTTACGCTAGTGTTCATGTGTTAGAGGAACAGAAACGTAGAATTGGCCGAGGCTACACTTGTGGAATATTCAAACGGCGAATTTCAAGCACATATTTCAGAATAATAACCGCGTTGTTTATGGATCAGATTAATGTTTGTCTGGATATTTACAAATGAGGTTTATTCGAGCAAAATTCGCTATTGTGGCTTCAGCTAAATTATATTCAAACAATCTATATGTATATATATATATATATATTCAAATAATATATAGATTAAATAATCGATATTAGTAATAGAATAAAAATGCATTTAAATATACGAATAAGAAGTAAATGTGAAAAATTAATGAATATGACAAGTTAGATTATTGTATTATAATTTATAATATTTAATATATATATGAACAAGGTACGATATATGTATGATATAAAGTTTAAATGTGAGAATATTATGAAATATTACAACTTAAACATTAGTGTTATTATCGATGTTACAATAATGGCGAACATGAGCAACTAATGTGGATAATCTAACAACCTCTCTGTAATTTCTAGGATTTGCCTCTCGAAAAGTCAGTCGACAATTGAATTTCATCTGGTGGGAATTTATATTTAGTTAATAAATTAGTAATAAATTATTAATTTACTAATATATCATGACTGTATTTTTATTAAAATTACCTACGTTAATGATATATTATTCAAGATTTATTTTATATGTTTATATACTAATTAAAGACTGGAAATCAAATATAAATGTGAATAATATCATTATAATAAAAATCTAGTGAATACATAATAAATATTATCGATTAAACATTATATTTATACAATATATACTATATTTAATTCAAATATACAATACTATAATTAATAATGAAATATATTAATGTATTAATAAATATATATATGTATAAATAATAATACTAATGAGGATGAAAATTATGATAATGTTGATGATTATGATTGTGATGATGATGATGATGATGATGATGATGAATATGATTATAATAATGTGTAATAATGATAAAGATGTTTAACCTCATTAATTAACAATGGCAGACATTCCGAATGTATAACAATTTTGCAGCAGGAGCACTTGATTTTAGATCCATTATGCTATCAATAATAAAATAGATGTTTACATATGGAAGAGTGTGTGTGGGTGTGTGTGTGTGGATGTGTATTATATCATGACTAAGGTGGTTGTATGTTCATATGACTATACACACACTACATTACATGTAGTACATATATTACATGCATCTAGTAAAGTATTCATAATACATATGTTGTGTGTGTATGGTCAATATATACACACATGCAGAATCTCTATGTTAACTATGACTATCTATCTTATATGGATAGCTAATTATAAACAAGTCTCATATGACTATTCAAGGGGTGGAGATATCACTATAACCACTGTATGGCATATGTTATGTACAATGGCTATATGCATTACTATTGTAAGTGTATGTGTGTGTGTACCCTTGATAAAATGGATCTATTGAGGTATTGGTCCCATGCAATGCAGCAATGGACCTAACTTAAGCTTACAGTCAGTAGTGATTTTACAAGGATTTCATACAGGTATTGATGATGGTATATGCATTGTGTGGTACAGGTTACTAAGATAACATATATCTCAGCTTAGGCACAAATAGTGGCGGTTTAACTAGGGTGGAGGTTTAACTATTGTGGAGGTTTAACTAGGGTGGAATTACATAGAAGGTAAAGTAGTGTAGATGTACAAACATATCAGTGTAACATATATATCTGCTATCACACAGTGGAATTATAGCAAAGATAGCGGGTACTGGTGGTAGTACTGGTGGTAGTAGTGGTAATAGTGGTGGCAGTAGTGGTAGTGGTGGATTAACTAACACCACAGATATCTCCTGCGTAACACCACTCATTAGCTATAGAGGCACCAGAGTTCACCCAGATGTGATCTCCATTCTTCTCTATTTCCTAATAAGGTGGTGGTGGTTTGGTTATTGTAATTGAGAGAGGGGGTGGTGGTGGTGGAGGAGGAGGAGGAGGATGAGGAGGAGGATGAGGATGAGGATGAGGATGAGGAGGAGTAGGAGGAGGAGGAGGAGGAGGAGTGCATACATAAGATTATAGTAAACTTGAAGTTAGTGTATAAAGAAGTAGACTTAAAATTAATGTATAATCAATGAAGAGAATGGAAGACTATTGAAATTTGAGCAGATTCCTATACATATGCCTACACATTCGCTCATACTAATACCTATACTTATGTATGCAATGCATACACCAACACCCTATATATCAAAAGCTTATATTTCATTATTTAAATCAATAATAACAATCATAATGAGATTACAATTAAATCAATGCTAAGGGATAATGTTTATTATATCAAATTATGTTTTCTATGACGTATCTTATATTTGTAGAATATGAAGTGAATTTAACTGATATCATTTTAAACGAATCAAAATTATATTTTTCAAAATAATGTAAAAATAATGTACAAATTTTAGGTTATATGCTTCAAAATTTAGTTTCATATTTAGAATAGTTTGAAAAAATATATGTGTATATATATAATTCATTAGATATTTCATCCGTGTAATTAATATATGTCAACAATATATTAAATACACTCAATTGTTATAGAAGCTTGATTAACTGTTTTAACTATATCAGTTATTATTATTAAGGGTGAGTTAAAATAAGATTAATATTTTATTTTAACAAAAAAAATGTATTACATGTTTAATATCTTATTTATAAATTTCTCAAATTTCTCAAATTGTTGTGTATTTATCAATATAAAGTGTTATATGAACATAACCGATATAATGATTATTTTAAATTAATAGGAAGTTGTATTTTTTATATTTACTTAAATTTGTATCTGAAAATGTAAATGTATAACATCTAAACATCAAAACATCTACACATCTAAACATCTAAACATATACATATATATGAATCCTGTTGGATTTATTATTATATTTTATATTAATTAAAAATTAAATAATTGTATCCATTAGTTATTTATCCTTAGCGATAGAGTATATGAACGGGAGCCCACCCCCATTTAAACTTTCGCTAGTTTATTTAGTTATATTATTATATGACTTCAGTGTTTCTAGTACTGGTTCACTATTCAACGTGTGTCTAATTTATGTCATATCATTATATATGTGTTTATTATACATGAATATTACTCTTTAGTTAAGGGCAGAGGTAATAGAAATTTATTTTTACACAAATATAATTATTGTCACTAAAATATTAAAATTGAATAATTCATCTTTAACATGATGTATATGTCATACAAATTTAATTATAATTGCATCAAATATACATTATTATCATCAGCCTAGAGATATGTAATAATATTATTATACATATTGTTATGTATGGAATATTATACATATATATATATACATATATTATACATATATATATTGTACATATTATATATATATATATAAAACATATTCTTATAGTGTATATTCTTATCTATTATATAATATATTGCATTTACCAATTACATTTTATCTATTATGTAATCATTTAAATTATAATGTATTTTAATATTAGTAGAGATAATTGGTTTATCAAAAAAATTTCGAATAAATTTAATTTGTACTGAATATATGTTATGATATCGAATGTTATCTAATTTTTGGATAATAAAGATTAATTAACAATTCCATCAAAATCATAAGAAAATTTAGAATATAATAATTGTTAACTAATTTAATCTTTTTTTAAAATGGTATTCTACATATATATAAATGTAACCTTATATCATAGATTTGTATTTTATCTATAAAATATAAATCTATGGCTTAACCATATTCAATATATGATATTATTATAATAATCATATAATTTATATATTCAATGAATAATATTCATTCATATTTATATTTATTTCAACAGTTACATTATATTAAATGTGTTAAAATATATATTTTAATACATAAGACTTATGATAAGTATAAGAAAATTAATTATTTTATTTAATAATCTACTATAAATAATTGATAATTTAATTTAAGTTACTATCACAGTAGTAACTATATGATACATTTTCCGAATTAAAATTTTTTTTTTTCTAAAATAAAATTGCCGTTAGTCATTATACAAGCCAATTTATAATATGAAAATCAGATATGAATTTATAAATAGAATAAAATATACTAATCTATAAAAATCTATATAATATAATATAAATAAAATATATATAAATGCAAATATAAAATGAAATATAAAAATTTATAAAATTAAAATATAACCAATATTAATTCATAAATCAAATAAAATATACAAATATTCAATTTGATAGAAACATTTATTTACTTTGGTATCCAGAATTAAAATGATATTATTTATGGGTACATTATTATATTACATTTGAATACTGAATAACAAATAAATAGATTTGTTTTCAAATCAAATATTTGTATATTTCATTTGATTTATAAATTAATGTTTATTTGATTTTAATTTTATAAATTTTATTTTGTTCAATGAATTTATATCTATATTTATCATTTATATCTATTATATCCATAGATTTATAGTTTACATGTATATAGTTTACATAATTTATATGTAAACTATAAATCTATGATTATATCTATCATTTATATATTTATTAGTATAACATTTTATTTGATTTAAATCATTTATTTAGATACAAAAAAAAATAGTAAAATAATTATTATATATATATATTGATTAATATAGCAAGTTTCAATCTTTTTGACACTTAGTGATTGATTTATTTAATGTTTTATATTTAAGATTTCCGTAGAAAAAGATCAAATCCCCCCAAATAGTTAATGATTAAACTTTAGAAACTACTTTATTAGATAATAATATATGTTTAACATGTATTAATAAAATATTTATATATGATGATATATGATGAAAATAATTCATATATGATGATAGCCTGATAACTTTAATAGTTATATCACATCACTTTAATGGATTATAATACATATATGATGGAAAACAATGGAATATATTAATTTGAAGCCATTTAGGAGGAACAATCATACATATATAATTAGTATATATTATAATATAAATAAGAAAAGAAAACATAAAACAAATATTTATTCTTAAAAATGCCTGCATGGAATAAATGATTATTATTACTATTATTATCTGTACTTAATATGTATTATATTGAAACTATATTTTTGATATTCTAGTTATAATAATAAATATACAGCAATTAACATAGATAATATATTAAGTCAATATTATTAACATAGATAACATATTAACATGGATACTATAAATTAATGCAATAATAAACATATAATCTAATAATAAACATCTAATCTAATAATAAATATATAATCTAATAGCAGATGTATAATCTAATAATTAGATGTTTACACATTATCAATATAACATTATTTACATTCCCACAGCCTCATATTATATCATAATTTATTACGATGCATATTTAGAACATATATACATCCAAATTAGCGAAATAATAGCATTCCAGTATACAAATATGGTTATTTTAGGTATTAACGTTAGTAATTATAACTTCTAGATTCAACTTGACACTTTAATTTGTCTCTAAAGCTTATTCAAAGTTACATGTCAATAACTATTAGTTATTAACTACTATCTATAACCTTATTACAAATTATTCGTGCATTTATTTGTTATATTTCTTTGTATTGTTATTAAAAAGGTATTATTTTAATAGTTATAGTTACGATTTAAATTAATTGAATATTTTTCATATAGTCTAGAAATAGTTAATACTTGTTTCATAGATTGAAAATATAATATATCATTAAAAATATGTTTACTATTTTATAAACTTTATAACGAGTGATTATACGATTACATATCAAATGTGACGTAGCTTACAATCAATACAATCTGAAATAAAACTTAGGACATAATTGAGAATATACACTTGAAAAATGGATTTGGTAATATTAGCTAAAATGCACGTTTGATGGATATTTTATGGAAATGGTTTGTTTGATGTTTCCACGTTTGATGGATAAAACTACAATTATTATCCGCTATTGTGGACTCAGCTTAAAACTATCATATTACTCGGATAAAAGATCAAATTGGAATACAATAAGGATGCAATCTTGTGTAGTAATAATTATATATCGTGTTGCCTTCGACTAAACTCTCCTAAAGAAAATATATTAATTCGTACTAATTATTTCTAGTTTAAAACAAATATATACACGCATGCGCTTCATAGCAACAAATAATGTATTTTATTTCTATTTTCGATTATTTTTACGCTATGTTTTATTTCTATTTTGATCATGTTTCGTTTATTTTAACTATATGATTAATTTTATTAATTTTTACGGTAACTATAAAACGTTTTAATTTCTTTAATTTTTTAATTTCGTATTATTCTTTGTTTATTTCTATAACGTATGTTATCGTTAGCAAGCGTATGTATACTTTATACTTGCGATTATATTTTCGGCTATGTATTTGCTTAAATAAATTATCAATCAATCAATCAAGCAACAGACTAACCGTCCAATCCACGTGATTCCTCCACTTGTAAGATTTGCTGGTCACATCAGTGCAACTACTACCCGCTACTAGACTAGGGATATCGGTGTGAGAAATGTCTCCCGAAGCCAGTGAACTTCCGGCGGAGATCGCTTTTCTAGAGGACAGGATGTTAACGCGACGTTACCGACAATGTTCGTGCGAGAGAATAAAGGTAGTGCGCGATCTGTGTTTAGTTTAATGTTCGATACTAGAAATAATGCAATATTATATGAAATAATGTAACGCCAAACGCCAAAATTAGTAATGTTACTAATGACTGGGATATCGTATTTATTTAATATATTATTAAATAATTAATAAATAATTTATTAATAAAATATTTCACATTCGAATTATCAATTACAACAATTTTATATATGAAATAAGAGCCAAATAAAGGCAATAACTCGTATATTTCGAATTAAGGGGGTGTTAGTAGGGAGCTGGAACTATTTTGTATATAGGGGGAACCAACCTATAAAAATAAATTGTGTGGTAAAATTGGGGGGATGACTAAATCATAGGAGGTCTCCCTAGATTTTAAAGTGGGGGGGTATATCCCCCATCCCCCCTGTTGCAGCACCCCTAGGTGCTAGACAATATCAAATTAACATAGTACCACTTTTTAATTGATTATAATTTTCATATATTATATGATATAAAGTTTATATATCATTTAAACTCATACATTATATAATTATTATAATAATAGAAATACACACGTTTGATACACATGCATAGATTCATACTATATATTAAACTAAGTATTTTTCCTATATATATTTAATAATTATTATTATAATATTATGATATTATTATAATTAAATATATTAATTTAATAATTACATAATTTAATTACATAAATTAATTAATTTAATAATATGATATTATATGTCATATATAATATATTCAATATAATATTGCGAATCGAAATTTCGATATTTTAACATTATAATTAGCTCAATATTATATATTGAATATATATTTAAACCAATGCCAGGAATTTTGGTTGAACTTAGTTCAGAACTACGAATACTATTACAATACAGTATTGAATAGTAACTATTCAATACTGTATTGTTAACAAATGTTTGCTTTAGTTGAGATACAGATTTTTATTTTGTTGATGTAATCTTCAATAGATACTAATAATAATACCAAAATCATATGAAATAATTTAATTGCATTACTAATTTAGTAACTAAAGAAAAGTATTTCGTATTTATTAAATAATTTGATATTTTTAAAATAATTTAAAATTATAAATTAAATTTATAAATATTTATTAATACACAATTCCACGACTTACTGTGGTACATTTGTATTGCATATACAATTTATTTATATTAATATTTTCTTTATGCATACTACTTTTATTAATATTTTATGATTATAATTTGTATGTATGTAATTGACTATAAATCAATATAAATGCAAAATATAAAATAATGTTTGATACAAAATAATAATACCCAGAATAATACATGATTATTATTGGATGAAAAATATCACGTGGTACAATAGTGTGGGGGGGGGGGAAACAACACTAATTTTAAGTATAATTTTTGATTAAAATAAAAATCATTATATATTTATTAAAAATATATTTATATTTAAATATACAAAAATGTGAAATGTAGTTTATTAATATTATTATTTATTAATTTATATTACTAATATTATCTTATATACATCATATACATTTAGTTCAGCAAAAAACTTTAATAAAGAATAACTTTTAATAATTAAAAATAAAACGACAGGTCTTTCGATATGATCCGATATGATAAATTAATTATAATTATGATATATGAGATAATTAATTTAAAATAGAAATTTCTAATATATAAATCCATAATATAAATCTAGAATAACTATAAATGATAGTTATAAATAATAGTTATAAATAATGGTTATAAATAATGTTAGAGAGTATTATTTACAAAAATTTTAATTCCACTGATATGATGTGTACAAATTACACATTACCTATCTCTATAGGTACATGTACTGTATATGTACCTATAGAGATAGGTAATGTGTAATTTGTGTATGATATACATATACAATACATATGAACATATATATGTACATATACATGAACATGATGTACATTATTAATGATCACGTTTGTATGGTATGCTGCCCACTAAGCTAACAGTAATTACTAACCTTATATTGGCAACATAATAGTATAACTAATAGCCTAACATTTTTAAATTGTGCTATTATTCTGCTATTATGTTATCATTATCTAACTTATTCTTTTTTTATCATTTGTTAACTCGATATCTTAACCATTTGTAACATGGCATTTTTAAATCATTATATATATATATTAGTTTATATTCGTTATTTGTTTTTTTTTGTATTATTGTTTTATGTCATTTTGTTTGTTTTAAACAATAAATTATAACTATCTAAAATACTATTATGCTGTAACATGCTATTAATTTATAATACTATTATGTTGCTATTATTATAATAGCAACATAATATCAGCATAATAGACTTTTAATTGCAACATAATAGCAATATAATTATTTAGCACAATGTAAAATTTGAGGCTATTAGTTATGCTATTATGTTGCTATTATCAAGACCTCCTATAACCTCGAGGTCATATATGACCTATAGGAGGTCTTGCTATTATGAGTTTGTTACTGTTGGCTGTTACTGTTGGCTGGGCAGCTAACTCGTTCTAACTTAAAATTAATAACATACAAATTAAAAGTAGGAACGCTAAAAACTAATAATATATATATATATATATATTACGATACTAGTCATATGTGATATCATTAAGAGGCGCGGCATCGTGTATTTTATGCCCCGCCCCTAATTCGTTAATTTCATTAGTAACAGTGCTAGCGGCTATTACGGTGATTATTCATCGCGTATGACGTAACGGTTAACAGAGACTAGGGCGTGGAGAGGCGAACGGGAATGATGCAATAGTGTCGTATCGGGCGTCGAGAGGCAGTAGAGTATATCGTAATAGTGGTGTATAGGAGCGGCGGACTATAGGGCGGCGGCGGACAGCTATGACGTAACAGCGAACTGTATCGGGTATGACGTAATGCGGTGGCGGCGGTGGCGTTAAGTTAGTGTGACGGCTGCCAATCTAGTATCGGCCTCTATCGGCCTCTATCGGCCGTACGGTGGTGAATTATGTAGATTTCATAATAATTATGAAACTGACCGCTCGCGCCGCCTCCGTGGAGAGTGTACGCCGCAGGGAGGGATGGAGGGAGGGAGGCGGACAGCACGTGATGGAGGAAGTGGCTATCGATGGAGGCAGTCAGGCGGGCAGGGAGAGAGGGAGCGTGGGATAGTTGCCGGGCACGCATCGACCATAGATCACCGTAATAAAGGATGGACGCGGGCAGGCTACGGTTATCTAGTGATGGTAATGGTGGTGGTAGTGGTGATGGTGCCTAATCAAATATTAATCAACCAATCAGCGAGTGGTTGCGGTGGTGAATGAAGCGCACTATAGGCGACCAGAGTGGAAATAATAATTAATATTCATACATCCTACCATTTATTCCCGTATATATGTGGGTGTGATACACACATATATATATATATATATATATATATATATATACATATATATTTATATATTTATATATATATATACAGTAAAACCTCTCTATAAGAAACTATTTTTTTTCAGTATTTTTTTTCTTATAGAGAGGTTTTCTTATAAAGAGGTTTTTACTTTTCCAATGTTTTAAGAATTATAATTTATAATAGAAAATGCATTATATAACCTATATGTTATATATATATATATATATATATATATATATATATATATATATATATATATATATATATATATATATATATATATATATATATATAGTATATTTATTTTGTATACTGTTTTAAATGTATACTGTATTATTTGCGCTTAGACATGTTAATACATAATGAAATTTTATTAGATTTATATTAGAAATTATAAATTATAGGGTGAATCATCATTGATGAATATAATATAATGAGTATTATAATAATCTATTATTTAATAAGGAATCAATACATTTAAGGATATAATAACATTTATTAATTAATTTTAATAAATTTATGGATATAACATTTATTAATTAATTTTAATAAATTCAAGAATAAAAATAACATTTATTAAGGCTGATTTTAATAAATTTATGAATATACAATAACAATTATTAATTCATTTTAATTCATTTCGAGCTAATATAATATTTGTAAACAAAAATATCTTTTATAATAATTAATTTCTATAATTGTTATCAATATACAATACTTCTATTTATATATAATTATTTTTATACAATAAGTTTCTTATAAAGAGGTTTTTCTTATATTTTTCTTATAAGATTTTCTTATAAAGAGGTTTTTTAATGTGGAAAAGGTTGAATTCCAACTAAATGTGTGAACAATTTTCTTATAAAGAGGTTTTTCTTATAAAGAGGTTTCTTATAGAGAGGTTTTACTGTATATGTGTATGGGTATGTGTATAGTATAGGTGTATGCCCACACCTATACTATACCCATATGTATATGATATATATCCATACAAACACATACACCCACAATGGGTGTGCCCTATATGGATCTAAATGAGCCAAAATGTTCAGATTCGAAACAACAGAAACATCCAAAATGTATGTTTCAAAAAATCTGAAACATCTTAAATTTCCGCTTCGCAAAACATCAACAAATATGTTTCATCACATATATAAGCCAATTATCCATATTCGTTTCATCGTATACGATAGTATACTAGATTTTCGAACTTCTTTATAGGATTTTATTTTTGAAATTCACTGCAAACTATATTTTCATACTCGATTCGATTTGTCATACTCGATTGTCAAAATTGATTGTAAAATTAGATTTGTGTATATTACTTGATTTTCAAACTAGTTTACCTGATTATATTGTTGAACATGAGTGTGACTCTAGATTTGTATTTATAATATCAATTTTATTTTAAAATTATATAAGATATTTTTTTAATTATAATATTATAATATCTTCCATTACATTTTAGTTTAAAATATTTATTTAAAAAGTAATTTTACTGACATTAAGGGGATCCCGCACATAACACGCAATTTGCCAATTTCGTGTATAAATAGATAGGAAAAACATAGGTCCACTAAAAAAAATAGAACTAATATTCTATTCATTCAATTGACCTAATTTTTTTTGTAATGTATTTATAACATATACATGCATAGAAAAATAGAAAGTTATTTTTAATATTATTATTTATTATATTATATATATCCAAATTAAAAATTAGCGATATTAAAATGATGGTATTTCTATAGAAATTATCATTTTATACGATGAATTCTATACATTTTATTAATTATCTCTCTATTTTACTATTCACATAATTAAATTCTCTATAAAGAACAAAAAAATAATATTATAATTATAATAGTTTTTATGTTCTATATTTTTGAATGCACATACCTAGAGCGAAATAATTATTCTGAGAAAACAGCGTTTGAAGTTTGACAGCATAACAATGTAATATTGAATAGTATATAATATAGCATAATCTTATTGTCATAAAACACATTTGTATGCCATTTCTAGACTGAATTAATGTCTAATTTTTTTTTTAAAACACTACATTAAGTATTATTATGTAATAAAAAAAATATAAAAATAAATAAATTATCATCACTTTAAATGTGCGGGATCCCCTTAACTAATATATTATAAACAAAATTGGGATCATTAGTCGTCTGCAACCGCAAGCACATGGACACATACTTGCGTGAGTTATATGTATATTGCGGGAGTTGAAATATGCAATTAAATATACATACGCGTGAAAGTAGATCCGCACGAAAGTAGATCCGTACGAAAATAGATCCTAATCTTATAGTAATATATTGTAATCGTATAGTAATTATATATATATATATATATATATATATATATATATATAATGTATGTGTGTGTGTGTGTATGTATGTATAATTACTATATATTACTATATATATATATATATATATATATATATACATATAAACAATTATATATATATATATTCATTAATTATATATAAGTATATATATAAATAAGTGTAAGTATATATACGTATATATATATAAATTAATTATATATATATATATAAGTGTATATATATTTACTTAATTTATATATATATATATATATATATATATATATAAATTAAGTATATATATATATATATATATACACTTATATATATATATAATTAATAATATTTATATATACTTAATTTATATATATATATACTTATATATATAAATATATATATACTTAACTATAGTATACCTAATTATTAACTTAATTATAGTAAACTTATTTATATATATACTAATATATATATGTACTTATATATTTTATTAAGTATATATATATATATATATATATATATATATATATATATAGACACATCATATTATATATTTATATATATATATATATATATATATATATATATATATATATGGTTATATACCTATAAGGTTATAATAATATATTATATATATACGCGTATATATATAATTATAATGTATTATATCTATTTATAATATCTTTATAATATCTATTTATGTATTTATGTATTATATCTATATTTAATCGCGTATGAATATAAATTATATTGAAAATCATTTAAATGCATCACTAATCACTGAATGTAAATAGCGTATAACGAACTGATTGCGTAGAATTTTCATGTGCATGTCCTTTCATGGATACACTGCTGTTCGAGACGACTAATGATCCCAAAATTGCATTACTTAATATATACAAAAGTTATACATTTAATAGATTGTTTAATTACCTTCTTCTATAATAATAATGAGTGCATCCATTTGATGACATTTATTTTAATTTTTTAAAATTTAAATAACATTTTTTATAAGAGAAATATTTAAAAATTCCAATGATAATTATCATATTATAATAAACTCAATCAAGCCATGTGACCGGCTCGACTCGTTCGAGCCGTTCACTAACACGGTACGGCTCGAAAAACTCGGCTAGTTGTAGATCACTTGTGTGCCCATGGGTATGCGTGGCTATATGTATGTGGATATATGTATGTGGATATGGATGTGGATGTGGCTATATGTATGTGGATATGTATGTGAATGTGAATGTGGAATAAATAACTCATATAGGTGACCAAAATAATTTAAAAACTGTAGAAATTATAAATATTAAAGATTCTTAAAATAAATATAACATAAGATAATCAATATATATATATATATATATATATATATATTCGATGTGACTACGTTATTAGTGTGTGTGTGTGTGTGTGTGTGTGTGTGTGTGTGTGTGTGTGTGTGTGTGTGTGTATACACATGTATGTATACATGCATGTATAATATTTCACATCGTGAATTTCACAATATGCAATGCACGACGTTCATTGCCCGTTATAACTGTATATATGAGCATATATATATATATATATATATATATATATATATATATATATATATATATATAAACTATAGTTTATACCGTATATTTATATTATGAATAATGTAATATCTGGTTTTTATGCGTTGTATAAGCAAACCATTTGGTTTACGTTAAAAACACGACATAAAAAGTCGACCCCCTAAGGTGTGCCATATATTCTATATTATTAATAATAGGTTTAGAACTATACATATATAGATAGATAGTAGCGGTAGTGGTAGTATTAATATAATTTAAATTAATAATCATTAAAATAATATAGTACACTATAGAAATGTAATGTACTACTACTATTACTCCTCCATTACTATTATAGTACTATGCTATAGAATATTCAATATATATATATATGTGTGTGTGTGTGTATGTGTGTGAAATAATGAGTGGCTGAAATATGTGTTACCCCCTTAATACCCCCGCAGTATTACACCACTACAAATTATAGAGGACCGTTGTATTTAAATTACATTTGATTAAAACAATCAAAACAAAAACTATACACTAATGCTGTTCAAAATATACACACTATTACAATATTTACGCATCAAGGTATAATCAGAAATGAAATAATATTATTAAATCTAATATAATTCAGATTATATTACTGCTACGCGAAAGTTTTTTGGTCCAAACAATTATATTAAAATAAACTAAATAAAATTAAATAAAAAAAACACAAAAATCAATATACGTATACGTTTATAATTATTACATAATACACAACAACAAAATAACTAATTAAAAAATATAATATACACTTAAAAACAACTACATTTCAAATATAGAAGACTTTATATAATGCTACAAGTCTGCTATATATATATATATATATATATATATATATATATATATATAGTATACTATATATAGTATACTATATATAGTATACTATAGCATAGTAATGTAATACTAACACTACTACCGCTACAGTAGAGGCGGCGCTACTACCAACACTACTACTATAGTATACTACCACTACCACTAACACTACCACTATGATAACCGCTACCACCACAATCACCCTTACATCTTGTAACAGTAGTTGATGACGAACACATTATGCCCCACCCACCCCCGGGTCACTTAAATATTGATAACAATAACCGAGGAGTAGGGCTAGTGATAACACGTGACCTATGGTAGAGTGTGGGCGGCGGTGGTGGTGGTCGTAGTGTGATATATGGAAACTTGTCACGTGACAACGTATCACGTGACAACGTATACGGTATACCGCAGTCTATACCGTACTACACACAGGCATATGTGTACATTAAGGGGTACGTTTCATTATCAGCATATGTATACTGCTGAGTATACATGCTGCAGAATCAACAATATATACATATATATATACATAAATATATAAAAATATATATATATATATAAATACATATAAATTTAATATATATACATATATATATATAATGTATTATATCTATCTAGCTATAGTATCGTATAGTTTATAAACTTAACGTAAACTTAACGTATACGATCTCCCGAATATGTGTTCTGTCAAGAGTTCTATTTCCATATTAGGAAATGGCTTATTCTAAAAATAGATCGATAGCCTGCTGTACGGTAGCGCACATAGGTGATGTGACGGGTGCGCTCGTGTGTGCGTTCGTAAGCCCGCGTAGAACGGGTCCATTAGGGAACGAGTAATTTATATGCGCGCGAGTCAAGTACTCGGTAGTAATGGATAGTACTTGACGGTACTTGATACTGTCATAAACATTGACTCGGCAGTAGCAGCATATATTGAAAAATAATATATAAATATAAATATATATATAACATCAGCTATACAGATCGAATAACAAACGTTGACGTAAGAAAAATGGTCAACAGTGAAATAGGAACTCATTCAGAACTACCCTCGATGGTGATTGAGTGAACACTTAAATGATATTGTGACATCAAGAGATCGAACACCGTGGCTAAAACGATTCTGCTAGAAAACGTCGATGGCAGAAGAGGAATAGGTCGAACAATGACTAGACGGCAAGACAACATCTTCGAATGGAACGGTCTCGAAATGAGCAAAGAATTTCGAGCGACGAACGATCGAATTGGTTGGATGAGAATTGTGAGGAACTAAATCACGCCCCTATAGGGAATTCCCGTATACGGCATTCAAATGCTATAACATTATAAGCTATATATATATATATGTTATATATATATAGCAGCATATACGCTTATATATAAGGGATAGGTTAATATATCAGCGATTTCTGCTATCTATTACTATAGTAATACTATTCGAATACTATTCGTATACGATTTAAACCCTGGTTATATCTGTAGGTAAAACCCTATACGTACATATGTATACAATGTACACTGTACATTAGACCGGTTCGTTCGATTCAATTTTTAATCCTTCATATAAAATATAATACATATCTATATTTTAGTATAATATGTATTAACAATTTTTATAAAAAAATAGCTACCTTTGGTCACGAAGCATTTAAAGTTTGAAATATAAATTATTATTTTTAAATAAAATGTATAATATTCCATGTATAATAGCCATAGAGCTAGAGAGAAACTTTCTCTCTAGCTCTATGTATAATAGTAATGCCACCATCTTATTATCTTTGATGTTTACAAATATTTAAATTAATATTTAAAATTAATTATGTATTTGTATTATATTTAATGAATTAATATAATATATACCATCATTTATATTTATTATTAATATAATATCTATATTTCATTTTTATATCTACAAATTACCAATATTAATGTCTCCTAAAACTCGAGAAAATACACCATTTTACAAAGTATTTATTTCAAAATAATTAAAAAAAATAATTAATTTTTTAAAATTAATATATATAATTATACTTTACATAAATTTGAGTGATCAGATTATATTGATTTGTGGATATAAGTAGATAATAATGTCCTTTATACAAATAAAATTAAAAAAATTAAAAAATATGTAAACTTATTTTGTATTTCATATTTCAAATAAAAATCCAAACAAATTTACAAATGATGTTAATTTTGTTTCTAAAAATAATTTTTAATTTTTTAATAATTAATTTGAATTGTATTATTATTATCTATAATTATATATTTTAATTTTTAAAATTAAATTGTAATAATTTATTTATATTAAATTATATGATGTTTAGACATTTTTTTTACTAACATTATTTGATAAAATGTGGGCATCTAGATTGTTATGAAAAATATTTTGTATTGTTTATACTACTTTTAATATATGTTTCTAGGTTATATCCATAGTTGGCTTAAAATATATATATATATATATATATATATATATATATATATATATATATATATATACTATAGTATACTATAGTATAATGCAGAATATACAACATGTATACATGTTGTATATACTACATTATACCAAAGCCCTTTGATTATAATATAGTATAAATATGTTGTATAATGTACACCATGTATAATGAGTTACTATATATCCATCACGAGTTATTCAAACTGTAATGTGTATACACGAGCATCGGAAGAGTGGGTACACGCTATGAAGTTAACTATCTTCTGTATAAAATCAAAGAAGGAACGAATTCGAATACGTTTCAACTATATATAGATTAACGCGTATTTTGTGAAATTATTATTTACGCTTGAGTGATTTTATCGTATTTTATCGATTTTACAGTGTGCCACGAATACGAATGTGAATATGATACAAAAAATCAATGTAAAACTCGTTTTCAAATAAATGATTTCAATATGATTATATTAAATTCATAATATAATTTAACGCGCATTATATTATTTGGAATGTCGACATAAATAATATAGGTATATATATATATATATATACCGATATTCAATTCAAACCTAATTTATAAATAATTCGTATATTTTCATAACATATTTACATAGAAATACAATTTAAAATATTAATGCATTTTCATTCGATAAATAAGTAAATTTAATATCCTCGATATATTTGATTCAGAGATTGAAATCATTGAAATATAATTAAAGATACCACTGAAAAGTAGCGAGTTCGTAGTACAAATGTACTATTGCAGAGGGAGACGATCAAAAAGGACGAGTTGAGGGTTAAATGTTACATTTAAAATACGAGTTAATAGTATATATATATATTTTGTATATGTAGTTGTGGGTTATTGTGTTTAATTGGTTTAGTTTTGTCCTGCTTGGTTTCTTAGCTGCATTTCATCCCAAAGTAAGCCTATACAAATTTATTTCGCATTTAAAATGTAACCTTTAACCCTCAACTCGTCCTCTTTGATCGTAACCCATTGCAGATATAGAGCTCGGATGACGTAATGTCCTAGATACACACATAGGTAGTGTTCTAATGTTGTATACTATATATAGTGTTTAGTGTGTGATTCAATGAGATTAACTTATAATGGAACGCCGTCCGTTATAATAGTTATACTGTAATCATCCATACATTTATTATTGGTATACATATATATATATATATATATATATATATATATATATATATATATATATATATGTAATATATGATAGGATATTTATATTATGTTATTTGAAGTTGATCGTGATATTAAAAATATTTTCATTGATTATTGTAATTATCAATTTAAACTAAATACTCTTTCTATTAGTAATATATCTTAACTAATTGTATATCATTATAACGTATAATTAAATAGTTAGTATAAAGGAACACGTGATGTAATTTAAGATTATTAAAGATGAACATATTAGTCAGGTGTTCCATCTCGAGAAGTTATGCATTGAATACAACATATATTTCTGTGAGTGTAAATTAATGTGATATCTAAATTAAGTTGTCGGATCATAATGAACTGATACATAATATATTGTACAGAATAACTATTACTGATATCAATATAAGAATACATGCATATATATATATATGCAGATATATATATGTATGTATATATATATAACCGGCAATATTCAAGTGAATGTAACAGCTAATAAAATGCAACAATTGTTAAACGTACGACGTAATAAGTAATTGTTATAATTATATAATTGTTATATAATATATTATATATACAATAGTATATTTCACTATATATATATATAAAAAATAAACACACAGGCATATATATAAACACAAACATTTATATATTTATATATATATATATATATATGCGCGCACGTGTGTGGGTTGGATATATGTATTTGTGTGTTCGTGTGTGTATGCGAGAAGGCATCGAATATTTACATATAATATTATATATAATTAATGATTTCGGTGGTGGTGCACACTAGAGGCCGCGCCTGTACTGAAGTACGCGTACTCGTGCTGCTGCGACCTAACCGGTTGACCCCTGTACGACCTCTGTACGACCTCTGTACAATTATCACCGACACTAGAGAAGTCATCACATCGTCGCCAACACACACGCACGCACACACCAGTCACGTTTAGGGGGTGTGTTTCGGTCAAACGCAGGTGGTGCGCAGTTAGTAGAAACAAATGTCGAGTGTTTTTCGTCAACCACTATAGTGCGACTGCTTCAACCACTAGTACAAGTATGTACGTATGTATATATGTTTATTTAATAACATACATTACATATATATATATATACATAAATACTTATACTAGTAAATATAATGTTATACATACTTGTATTGTATATATATATATATATATATATATATATATATATATATATATATATATATGTATATATTGTACAATATATAAATTATACATTGCATGTTATATGTGTGATACTGTAGCTATTGTACGAGGTGTATGCATGCTGTAGACATTCGCTAGCGTCCTGGAACACCTCTTCTACCCAAGTACATAGGTAAGTATACTTAAGTAACTACATTATATGAATGAATGAATGTATTCAGTTTATAGACAATGTCCAAGGAGAATCAGTGAAAGCGATGAGATTTTTTAATTCGATATCTCCTAACAGTAGTGTAATGTCATATTTCATCATCTATATATCATCTTATATATATATATATATATATATATATATATAATGTATACTACTATATGTATACTATCGGAGAGAAATAAGGAAGGATATAGAGATATATGGATGTACTTTATAGAGGATGGGGAAGCGAGGGAAGAGGGTGATATAGCAAGAATACGAAATTAAGGGGGCAGGAATAGGGATAGAGAATGGAGTATCGTATACGATAAGATGGCGGGGGTGATTAATGAATGAACTGAGGCTATGATTCACCTGCAAATGGGGCTATGATTCACCTGCAAATGGGGCTATGATTCACCTGCAAACTACATGCATATAAATAATGCACCCACATCTAGTTACGCACTATATATATATATATATATATATATATATGCTTAACATATATGTAACCTATAGGTTATATCCATATATTGTACATGTACATTGTCGTCGTTATTGCTATTGTAGTATTTATATATATAATATATATAGTATAGTATCACTAATATAATATCACTACTATAGTGTTCTTGTAGGTGATTGGTAAAGTACATATCATATATGCGAATTGATATACCCTACACTACGAACGTATGTTTTAAATTAATTCAATATTCAGGAAATCAAAATATTCATTCATTCATTAAAATGTGATATAAGTTAATATAGTACTATCAAAGATTTTACATTACATGCAATATAAATTAGCTTTTAATCGTCACATAGATACTTATAACATTTAAAACCAACATATCCTATTTCTTTGTTATATATTAGTAATGAACACTTAATTATTAATTAATACAAATAATAAGTTAAAACATATTATTTTTCATTTTAAAAGAGTATAGTTTGATACGAATTTACATTATAAACGACACGTATTTCCGAAAATTGACCCTATATAGGTGGCGCTGTTGTTTTTTATATACAAAATAGAATTACACGATTTCGCGTGAGTGTGATATCTTTCCTTAGAAACATCTTTGATACTAGAGTATACGTACGTGTGTGTGTGTGCGTGTGTGCGCGTGCGTACATCGATATATCGATGCTTGACACAGGAGAAACATCAGCGAGTGGCGGCCTCGGCAGATTAGTTATTAATGAATGATAGATTGGCTTAATGAATGATAGATTGGCTTGAAACATTAATGACAAACTTGATTGACGGCCGCCGACTGACGCTGATTTATCAATAAGTTACGTAATCTGATGAAATGTTGCGCGATCTCATCGAACTCGGTATATGTAGGCCATAGTTTAATCTAGTTGGGGTCGGCCGCGGCGGTGGTTGTGAGGGATTCAAATGCACGCATTAAGCATTGACTTCTAGGTAGTATATATATAAGTATATATATATATATATATACCATAGTTAACTGTATGCTTACATACGCGCATGCATATACGCATGCGTGTGTGTATGGGTGTGTGATGCATACACACACACCCACATACACCATACTATACAATAACCCATACTATATATAATTTGGTTATGAACAATAGTTGACAGTTTAAAACCGGTAATGATTCTGTATAATGCACGAAGTTATGGCAACCTAGCCATGGGTTATGGTTATACATTTCGGATTATATTTAGTTTGGGGTTTTATAGTATTTATATGTATAGAGTTATATGAGTGTAATATATGTTTATACAATATATATACAAACAATGATATCAATGATTAAACACCACGATTAACTGTATTGTAGAAAACCCATAACCACGTGATTCTAAAACCCATAAATAGATATATTCCGAAAACCCACGGTCATGTAAAATGACTATAGTATATTTTAGTATATATATACTCTATATAGTATACTTTAATATAGTATATAGTATATAGTAATATAATATATAATATATAATATATATATATATATATATATATATATATTTGTTATTGTTATTTTTATTTGGTGGAGTCCTTTCATCCCATCCAGGAACTTAGATGATGTTTTCACTTATAACCATATATGGCTCTAATGTCCCTTCGAAGCTGCTCTCATGTTAAGGCATCCATGGTTTTAACGAGAGCCGATCATTTATTTATACACAATTATATAAGATCACTTCTAAATAATATTTTAAGACCTATTTTATAAAATTAATTAATGGTCCGGACGAGGCTCGAACCCGTGTCCTACTGTTTGTGTGTCTGACGCCTTAACCACTGAGCCACACAGGCAATGTATGAAGTATTATTTTCAACTGTAGTACTTCACCAAAGAAATGCACTTCCTGATGATATATGACCTATATAATCGATATATATATATATATATATATATATATATATATATATATATTGCATAATATTACATCACCTATTATTCGTATAAGATTGTTAATACGCCAGATAGATGTGTTATTATGTAAGGAATATCTAAACCATATTATTACCTAATACATTACAATACATCTACTGTGATGTGCAGACCGGTATGTGCTATACCTATAGTGTGTGCGTGTGTGTGTGCGAATATCTAGGTTGTTTTGTCTGATTTATTGCGTAATATCTATATATAGAATGCGCGCATATCTAGACGCGCATTACGCGATGTACAGGTAGCGCGCGTGTGTATGACGTAATGGGAAGCGGTAATCTATTTATAGAATATATTTATAGAATATATATATATAGAATTTTAATATTATATCTGATGATTGAGATGATGATGATGATGATAAAACGATGACGAATATGATGATAACAATGATGAAGAAGTTAATATTATATGAAAGTAGTGAGTATACGCGACGCCAGGGGGAGGCACCGGTGTTCGAGGTTTACATAATGATTAACCAGACGTGTGAGATACTGTAAGACATTGTGAGATACTGCGATATGTACACTGTCGACATATAGTGTACATATACCACCACCAACATCACCCATTGTAGTAGTAGTAGTAGTAGTAGTGGTAGTGACAATTGTGCACCACCATATATGGTAACCATAGCATATTAACGACAGCGTAAACGATATCGTTAAGTATTCATGTGCGAGATGGACGGCACGAGATGGAAGAGGCCGAGGAGGCTGAGAAGGAGGAGACGAGGCCGGTGACAGGCATCTCGTCACCACCAGCGTAGCCACGCCCACTTACCGAGAGTGTGTGTGCGGATTATGCGGTGCGCACTCCCCTGGGACGAGGTGTCCAGTCTCAGGGTTACGGGTAGGCTTAACGCTCTCGCACGTTATTATATTACACTGGTTTACGTGCGTGTGTGTGTGTATGTGTGTTATATATAATCATCGTATATATATATATATATATTTTAAATTAAAAAATCACCTTCCATAATATATCATATATCCATACTTATATTATTTCTTATATATATATATATATATATATGGAAGGTAATTTTTTAATATCGATGTATATTGTATATTGTATATTGTATACAATATACAATATACAGCATATATATATATATATATATATATATATATATATATATATATATATATATATATATGCTATATATTCTTAGCAGGATCCTTTTAACGCGTTATTATATTACAAGTATATATGTGTTATATAATCATATTATATATATGGAAGGTAATTTGTTATTATCGATAATATATTTTGATATGATATATGATATATATTCTATAAATTGTTATAATAAACTCATTTATTGAATGCTGAATTTTAAATATATTTATTTATCGTATACGTCATAATGTAAATATACAAATTATATTAAAATATTCCAACTATGTTTTCAAAATATAAGCATCAGTTAATTTAAATTAAATAATACATTACATTACACATACATTTACATAACTGTTATTATAGGCTTCTACATTAGCAGTAGGACGCGGGTTCCAGTCCCGTCGGACGGCCTCGCGAACATTAAAATAGGTCTACAAATAATGTTTCGAAGTGATCTTACAAGACTTCTCACTTCTAAATTATATATATATATATATAATTATCTATACATATATGTATACATGATCGGTTCTCATTAAAAACATGGATGCCTAACATGAGAGCTGCTTCGAAAGGACATTAGATCCGTATACGGTTATAAGTGAAAACGTCATCTAAGTTCGTGGATGGTATGAAATGACTTCACAAAAAAAAAATAAAACCAATAAAATATTACAAACTATATATCATTTCTTTCTTCGTCAATTCGTATATTTATTATTATTATGATTATTATGTAAAGTTATAAATGTGCATAATAATAATAACAATAATAATAAATATACTAATGGGCGAACAGAGCGATAAGTTAATTATTAAGAAATGTGTGAATGTTTTTAATAGTATACTATTATATACTATAGTATATACTACTGTATACAGTGATACTTGCAAATAAACCTTACTATCATCATCATCATCATCATTATAATCATACATATTTGTATGATATTAGGTATCTAATGGTTCCGACTTGACGTGGTAGAGACGTATGAGTACTTTTACGACTCACAGAGCTATGGTGATGGGATTATTCCCGGTATACCGTGAATAGCTATAACTACAAGCATACCACAAAGATCTGTGACGAGAAGACAGACTAAATGGAAACCAAATAGCAGTAGGAGTTGCGACCACTGCCGTAAACAGTAACCGACAACCAAATCATGCAATTACAATGAAACAGCTCCATAGAGCTCCAGGGTTAGATCCCCTGATTACATCACAACCACAAACTCTGAAGTTGGAGTGTCGCTCCCTATCGGGTGACTTTATGATGAAGTGTCAAAATCGGAAGAAAGGGAAAATTTTGAGAAAAAAAACCAAAGAGCCATACTGCTTACCTGCAAGCAGAAACTAAAAATAGCAGTAATGAACGTAAGAACAATTCGTCTCGCAAACAAAAGAAAATAATTAGCAGTATTAACAAGACATAATAACATAAACATACTTGGAATTGTTGACCACAAAATCTGCCATAATGAAAAAATAAAATACGAAAAACATGAAAAATAACTAACTATTCATGGCATAAAACCAACAACACCTTCCTCCGGAGAAATTGTTATATTAATCGATGCCAAATCTGAAAACGCCATTTCTGAAATAACAAAATGGAATAACAGAATACTAATCGTCAATTTTAATGGCAACCCCGATACAACTATAATCATACACTACTCATCATGTGAAGGAAACCCAAACGCCGAAGAACACTACAAACAACTATCGACTGTTATTTCAACTATACCGAAGCATAACGTGCTACTCACAATGGGTGATTTCAATGCCCATATAAGCGAAAGCAACTTCAACAGATACACATATCACAGCACTACAAACACCAACGGAAAACTATTCATTGATCACGCCGAAGAAGCAAACTTAAAAGTAACAAATACAAACTTCAGAAAACGTATCGGGAAACTATGAACCTACATGTCTGATACAAATGGTACCAAAACACAGGTATATTTCATACTCATCCGAAACAAATGGAAAAATAGTGTGAACAATTGTGAAACATCAAGCAACTTCAGTAGTATTGGATCAGATCATCGAATCGTCACAGTAACTATACGTTTGAGCCTAAGATCCATTGTTAAACAGAACAAAAGGAAAATATACGACTGGTCCATACTAAAGGATAAACAAATTAGCAAAGAATACAGCAACACAGTAAAACTCATATACCACGACCTTAACACAGAATCCACAAACACATCTGCCACAGGCGCATATGAGCACTTCATAAAAGCTAATGGAGAAGCAGCAGCCTCATTAATACATTTGAAAATAAAACCACGCGACAAAATAATCTCCCAAGATAGTAGAATTAGCGAACTAAGAAATGACGTTCAAGCTGCATACAAGGAATATTCCGTTCTCAACACAAATGACTCACAAGAAAAACTATCTAAAGCTAAACAACTTCTACATGAAGAATACGACAACATAGAAGCTGAAATTCTAGACTCCAACATCAAACATATTTAACAAACCAATGAGCAAATTAGACATGCAGAGAGCTGGAAGTTAATTAACAAAGTGACTGGACATAGAAACCCAAAAAGAAGGAAAATCAAGGCCAGTATCACGGAGGATCGTGTAAGCAAATGGTACGAACACTTAAAGAAACTGCTAGGTGAGGGACATGAACATGATACAAGTTCCATACAAATCAAGACTATCAGTGAAAGTATCCTCGCTATACAAACTGGACCTTTCACGAACGAAGAATATAGCAAAGTAAAGGAAAACCTAATAGACGGTAAAGCTGCAAGGCCCGACGGAATCGCTCCAGAAATCGGTATGTAAACGTAGTCGTTCATCCGAAACTGCTTGATTTTTATATTCGCCGATATTTGACTATAAAGATCGGGTGGATATCGGGCTGTATTATCGGTGTGAAATACACGGGCGTAATGCTACTGTTACGTCATAGTACGTCGCTTCTCGTGTATTACAAATTCTTGCTTGTTTACTTGCTTATTTCGGGATTGTTGTTTCCCGGACAGTAAAAGTTCTCCAAACATCACGGTTCATCATAGCTAACAGTTTCTGGTAAACCGTCAATTTCTTATATTACGTCATCTCGTATACATTACGTAACTTACTATAATACTCGCCGAGCATCGTACATACAATGTATATTCGAATACGGCAATTGCGTCACTCTCTAGAGAGTGAATTCACTATAGTATACATGTATACTTTCTAACTGTGTGTGTGCATATTCACTATAGTGTGACGCGATACCTGCCCAGTTAATATCACAGTATTAATATGGTAATGAATTATCGGTGGGCGTGTCTAATCGGTTAAGTCACGCCTCTCCGCCTAGGATACGGACATGTTGTCACGTGCGAATGTAATTAGTTTACGCGACGACATTTCATATAGGCGGTATATTAGTACGACAGCCTTATCGGTAACCACGTGTCACGAGGTGGCATGCGACATCACGTGACATATGCGTATATAAATCAAACATATATATATGTACGATTTTTATACAATATATATATATATATATATATATATTATTTATATATATATAAATAATAATAATAATTATTATTACTTATTAGAATACATTTTTTTCTTTTATTTTGTAGTTTAATATATATATATATATATATATATATATATATATATCTGTTTTGACTTCTCCTAAAGGGTGTTCATACCATGAGCAACACATTAGGCAACGTGTTACAGTGCGTGTTACTGTGCTTGCTACTATGCTTGCTACTGTGCTTGCTACTGTGCTTGCTACTGTGATTGCTACTGTGGTTGGTAATGTGGTTGTTACTGTGGTCAAAGATTTTGCGAAGCAATATCTTTAGAAAAATCTTTGCTGTGGTTGTTACTGCGCTCATTACTGCGATTGATAATGTGATTATCGCTCGATACAACACACCCCATATACCTATATATAGGGTATCCACCCCGCTAGAAACACATACCGACGGCTCATTGCCGGGTAACTATAATGTATATGTTAAAGGGTCGCAAACGAGATGAAATACCATTACCTATCGTTGTGGTCAAGCTTTATGTACAGGTAACGATACATGATTATATAGCGATAATGATGTTATCGAGTCTGCGTAGCGATTGGATCAGCAATTCACCGACTAAATGAATGAATATCTCACTACAGCTAAACTCACACGTATGACCGACGTACATTGCATAATAAGGCCGTTAATAAGGCATAATAATGTGGATCTTAATAAATAGTATTAACCTATTGTTAACCTATTGTTAACCATATATGTTATACCTATAACATATTAACCTATAGTACGTGTATTAATAGAAAGTATACGATAATAGAAATTGGTTACTTTTTAACGAAATAATATCATATAACGTACTTTATTGATGGTTTTATTTAATAATTAATAACAATATTGTCACATATATGTGACAATATTGTTATTAATTTGTATCAATAATATTTGTATATTATATATATATATATGAATTAAATTAAATTCGAACTAAATGTATATCACATTAATCGATATATATGTAGACTTCACTTTATAACATTTATATATATATATATATATATATTACATAAACTAATATATGAGCATTGCACTTATTGTTCCTCTTAGCGTTACGATCGTAACGGGGTGACACAGGGCGAACAGTACCGTAATCATAATAACCACCAGCACCGCGGCGGTGTCTCTCAGTGTTTAATCCATACCACGTGACTGGTGAGGTGGGCGTGGCTAATCATCACATGACTGCATTATTAATAGAGGAGGCGGCGAGCGAGACCACGTGATCACACGACACCAGTGTTGCCCACTACCGAGAGAGAGAGAGATATCGTAATGGATGTGCGCGTGTGTGCGTATGTGTGTGCGCGTGTGGGTGTGTGCGTGAGCGTATATTCTATAGACAAGGTGAATATCGAGATAAACGTGTGTTTATATCGCAGTATTCATATGATATCATTTTTCAATAATATATATATATATATATATATATATATATGTATATATGTATATATATATATGTATATGTATACTAGAGCTATCCGATGACGTCATTCACGGTGGTATATTTTTTGCACAGTTATACAATATATATTATTTTCTAGAGATGTTATACGGTCAATGAGTTTTATATAATTATAAGTATATATATATATATATATATATATATATATATTATATATATAGGGGGAATACTGTTTCCTATGTGTTTAGAATTATTATTTATAATATTTATATGTATATATATACTTTATCTTTATATACTTTACCGGATCGGGATTGTTTCCCGAGCACTTTCAACAATTTCCTTCCACGTCGACCTGTCTTCCATAGCTGTATTTAGTTCTTCAGTCGTCAGACCCGTATCATCACATAGCTGTTTTACATAGGTTTTTCTGGGTCGTCCAAGCTTTGTTGTTCCATGGTTCGGCGTCCACAACAAAACATATTTTACGCTTTATCGCTCACTTCGTTAACAATGACCTGCGAAACGTGTTCTTCGTATACGTATTATACGCGTTAGTGGTGGAATATTCCTGTAGAGGCGAATCTTCGTTGATATATATCTTTCTATGATATATTTAATATGGCTCTCAACATGCTTGTATAAGTGCCATCGAGCTTTTTCTCATGTTTTTTAGTTAGAGTCCAAGCTTCAGAGCCATATAATAAAACAGATTATACCACTACCCCGAAGAAGTTCCTCTTAATATATATACTCAAATTATTTACTTAAAACGCAACGTTAATATCATTTATTACCACGGGGCACCGACGATGTAGTTATGTACGGAATACCAATGGTAAACGTTCAGCGTTTACATGTTGTACGTCGTAGGTCATCATAAGCCGCTTGCCACGAGCGCGGTGACCTTCAAACGAGGTGACCTTCAAACGAGGTGACCTTCAATCGGGGCGACGCCTCGCTCGACGGTATTCGCCCCGAAAAGTATGATTTTACGAGATCGTTTCGCTATCCCCGGCGATAATGTCTATGCTATTGCTGCTCGCGAATGTACTCGCTTCAACGCGATGCCACTGTGTCGCCGCTACCATCACCTGTGAAGAGAGGCGGGAACGCTCTCTCTCTCGCTCTCGTGTTTACGACGATGTCTAGGCTGTACTATAGTCCACTTCTCTAGTGTACGGGGACGCGAGTTTACGTGTGATGGAGAATATCGCGATTTTTAAATGGATAAATAATAAATGGATAAATAACAACTTTTTAATTTTTTAATTTTTTTTACTTAACTGTCACGTATATACACACATATACACACATACATACACAAACATATATATATGTAACTACCTGTGTGGCTCAGTGGCTAAGGCGTCATACACACAAGCAGTAGGACACGGGTTCGACCCTCGTCCGGACCATTAATTAATTTTATAAAATGGGTCTTAAAATATTATTTAGAAGTGATCTTATATAATTGTGTATAAATAAAATGATCGGCTATCGTTAAAACCATGGATGCCTTAACATGAGAGCGGCTTCGAAGGGACATTAGAGCCGTATATGGTTATAAGTGAAAACTTCATCTAAGTTCCTGGATGGGATGAAAGGATTCCACCAAATAAAAATAACAATAACAATAACAATAACATTATATATATATATATATATATATATATAAACAAACTAATATTTTGTGTGTGATTGATTTATACTATAGTATAGCCATTGCGTTATATAAAAGCTTGAACAAGAATATAATAATGAACATCCTGCGGTCAACCCTCGACATCTCAGACTCACTAAATATACGACGTACATCCCGATATCTCAGACTTTTAAAAATGCTAGTTTTATTTTGTACACTCGTAATAATTCGATATCGCATAACCTCAATACATAAGACGCGCGTATACACCTAATATAGTAGGTCCTTTAAATTCTGAGATATCGATGGTTGAATTTATTATTATTATTATGATTATTATGATTATATTACATAACGACTAACGTCGCAATACAACAATAACCTATAAAGTTACAGGCCGACAATAAGCAGCCTGACCACGGCCGCATTGTCACAGATACATGCTG
>OZ025245.1:12139460-12184460 GCA_964019155.1 Osedax fenrisi
ATTTCTGATAATTTATCTGATGAGATGGATATAAACTGTAATATTAAACGTCTTTACACAACTAGCTATTCTCTATCTAATAGATTTAGAAACTGCTCGAAATATGTATGTATATTGCTTTTTAAAACATTCTGCTCTAATATGTATCTTTGTAGTCTATGGGATACAGATAATGCTTACTTTAAAAAAATTCAAGTAGCATATAATAATGCATATCGCATATCCCTTGGCTATAAACCTAGATGCAGTGCATCCGAAATGTACCTATATGATAATGTCGATAATATTATTATAAAATTACGTAAGTCGTATTACTCACTATATAATCGTGTTAAATTATCTGACAATTCTATTATTAAAATGATATATTTATATAATGTTTCTCGCCCTTCGTCAATATTTAAAACATGGTGTACATCATTGTTTTTTTAACTATATATTATTTGTAATTATATACTTATATATATAGATATGTGTTGTATAGTTGTATTTAATTTTTTTTTTGTTTTGTTTATCTATGGACTGTTTATGTCTGACTCAAATAAATAATAATAATAATAATAATAATAATATGTAAAGTATACAATATATTTACCTATATATCGTTTATTTATATTTATTAATGTGATAATTAGTATTTCCTGGTAACGACAAATGAGTGTCAAATAAGTAAATATAAGTACTTATATAATTACTATACAATTGAATAATATTTAGATATATAGCGTGATACATATAATTGTATTAATCGGAAAAATATATAGATAATAATTAATTAAAAATCAACATAAAGGATTATGTATATATATATATATATATATTCATACGTATACACATACAGTGTGTCATGCACTCATATTTACTTACACATATATGTGTATACACACATATATATAAACACAAATATCCACACACAAATATCCACACACATATACACACACATATACACAGTTATATATATATATATATATATATATATATATATATATATATATATATATATATATATTGGCAATATCGTATTTTAATTAGATATTACATATAAATAGAGACATTTGATTAAAGAATTAATTATTCTCCCGTTCTCTATTTACATACGACGTTATTGACATTATGCGCGCGTGAATATTCTAAATATAGATTGTAGGGTATACTAGTAAGAGAATAGAGCAGTATCGGGTTTACAGTGTCACGTGTTCTCCATACAATGGGTAATTACTACACCCATAGGTGATTGTATCGTACATATATATATATATATATATATATATATATATATATATATATATATATATATATATATATATATATATATATATATATATATGGTGATCACTTATTCGATGTGATGGCTAATATTATTATTAAAAATAATGTTTAAATATCTTTAAAAAATTGTTATATAATATATTATGCATATGGAATTATTAAGGTAAAATACCTCGAAAGACTTCGGACTATTTTATTTGTCCATTTATTGTTTTTCTTTTATAATGTTTACAATAATAAAATGTATCTTATCTTATCTTATCTTATCTTATCTTATCTTATATATATATATATATATATATATATATGCATATATTAATATATATATATATATATATATATATAGACGACTTCCTATACATATTAGTATTTGTATACATACACACACGCACACACACACACGCATTATAAATTAATATTAAAATTATATATAAGGAAAATATTATATATATATATATATATATATATAATATTTCTATTATAGTTATTATAGAATAAAATAATTAAATAAGGTAATTTTAATATTAATTTATAATGTGTGTGCGCGCGTGTGTGTGTATGTGTACAAATACTGATATGTATCGGTAGTCGTCGCTTAGTTGGTGAGTTTTATCTGAACACATAACACATATCAAGGTACACTTCTATATCGCGAGATATAGCGACATATAGCGACATATAGCGAGATATAGCGACATATAGAAATATATATATTATTATTATTATATTATTATTATTTATATCTATATATCTCGCTATATATAGCGAGATATATAGGATAGAAAATAATATGTAAATAACATTTCGCAGAGATAGTTAGTAAGGGCTATTTCATCAGAGTATATTAAAAAGTACAGACACATGTATAGATGATAAGTAATTTCCCGTGCGCGCACACACATTTCGGTATATTTAAAAACCTATATTTAAAGAGATACGCGTGTCTTCAGGCACACCTATTAACGTAATCCACAACATCCTCGCTTCCCCTATACGGAAATGATGATCATACACGAACGTAAGAATCATGCCTACATAATCGGTTCGTATCGGCTCGACACGAAGTTGTTTTTGTTCGTAATAAATATTCTTATTATCACCAATAAGTACGTTTATCGTTCCAGTGTGACTACAGTCTTAAAGTACCCCTTTCGTTATACATAAATATAAAATTAATACACATATATATATATGTGTATACAAATTAATTCGATTATTTATATTAGTTTGTTGGTTACGCTATACAACGTTGAGGGAGGCGTGCCTCTAAAGTCGGTGTTTCATTCACAGGATTCATTCATTCGTGCATGTTGATATCAAAGATCTCGGCATCATTTACGCACCGCCGATATACAGTGTGTATACAGTATATCAGTATACTATATATATAGTACCGGAGCACATACACCTTGGCACTACTTGGCATACAGCTAGCGAACAAGCACGTGTAGTTATACTGTACGTATATGATGGTATCTTGGTCCGTGTACATATAGTTCTATCTATATTATGCTTACTTGCTTAATTTCGAGGATGATCTTGTCAGTCTACTCGAGCATAAATAAGAGAATAGTATCTATATTATATTATATTATATTATGGTATAATTAATACTTTCCGTACTTTGATTTAATAATCGTATTTCGATATATACTATATATATATATATATATATATATATATATATATATATATATATTAGTAAGTTAGTAAGCTAGAGGTACCGAATTCGACTCCAGGCAGTTCTTGTTTTTCTCATATGTTTATCAAGAAAATAATAAACGGTAACTCAAATCACAAAAACACAAATGTTACTATTTGTTTTGTATTGTTCTGGGGCCCCTCACAGTTATTTATAACATGTATAAGTCTATGACTTCTTGAGAGGTCCATTTGTATCCGATATTGTTATATGTGTGACTCAATAAATAAATATTATTATTATTATTATGTTTGTTTTTATTCGATGATATATAACTATTATCATAAGATCGGACACAATGTAAGGGTGATCTCCAGGGTATGAGATCAGCTACTGGCCGACGAATCAGACATGGAGATATCAGAGTGAATGAGATAATTCGAAATAGGTTTTTAAATAAAATCAGTCGGAAAACAGCCGGTAGGAGGCGGTCGATAGCGGTGCCTTTTAAGGGGTATTTTTTGAAAAATGTTCACCATATTTTAATATTGCCCACACACAAAATCTGATTTGTTTATAATCGCTTATATCATAACCCGTGCATTTAATTTACATCAGATTTATTTTATTAAATTATTGTTCATATACAATTAATGTGACTGGTGTTATGAGTGATGTGTGTGTGACTCATGGTGTGTGTGACTCATGTTATCACACCATTAATGCGTAGAGGGAGAGTTAAAGACGACCGATAGCTAAACACTACGAACCATAGAGTTAGAGAGAAACTTATATTACTTTTGTATCCTCTTTCCAATGGTATTAATAATTTTATTCTAGCTACGAAATAAAAAATCAAATAGGTCAATTCCGCCTTTTTGCGGTGACCAAATTAGATTGACGCTTTCCGCATGTCGGATACTTTGTTTACTACTCTATATCTCTCTAGCTCTATGCTACGAACATATGGAATGATTGATAGGTGATTAAAAGTTGTTAATAATATATCGCAAATATGATATAGAAATATGAACATCAAACGATTCGGACAACGGAAGTTACGAAGATAATGCGAGTGAGGTGTTTCTGATAGGGAGGATTTTGGAAAAAATGAAATTGACTATTTTGGTAGTTTCGCTTATGATTCATAAGTTGTGAAACATACAACTATAGTTGTATATATCTATAGTAACAATGCAACCGAAAATATAATATAGGCGACGGGAATCACGATGTTACTGTCAGTAATACTAGGAGGGCAAGCGGAAGAGGAAGTGTGAATATTGGGAGGGGGGTGACTTTCGAAGGGTTAACGATGCTTAGAATAATCTAGGTTTTAATGGAAACATAAACACCACACGTACACACACACAAAAACACACACATATATATTGCATAATTGACAGTTTAATTATACACTAAATAAATCATGAATAATCTCACAAAAGTGTATATATAAGAATACAAATAATAAAAGTAGGTACAATAAATACCATTTAATACTAATAAAATAAAATAAAAATTACAAATCAACTTTCATATATATATATATGTTTATAATTTAAATACATATTTTATTAAATAATAAATAATTGTTAAGAGAGCCGATACTCTAGCCAAACGAGCCCGAGCCGAGTTGAGACTTTTACAAAACATTACCGAGTCGAAATGATGCTTTTTTGAAATTACATTTTAATACTAATTTTTATATATTTCACATTTACATTAATTAAAAAAAATAATCTGCACCAACTTCGCGATTCAGTGAATAATAATGTAAATTTTATCTTATAGTATAAATAATATCGAGCTTTTTGATGCCGAGCCGAGACTTTTGGTTATTGAAGCCGAGCCGAGACTTTCATTTTCGGAAAAAACGAGCCCGAGCCGAGCCGAGACTCTAGCCAAGCGAGCCCGAGCCGAGCTGAGACTCTAACAAAACGAGCCCGAGCCGAGTTGAGGTAACTGAGGTAACGGAGACTGCATCATGCTTTATATTTGACTGGCATCATTTACATCACCAATATGCATATATTCCCGGTAGCTCTCGGACACAAATATATGTACGTATATATTGTACGTATACTTAAATTGTATTTGTATACTCACATATATGTGACGTACATAGTCGACGTATAATGTATACATTATCTGTTTATATATATATATATATATATATATTCGACAATGTATACATTATATACATAGTATATGCTGTGAATTCAGCTATCGCTGTATACGAATAAATAAATATGCCTAATTACTTAAGTAGGTTGTATACAGTATAATGCACGCTTAATTTGAAGTGGTATATTGTGTGTGTGTGTGTATGCGTATATGTGTGTGCCTTTGTTTGAGTGTGTGTGTGCGCACACACTGTGCTCGTGTGCGCGTATGTGTGTGCCTATGTGTGTGTTCGCGTGTGTGGGTGTGTGCATTTGTTTGAGTGTGTGTGCGCACACACTGTGCTCGTGTGCGCGTATGTGTGTGCCTTTGTGTGTGTGCGCGTGTGTGGGTGTGTGCTATAATAATATAGCTAATTAAGTAGATAAAAACCTCCATTTTCTATGTCAAACGACTATAAATTCATCTTGATATATCAAGAATTTATTTAACAAAATATATGATACATCATTATAATAGAATATATATATATAATAGTAACAGTAGTAGTAGTAGTAGAGATGATGTAAATGATTACACAACGACACCACGTGGACGATACTGTTACATAATGTTACATGTGTCCATTAATAGGGTCACGTTATTGTGTTGTAATATTTCTTCAATTTCTGATGTTAATATAGTACTAAAGTACAGCACCCCACCCCCACACACAACACCACTTACACACGATGTTCGTCGAATATATCGTTACATATATGTAAAGTGTGTATGTGTATATATATATATATATATGTATGATTATGATTACATATTTATAATACAATATAAGCATACATATTAGTATTACCTATAGGGGAAGGCCATCATATATGCGTATATGCGTATACACATACCACCACACATACCACCACACATACCACCACACATACCACCACACATACCACCACACATATATGTGTACATGTGTTGGTATGTGTGGTATAGGCTACCACAGCCACTATGTAGTATGTCCACATGGGGTACATATTATAAATAAATATATATATATATATATATATATAGAATATGACGATATATTATACTGTACATATGTCTATAGCGTATACAAGGTATATATATATATAGTCATATATGACTATACTATGAAGTATATAGGTATATAGGTATAGCCTATAGTCAATAGAGCTTACCACTAAATCTCTTCTTTAGAAGTTGTCTATGCAACAATGTAATGCACACACAACTGCCTGTGTGGCTCAGTGGCTAAAGCGTCATACACACAAGCAGTAGGACACGGGTTCGACCCTCGTCCGGACCATTAATTAATTTTATAAAATGGGTCTTAAAATATTATTTAGAAGTGATCTTATTTGATTGTGTATAAATAAATGATCGGCTATCGTTAAAACCATAGATGCCTTAACATGAGAGCGGCTTCGAAGGGACATTAGAGCCATATATGGTTATAAGTGAAAACGTCATCTAAGTTCCTGGATGGGATGTAAGGACTCCACCACAATAAAAATAACAATAACAATAACAATAACACGCATACAAACACTCGTATCGTATATATATATAACCTGTATAAGCGTTTACCTATTCTGTGGTTAATAATACCCTATATATAGCAAAGCCCTATATGGCTATATGGCTTTGCCTATAGGGTATACATCGATGGAATCAACAGAACGCTCTTTCTAAGATTTTGCGAAGCGTATATATAACGCTCCATATCTACTCGATGTTAAACCGTGACGCTGCTAGAAGTATACTGTAGTATATATATAGTATATAGTATATATATAGTATATATATATACTATAGTATACTGTAGTATAGAACAATTTTTATTCAACAATGTTTTCATTGTTCTATTAAATTATGTGCAATATAAGTTAGCTTTTACTCGCCATATAGATATGTATACATATAGGATTTCTATATAAAATTAAAAACAAACATAATATATTAATTTGTTATATATATATATATATATATATATATATATATTAATAATTACCATTTAGCTTACATTGTATACATAATAATTTAAATAATATAATTTTACGTTTACATATGTATAGTTTGATACGAATTTACATTATAAATAGCACAATTATCCGGAAATTCAACCGATATAGGTGGCGCTGTTCATGTTTCGTGTTCAAATCTAATTACACGATTTCGTGTAGGTATTATATATTTCCTTAGAGAAATCATTGACCCTATTGTCCAGTATACCCAATGGGTGTCACTCACTGCTCGTACGGGCTGGGTATACTATATACCATTATATGCATAATATATATATAACGATATATGTCTGGGCAGTCAACTAAGAAAATACATTCGAGTCTTATTTTGATGCATTTTGCGGAGAATTATAATTTACGAAAGTAGAAATAAAATGATGAAAGACAACAGTCATAACTATAGTGACATGCGCGAAACTTGTTGACGAGCCTGGGTCGTAAACCTCGGGTACTGAACTGATCACACACGCGCGCACCGAATTCACGTTATTACACCCTAAATCTATAAATAGATTGTCATTAGAAGCTCACGTTTATTTAGTATCGTAATACTATTAGATTACGTTGCGTTATAATTATAATTAGATATTATCTAAACTGGTTTCCTGTTACGTAATGCAATATCGAGTGCAATTATGACGTCACAACAACACGTCACGTAACGTCGTAGTATAGTGTAACCGTATACCGCGGTATCTAAGACTCTCCCGATATATCGGCGATGTTTAAAGTATACGTTTTCTTTGTTGTCTATAAGTACGAATATACAACATATATGCTATAGCATTATAATGGCAGTAAGGATATTTCTATAATTCAAAGCCGATATAAGCAGATGTACATAGTATGTCGTACATATATGTACTAATAATGCTGAGCTGTTTGCTTAAATTCGTCCTACTATATTAATGGGCGTGGCTACATTAAGGAGTTACGTTAAGGGGCGGGGCTACGTCGTACACTCTCGCGCGCCTAACGATGACATCATAATAATAACATTACTTTCAATAATACTTAATAGTAATTGACACCCACACGGATATATTTATAGAACACGCGTACCCCTAGCAACGTTATCATATTGTCATGTTATTAGGTGATTACTAATTATATAATCTTATATTATTATTATTTTATTATATATATATATATATATATATATATATATATATGTGTGTGTGGGTGTGTGGGTGTGTGTGCATAATAGTATTATACATTATGATTCATTACGAACTCTATAATAGTAATGTAAATGATGATGTCACTTAACAACCCCACTTAACAACCCCGCTATAGTAACGTATACGTCATAGCTCACTAACTAGATGTCGATATGTCGATATATCGACTTCCTCGTTAGAGTGACATCTCCGCATAACTCGACGGCTACATAACGACACCGCGATATATACGACATCTCAATTAATGAAGAGATAAACAATCGCGAAATAGTTTGAGACTATCGTAACTATAAATGAATACGCCTAGCAAAACACATACACACACACAAATATATCGTGTAAATTGGGTATAAACTAGGGATGTAAATGATGCCGAGCTTTTGATGCCGAGCCGAGTCTATTGGTTTTTGATGCCGAGCCGAGACTTTCATTTTCGGAAAAAAAACGAGCCCGAGCCGAGCAGATACTCTAACAAAACGAGCCCGAGCCGAGTTGAGACTATAGGTAACTGAGACTGAGACTGCATCATACTTTAGATTTGACTGGCATCATTTATGCATCACTAGTATAAACCAAATATATATGTACATAGAGCACGCCCATATATCAACCATAGCGATATCATACTTAACGGCGAGTTACTAATCAGACGGATAGGTACAATGTAACCGGTGTGATTGAGTATCAGCTGCATGATATAGGTAATGGTGTACACGGCTAAGTGGGTCTATAGAACCCATGTACAGGTATCACCTCATCGATACTTTTGTTGACAGTTTGTTGACATCCATGTTTTAAGTAATAGATATATATATATATATATATATATATATATATATATATATAGTATATCTATAGTATATCTTCAGTATACTGAGCACGCATCGGTGTTTTAAGTAACATATTCAGGGACCGCATCGATGTTTTACAAATAAGCATAACTTACATAACTCTTATATAGTATATAGTATAGAATATGAAATGCACTTAATATATGAACTACATTAGGAACAATGTACTCTAATCTATTACCCGATACTGATTGGCTGTTGTTGTAATCATAATACGAATATTGATTATAATGATGTTGTTCACTCACAAAAATATCCTAGTCATTTTCACTAGGTAGCCTAGTAATTTATGAAATAAGCTAGTCAATTATAAAAATGACTAGCTTGTAAACGTATTATTTCTTATAAGCTAGTATTTTTTCAAACATGTATCATCCGCTAAAATTTATAAAATAAGTTTAACATGGTAATATAGTAATGACTAGCTTATAAATGATAAAAACCAAAAGGCTAGTAATTTTAAATAATAAATGACTAGCTTGTAAACTAAAATGACTAGGTTATATGTTTTATAAAATGACTAGGTCAGGATTTCACAATATTTCTTAAATTTTAGGCTAGTAAAAATGACTAGACTAAATGTTAAATATATAATAATAACCTAGTCATTTATATATTCAAATAAATCTATATACGCATATATATAACAATCAATCAATATATATATATATATATATATATATATATATATAAATATAATCAAGTGATATAACTTAAATATTAAATTGCATGCAAATAGATGTATACAAATATATTTAATATTAATTAGTTAATAATAAATATATAGTTAATAAAATATCCCCCCTAAAAAATTATTACAAAATAAATTATTTAAAATGTATAATAATCATAAATATTAGACATTGAGAATATATAATCAATTTATATATTATTAATATATGTTGCATTAAATACATATTTATAGACTCAAATGTCAATGATATCTGAAATTAAAAATATTTAGGTTGTCAAGCAGAAATTTAAAAAAAGTTTAAACAATTATTTCAAAATAATGACTCTTTTCTGTAGAATTGATGTAAATATGACTAAATTAAAGTTATATTAATTATTTAATATAGAACAAATAACATATTATACCTTTTATTTATTTTATTATATTGTTGTTTATCGAAATTAATTATTAATTATTTTTTTAATTGTATATTTAAGTTAATATACTGTTTAATAAATAAAATATTTTGTTTTAAAAACTTAAATTATTTAAGTATCCTATAGATTTTTCTAAATTATCAACTACAATTTTATCATAATTATATTGATAATACATTTCATGTTGAATAATTGTTCGATATTGAATATGTATCAATTGAATATTGATTAAATATTATATTCAATATTACAATTTTATTATTATTGAATTTAAGTTTTAATCTTACTTAAATGAAATTATATAATATATTGTAATATACGATTTAATTCTTTCATGTTACGATACTATTTATTAAATAGTATTTACTACACTAAGATACTAATATTTATTTTAATATTTTATTTTATATTTAAAACTACATCAACAACTTAACTTATTAATAGCTATAATAATATGTTAGTAAATAGTTTTTATATGTATTAATAGCTAGAAAACTCTTTTAAAAAATTATAGTAAACAAATATTAATTAATATTAAATAATAAATTATTTAAACAGAAATAAATTAAAAGCTAGCCTACCTAGTAATATTTATATTAAAATGACTATCCTACCTAGTAATATTTGTTTTAGAATTACTAGCCTACCTAGTAATATTTATATTAAAATGACTAGCCTACCTAGTATAATTTGTTTAAAAATAACTAGCTTACCTAGTAATATTTGTTTTAAATTTACTAGCCTACCTAGTATTGTTTATTTAAAAATGACTAGCCTACCTAGTAAAAATGACTAGCCTAACCAGTCGTCTTAGACCAAATCAAAATGACTAGCTTACATGTCTAAATGACTAGGATATTTTTGTGAGTGTTTGTTTTCGGAGTAATTTTCTAGGTTATTATATAATATGCCTAAAGGGCATCTTGAGCTGCATATATTCTGTTATTGTTGTGCATATATCGTATTATGTAGACGATAATATCATCAACGTTCTGCTTCACTTCAGAACTAAAGTAATAACAATGCCACACCCACACCAACACACACACACCCACACAACCACACCCATATACATAAGTACACACACAAATACACAACAACAACAACAATAATACGACTATAGTCGTGGTGTATACACACCAAACAATGCATACATTATAGTTGACATTAGCTACATTATGTATGTCGGGTGTTTGTGTAATATGGCAATGGCTAATGCATATATATTATTATTTAGTACGCTAGTAGAATATATAGCCCGATAGTTTGTGTTTGACCAATACGATCAATGCATTACTTATTAGCTCCATATCTCTCTCCCTCACTCTCGATAGTTCTAGAGACTTCCATTTGTATCCTATGCTATTTAATGCATTTATATCGCGTAGTGATTCAATGAACACACACACACACACATTCGTATAGGTATATCTTATTGTTGAGTTACTACCTATATAGACTGATATATGTGTAGTTCATACCCGTACAACATAATGGGTGTGCATTACGTGTATTTTAATGTGTACTCAGTGCCTAGTAGAGTATGTGTATACGATGTCTACATACAGTACTACTATTGTAGTGTGTACACACAATACCTAGTGTGTACACAAAGCCTAGATTGCGTGTGTACACAGTGCCTGGTTTTCGTGTAGACAATATCTAGAGTTTATGTACACCATTCTTATAGGAATGTATATACTACATATAGTATAAAGATATACTATATATACTATAGTATGTATGTACTATAGTAGTATGCATGTATATGTATACCATAGTATGTGTACATAATGCCTGTACCAACAATAGGTAGTGTAAATAGAGATTTCAATGCAGCGAAGTATGAAAATAAGTTTGTACAATAATCAAAGTGCATTGCAACTATTGATTTATAATTACGTATGATTCCTTCTGTTCAATGAATGTTTTGTGAATATTTTAATGTTACGCTCGAGTGATTTTATGGTATTGCATCATGGCCCAGTAGTACATATTTGAATTTTACAAATGCAAAAAATAGTTTTAAAATAAATAGTTTATAACTAAATAGTACATATTTAATTCAACGTAAAATTAGTTTTAAAATAAAAGATTTAAATATGATATATTAAAATAATAATGTAATTTGGTACTTATTATATTATTTTTAATTAAAACATAAATAAAATAGAAAAACATAATTCAATTAAAAACTATTTTTATAAAAAAAATAATTTTCAAATAAATACATATATCTGATATATTTGTTTCAAAGTTTGAAATCATTGAAATATATTTAAATATACCACTAAAATGTATCTATTTCGTAGTATAACAATTAACCAATACATATATAGCGAACATACGTCCTTATACAATTTATATAAAGTATACATGATATACCTCTTATAGTTATATCAAAGATATTGTGAACTTTGGAAAATCTTTGGTTATATACAATACTATATACCTATCATATATATAATATGGTATATATACTATACCATGCATGACACTTGTAAACAGTCGCTATATTATACACGGTATAATTAATGGTATCGTAATATCAATAATACATACTTACACCAAGTCATTGCTTATACAAACCTATATATATAATAGTAATAATAATAATATTTATTAGAAGAATACAAATTTGTTTTCTGTTAAATTATAATGATATTTATATAATATTTTCTTCTAAAGGGCTTACAAATAAGATGAATATTTTCTGTTGTTGTAGCCCATATATATATATATATATATATATACACATTTTTAGATTAGTAATAGTACTGCCAAAGATTTTCCAAAGGAAAGATATTGCACTCTCTATCTATCTCTAGTACCTTTAAAAATGTAAATTTAAAATGAATCTGACCATTAACCATGGATGGCGAAATAGTATATGAAATATTATAACATGTGATATTTTAATTAAGAAATTAAGAAATTACTATACATATAGAAAATTCTTATTATCTGACTAATACCGCTAGATGGCCATATCGAATTATTAGGTTACACAAATATACACAAGTGCAATATCTTTCCTTTGGAAAATCATTGGTACTGCTAATGTGTATGTATGCACCTATACAGAGCGTATTCGCCACTATTAGTACTAATGATAGCACTTAGCGAAGGTAACAGCCTCCATATATGGTAGCAGTCTGCGCTTGTTACTGCTACCATATATGGTAGCAGTAACAAGCGCAGCTAATGTAATATCAATATTGTACGTGTATGCATACGTTAATAATGATGACGTGATGTATAAATAATAATATATATATATATGCGATACATAAACGCTGTTATCAGTAGCTACGATCTACTGATCTGTTATCTATTACGTGTGTCGATCAGTCACGGTATAATTCCTTAATGATATGCTTTACACGTCGTGTGTACATATTGTAATGTTATACTTAATATACATATATATATATATATATATATATATATATATATACGTAATTGCGCACGCTACATACATACACACACACATATATATATATATATATATATATATATATATATATATATATATATATATATATTTATATATATATATATATATATATATTTATATATATATATATATATATATATATATATATAAACACTCATATAGTATATACTATTGAGTGTGTTTATCAGTATTAACTGCAGTGTAGTAAATGACGGTTCCACTAGACCAAAGTACAGGCGCGAATGACGCACTACTTTCACTAGACGACACCTATAGGATAGGTACGACCTGGATTGTATACGACACCTATAGGTCTGAACAGGCACGTTAATCATGTATGTATATACAGTCAACTCTCGGTAAGTCGGACTACGGATAAGTCGGACTTCTCGATAAGTCGGACACATTTAGTTGGTTTGGTTGGATTTGTATCGAGTTCCATGTTAAATAAATCGGATAAGTCGGATAAGTTGGATTGGATAAGTCGGACTTTTCTATAAGTCGGACACATATTATAGTCATTTTATGGTTTTTTTACTGGATAAGTCGGACTTTTTATAAATTTTCAAAAATGTTTACTTTAAATAATGAATATTATAATTTCCGTAAGTAATATTATTGAATACAACATTTTATGTTGTTGATTGTTGCATAATTCCACATTTCGGTAACCATTTAACTCGCGCTGCGCATTTCATGTCTTATTTGCATGATATTCTGAATCTCGGATAAGTCGGACATCTCGCTAAGTCGGACACTTTTCCAGGTCCCTTGCGAGTCCGACTTATCGGGAGTTGACTGTATATACAATTTATGTGTATACACAATCGTTATATTTGAAAATCTGACAAGTGTTGAGAATATACGAAAACAAATATATCAATTAATTGTCGTGTCAACAAGTCGTAACTCCCGCTAGAATTCTTGATGACTCATAATGCAGCGTAATTTCCTTACTCACACTGACGCATGTATTCGCGTTGATATACACACTGGAATATATGATATATCGGTCAGGGGTGTAAAGAACCATCGATATAAAGAAAGTGACAGTTCTTTACATGTGTGGGGTGATACTAGCGAATATTCGCATTCCAGAATATTCCGACACACGTGTGATCTATAGATATAGTGTATACACTGTAAACCGCGACTATTATTCGCGCGTTATAGTATACGCCACGGCTTAACGAACCCCGCCCCACCGCTGGCATCATTTACACGTGACACTAGAACGCACGTGACCAGCGCGGATCACGTGCGTAAACAGAGAGGCAATCACGTGCGTTTAATCACCACCACAACGGGGGTGCTGGTGGTAACACTACGGATACTAATATCACGTGCGGCGATCGTGTCATTAGCTCGGCGTGCACCATGGTAGCATCGCATCTCCTATTAATAGCGATGACATAATCACCGTTAGTCACGTGCTAAGTGGAGATCACGTGTTGTATACATAACGCACTACGCGTTTAACACGTGTCCAACGCCAGGTCATGTGACATGTAATACGTACAACTAGACCCCCGACTTCACACTACAGTATATGATGGACTCATGTTCAGATCGTAGTTCCACATTTAGAACACGTGACCGATATTCAATGGTTTGCCTAGAATTATGATTTAGTTAAGAAGAAGCACCTTCACAATTTGAATTAAAAATAAAATTAAAATAAATATTATATAGAAAATAAGTTGGATAGATATTTCGATAGACGGGTTCGATAGAATTATAATTTAGATAAATATATCGATATGGGTTATCAGTACTTCCACAGATAGGTGAATGTATACCATTGATAGTAACTATATATAGTTACTAGCTAATAACTAGTAACTAATATCTAATTTATAGTAACATCTATATATATATATATATATATATATATAGATATTCTATTCGAAATACGGTAGAAAATAAATACTAATACATGTTTATAAATGAGTATACTCTTATATGATTTATACTGCATATATGCCACTGTTATAGTATACTATAGTAGTACTATAATATACTATATTATATTCGATACTATTGTGTATTTACACACTACTTCTACACGATACGACACTACGCTTTATCGTCATGCTATAGAATGTGCTACATAGTGTACGAGAATGTGCTATATATAGTGTACGAGAATGTGCTACATAGTGTACGAGAATGTGCTACATAGTGTACGAGAATGTGCTACATTGTGTACGAGAATGTGCTACATAGTGTACGAGAATGTGCTACATAGTGTACGAGAATGTGCCACATAGTGTACGAGAATGTGCTACATAGTGTACGAGAATGTGCCACATAGTGTACGAGAATGTGCTACATAGTGTACGAGAATGTGATACATAGTGTACGAGAATGTGCTACATAGTGTACGAGAATGTGCTACATAGTGTACGAGAATGTGCTACATAGTGTACGAGAATGTGCTACATAGTGTACGAGAATGTGCCACATAGTGTACGAGAATGTGCTACATAGTGTACGAGAATGTGATACATAGTGTACGAGAATGTGCTACATAGTGTACGAGAATGTGCTACATAGTGTACGAGAATGTGCTACATAGTGTACGAGAATGTGCTACATAGTGTACGAGAATGTGCTACATAGTGTACGAGAATGTGCTACATAGTGTACGAGAATGTGCTACATAGTGTACGAGAATGTGCTACATAGTGTACGAGAATGTGCTACATAGTGTACGAGAATGTGCTACATAGTGTACGAGAATGTGATACATAGTGTACGAGAATGTGCTACATAGTGTACGAGAATGTGCTACATAGTGTACGAGAATGTGCTACATAGTGTACGAGAATGTGCTACATAGTGTACGAGAATGTGCCACATACATAGTGTACGAGAATGTGCTACATAGTGTACGAGAATGTGCTACATAGTGTACGAGAATGTGCCACATAGTGTACGAGAATGTGCTACATAGTGTACGAGAATGTGCTACATAGTGTACGAGAATGTGCCACATAGTGTACGAGAATGTGCTACATAGTGTACGAGAATGTGCCACATACATAGTGTACGAGAATGTGCCACATAGTGTACGAGAATGTGCTACATAGTGTACGAGAATGTGCTACATAGTGTACGAGAATGTGCTACATAGTGTACGAGAATGTGCTACATAGTGTACGAGAATGTGCTACATAGTGTACGAGAATGTGCCACATACATAGTGTACGAGAATGTGCTACATAGTGTACGAGAATGTGCTACATAGTGTACGAGAATGTGCTACATAGTGTACGAGAATGTGCTACATAGTGTACGAGAATGTGCCACATAGTGTACGAGAATGTGCTACATAGTGTACGAGAATGTGCTATATAGTGTACGAGAATGTGCTACATAGTGTACGAGAATGTGCTACATAGTGTACGAGAATGTGCTACATAGTGTACGAGAATGTGCTACATAGTGTACGAGAATGTGCCACATACATAGTGTACGAGAATGTGCTACATAGTGTACGAGAATGTGCTACATAGTGTACGAGAATGTGCTACATACATAGTGTACGAGAATGTGCTACATAGTGTACGAGAATGTGCTACATAGTGTACGAGAATGTGCTACATAGTGTACGAGAATGTGCTACATAGTGTACGAGAATGTGCTACATAGTGTACGAGAATGTGCCACATATATAGTGTTAATATACCTATATAGTATACGAGAATGACGCCGGTATCACAAAGAACATTAGAAATGTTTACTAAACATAACCCCCCCCCCCGACAGGGTTAATAACAACTACAATTAAACAAAGAGATATCGCACAGATGCACGGCGACGTCTGAAGGAGATAGGGTGCGTATCGGGTGTTAATACGGGTAACGGGTAACGGGTAACGGGAAGACTATCTGTCACGTGGTGAGTGAAATGAATTTATTTTTTAAGAAACAGTTTGAATAACATATAATAAACAATTGTTTGCGAATAAATAAAAATAACTCATTTAAGGCGCATAAATAAGTATTTTTTAAGACTTATATGAATTATATACCATGGTGTATCTGCAGATAGAGAAAAAAAACAAATATAAACAAACAACATATTCAATAAATTGTAGGTTGTAGGTTGTAGAATTGCGTCATTAATATAATTAATAATGATTGCGTGTGTTATTGTTCTTCGGTACGTCGGGTACAATGGGTGGTAATCTAGCCCCGCAGCTATTGTTACAAGATGTGTACATTACAACTACTATCATAATGCACGCGTATGTGTCTAACTTAAGTGACGAGTATATACGGTCTACTATAGTATATACACATATATACGGTCTACTATAGGTGTATGTACTTGCCACTGAATTCGTTCATAGTAAATACATTGATAAGGTTTGACATGTTTGTAAAGTACATCAACATCCTTATCGTCGTTATAACGAAATATATATATTTCTGACTTAAATTATTATACATATATATATACACCCACACACACACCCACACACACACTAACACATATATACATGTACATTGTACGTCATACATATATATATATATACACACATAGAGCTGCTGATGGTGATGATGATAATGATACAAGGAAGTTGTGTTAATTAGCACTAACAAAGACCTGCAGACATTCGCTCGTGCATCCGCTAATACAACAACATCGCACGAACACACGCGCACGCCTATTGGCAGACTATTACACCAGCCTATAGGGTAGAACTATAGGGCCTATAGGGTAGAACAACAGCCTATATATTATAACAGCCTAGATAGATATTCCAGAATGTTCCGCAGTTATAGTAAACCTCACGTTCCAGGTTTAAGACGCGTTGTCGCTCTATCGTATAACTAAACGTCGCACAGTGCGCGCACACAGTATCCAACACGCACACACGTGCGCACACACGCACACACGTGTGCGCACACAGTTGTACATATGCATACACATACGCACCGCACCGCACTGCGCTGTATTCCGTATCTGCTATTATTTACGTTTGTGACCTATAGGTATATATATAATCCGAAGAGAACATGGCATAATTATTAACCTTATACGGTATTAAATATATATATATATATATATATATATATATATATATATATATATATATATGTATGTAATTGTAACAACGGTTACCGCATGAATATAAATGATATATTAAAGTAGGTACAACTAAAAGTAGGCGATCGCGCGCGGTACACTATGGCACGCTATTATCTGGCGCGGGGTATCGTGTCTCGCGGGAGAAGTCACGTGATCCGCGAGGTCACGTGTTGTGTATCACGTGCCGGCTGTATAGAGTGTATACCGTGCTGTATTACCGTACGCAGTGTACGAAGTATACGCTGTACGCCGTATATATATACGAATGTAATATATATATATATATACGAATGTAATATATATATATATATATATATATATATTACCGTACATAATGTACCACGTATACGGTCATACGATGTACAGTGTACGATGAACATTGTACATCGTAATACAACGAAAGCCACATGTATAGATTATGTTGTTGTAGTTTTTAAAAACTGTAGTTTTTGTTAAACTAGTTTTTAAACCAATCTTAGTACAATGTACGACGTAAGAGTGATGAAATGTTCTAGATCATACCGTGACGTCATAGATGATATCACCACGCTGTAAACACACACTAGTTAGCATTACGAATGTAGTGGTGGGGTACGATATCGGTGATGCGCTAAAGGTTTAAACAACATCATCATTACAAACACAATCTATTAATTTGACGTACGTTGTATTACAGCATGTATATTTGTCGTATACATATAACAAATGTGTAACTATATAGGTTATAATACGCTATGTTACTCTAGTGTATATATATACATACATGCACATATATTGTATATTTATATCCGTTTACATCATACATATCAATATATTCGTCATCATCAATATCACTATATATATATGTACTATAGTATTGTATACAATGATAAATTATATATATATATATATATATATATATATGCATGTGTGTGTGTGCGCGCGTATAAGCACATACACACTTATATCGACACGAATGTATTATTGATCACGTGTTAATGTTAATCATTAGGCCCCCCCACGTGATATGAATCTCAGTTGTCGCGTGTGTCACGTGTGCAACTTAGCTATCTATATATCACGTGATAACTATATATATATATACATATATATATATATATATATATATATATATATATAAAATAAATATATATTTATAAATATACTATTTATATATATATATATATATATATATATATATATATATTGGTATAGATCAAAGCTTATCAAGGTAATAAAAGTGTAATAAAATGGTAATTATGTCGGTAAGAAGTAACGCTTCGGTTTAATCACGGCACGGCATAGCTTCCATCCGATAAGGAACTACACATATCTACGTTGTGTAGCACGGTAACAAGCACGTATTAGAATAGCGGCTACAAAGTTATCCGTCAACAAGTTGTAGGTATATACTATATACTATATATATATATAGTAGTAGTATAGTAGTATACTACTATTGTATTGTATTTCATGGGACCCTCGAGGTTATGTATATAGCACGTATACGAATACAATACAAATATAGTAGTATATATATATATATATATATATATATATTAAATATATTATAGTGTATATATATTTATGTTTTGATTTATAATTTATGAAGTTGTCGATAAACACAACAAAGAGAAATCGGTAAATAAGCGGTAGTATATAGTCGTTATCTATAGAGATTGTTATCTCTTCTCAGCTACACACACACACACTATCGGGCTATATTTAACATGCGCGTGTGTTTGAGGTTCACTTCAGATAATATTCATGATTATATATATATATATATATATATATATATATATATGTGTGTGTGTATGTGTATGTTTATGTGTGTGTGTTTATGTGTGGGTGTGTGTGGAATATGATATATAATCACCTAACGACATGACACCTCCACAGGTACAGTTGCCACTCGTTTTCTGATAGCTCACAGTTCATCATCGTACAACCATCACTAGTACACACACACACATATATATATATATATATATATATACGTATATATAAGAGTATATATATACACGCCTACACACATATATCTATAGATGACCACCACAACATATTACTCAGACCCTATCTACCACGCTCCATATCTATCACACACTCTCTCTCTCTCTGTGTGTGTGTGTATTTACATTATAGCCGTGAGGAGTATTATACACGTGTGTGTAATTAGTACACGCCCCCTGCCCGCCCCCTGCCCGCCCCCACCCCGCCCCCACTACTTCCTCCTGCTCCTCCTCCGTGGTGATGGTGCACTACTATGGGGATACGCTAATATTGATGTGTACTGCCTCTACTACTACTACTACTACTACTACTACTACTACTACTATATTATACTATGTATGTATGTGTTTGTGGGTGTTTGTATTTATTCATTTGTATGAGTACATGTCGTACACTGCACGTGCATATGTTTATATATATATATATAGTAGTATTGATATTGAACCTCGACCTAAGGACTATCGTAACCTAACTTTAATTAACCCGATAACTACTAACCCCTCAATTGTTGTGATTTGCATTGAACTTTAACTCGAACTTTATCCGATGAAATCGTTAACGTGTGGATCACGATTATTTATAGATCCCCTTAAAGTCCCTTACAGTGAACTATTTCGTATGTAGTTACATTCTATATATATTACATATATGTAGTATAGGCACTCTGTATGCTTACGGTATGTATACCGTATTAGTATACCATATAAGTAAAACGTATAATATAGTTACGTAATATATATATATATATCATGTCTGCTATCGTGATTAGCATAAGTTATATGCACGAGATACACAACAATGGTAAATAGATATAATGCCGTGTGTAATAATGCAGTGTGTAATAATGCCGTGTGTAATAATGCCGTGTGTAATAATGCAGTGTGTAATAATGCCGTGTGTAATAATGCAGTGTGTAATAATGCAGTGTGTAATAATGCCGTGTGTAATAATGCAGTGTGTAATAATGCAGTGTGTAATAATTCCGTGTGTAATAATGCAGTGTGTAATAATGCAGTGTGTAATAATGCCGTGTGTGATAATGCAGTGTGTAATAATGCCGTGTGTGATAATGCAGTGTGTAGTAATGCCGTGTGTAATAATGCCGTGTGTAATAATGCAGTGTGTAATAATGCAGTGTGTAATAATGCCGTGTGTAATAGTGCAGTGTGTAATAATGCAGTGTGTAATAATGCCGTGTGTAATAATGCCGTGTGTAATAATGCAGTGTGTAATAATGCCGTGTGTAATAATGCAGTGTGTAATAATGCAGTGTGTAATAATGCCGTGTGTAATAATGCAGTGTGTAATAATGCAGTGTGTAATAATTCCGTGTGTAATAATGCAGTGTGTAATAATGCAGTGTGTAATAATGCCGTGTGTGATAATGCAGTGTGTAATAATGCCGTGTGTGATAATGCAGTGTGTAGTAATGCCGTGTGTAATAATGCCGTGTGTAATAATGCAGTGTGTAATAATGCCGTGTGTAATAATGCCGTGTGTAATAATGCAGTGTGTAATAATGCCGTGTGTAATAATGCCGTGTGTAATAATGCCGTGTGTAATAATGCAGTGTGTAATAATGCAGTGTGTAATAATGCCGTGTGTAATAATGCAGTGTGTAATAATGCCGTGTGTAATAATGCCGTGTGTAATAATGCAGTGTGTAATAATGCCGTGTGTAATAATGCCGTGTGTAATAATGCAGTGTGTAATAATTGCGAGATACACGCTATGCCGAACACGCTGCGAGTGTATTACTATATAGATTATAGGCTATATATAGCATATATGGTTATGCTTATGCTTAATGTCGAGGATGATCTCGTCAGTCTACTCGAGCATCAGTATGAGCACAGATTTCTCCACACATCCCTATCCAGCATGCTGGTTCTTATTCTATATTCTATATAGCCTATATCTATACCTATATATCCTATAGTATATAGTATATATATATATATAGGAATAGGTTTCGTGTAACTTACATACACCGTATATACGATGTATGGTATACGATGCGTGCACGCCATGATAGTATATTACATAACGTACACATGTTACGTAATATACGCACACACACGCACACGCACACACACACCCCGGCACGTTCACTGCAGTTCACGACATACTCAGCGATTATTGCGGTAATGATGTCATACCGTTAATGATGTCATGCCGTTAATGATGTCATAATCTAATTGATCAACCACGTACAAAGATACGCGCACAGATAGAGAGGCAGAAAGGGTATTGATAGTGGATAGATGCATCAATAATATACACGTTGATAGAATATATATTCTGATTATGTATACTAGGGTAATATATATATATATATATATATAGTATATAATGATCTATGATGTATCATCTCCCCTTAAGTTACATTGTAGTAAACATCGATATAAAATAATTCGTGGAGCGCACACCGCTACACAAGCGCACACCGCCGCACACCGCACCATCACGTGACATCACGTAACGCTGGTGACACCGACACATTCATTAGCGCTTCGTTACGTACGTGATTAGTGGACGGTACGCGCATGCGCTAGTTTAGATGTCAAGGTCATATAATAGCCTCGAGGTCGGGTAGTGAATTAGTTAGGTAACGCGTGATGACATAACTCCGGATATGGATGCGCGGTTAAACAATGCCCTCGCATGCATAGATTGTTTATAATAAACTATTATCTATAGATATGTATATAGGTATATATGTATATTATATATATATATATATATTATATATATATATATATATGTATATTATATATTATATATATATATATATATATATATATATATATATATATATATATATATATATACATATACGTATACGTACACTAAGCCGGAGTGGCTCGGTAATTTTTTTTTGAAAATTGCTGCACATTTTTTTATATTAACTAGATAACATATTAAATTGAATACAAAAAAAAAAAATTAAAAAAATTAATTATTGGAGGTGCGCCACCTAATTAAAGTTTAACATGAAGAGATAGGAAGTTTAACATGGAGGAGATAGGAAATATTTGAAACTTCGATTTAACATCATTACAATTTTTTTTTTTAGTTTTATCTGCAATTATAGTTTTAATTATATATTTTTGTATAAGATAATATTTGTACAATATTTTTTTTCGATTTTCCAGGAAATTTCCAGGAAATTTTGGAAAAATACAAAATATTTTAATTTTAATTAAAAAAAAATTATTTATAAAAAAATATAAACATAAATATATATACATAAGTATATGAGTGTACTATTACATGACATTAATTTTAAAAAAATAATGTATAGTATAAAATATGGTTATTTATTCACTATTTTAATGTAAAAATATGATAAATTTTATATTTGAAAAAAAAAAGTTTACGCACTATTACAACAAATTTTTTTCAATCGACTGGATTAATAATAGGGTTTTTTTAAAGAATTTAAATCGTTAGAAATTTTTTAAAATATATTTTACTTTTTATCTTATTTTTTTATAAATTTTAAATTATTAGTTTGCTCTATCATTTTTTTTCTTTTGTAAATTTGTAAAAACCAAGATACAACTTATATTATAGAATTTAAAGAGCTTTGTAAAAATATAAATTATATTAATTTTAGATAAAAAAATATTATTAAAAAAAAAAATCCCAATTTTCCCCATATTGGTCAGAAATGCTGATATTTTTTTTATTTCTATAAATATTTAGATAGCTATATTTATAATATATATATTATGTTAATTTCATTATATAATATTCATTATTGAATGAGTTATGTTATAATATGTATTATAAATAAATTAATACATTCATAATTTCTATCTACAAAATTAAACATTTTTACTAATTTTTTTTCACAATTGTGGTCATAACTTTTTTTTAAATAAAAATTTAAAAAAACTAAGATATGAATTCTATTATAGAATTTGCTAAGCATTCCAACTATACAAATTTTATTATAATAGCATAAATATATAAAATCTTATTTTAGTACCAATATCCCATATTCGAATATTTTTATAGTTATTATTTATACAGTAAGATTAGCCGATTATATCCATATATGTTGTTATTTGTCATTTAGTAAATGGTTTGGGGTTATATAAAATATAAAAAGGTGTATTAGTAAGAAGGTTCGTGGTTAAAAAGTATAATAAAATGAATATAAATTTGAAAATTAGTTGTTTATAATGGTTTATAATGTAATTGTCATGTGATTTCAATATAGGTAATAGCGGTATTTTTTCTATAGAAAAATATTTATAGGTATTTTTAAAAGCTCTGGCGCACGGCGAATACTTCATGTAAAAAAAAAAAAAGTATACCATTGTGACAGAAATACTCCAAACATAAAATGCTAGAAGGTGCAGCAATTTTCAACAAAAAAAGTCCGAGCCGCTCCGGCTTAACGTACACGTATAGATAGCCGGGATATTGATGGGATACACGTGGTACGATGAGCGATAATACAGAGGTACACGATAACAGTTGAATGGTTGGGGTGACCTCTCGTAGATCCGTACATCGGCTACCAGAAAGTAATAACATCGTGATGAGCTAGCTAGTGCACTGTTTTATCGCATACTCTAGTATTCGTGCATTTAATACAACTATATAATGTGATTACTTCGTATTTTAAATATATATATATATATATATATATATATATAATACATACACGTGTTGAGTTTAAATGTATCATGAAATGTATATTAAAAAAAATAATTGCTTTTCGTAATATTCGCAATATCACGAATAGATTTACCTGCGCGCGCATATACGTATGTGTGTAGGTATGTGTGTGGGTATGTGTGTAGGTATGTGTGTAGGTATGTGTGTGGGTGTGTCTGACGCATGACATGCGTAAGTAACACATGCGTCGCATGTGTTACTTACGATATCGACAAGGACTTTACTAAAGGTGCCCTATAGGGACGGCAAGGGATCATTTGACCTATTTAATTATTGAACGCATTGAATGTCATCCATAAGTAGTGTGTTAAGTGTACGCGACATATGTACACGATATCCGTATGTCGTCGAGTATCGGTGACGGAATGAAACGCGTGTAGGTAGACAATGCTGTCGTCACGTGATATAACGGTTTATAATGCTGCGTTTATTTAGCTGCGGTCCGTGTATTGATGATGTTAGAGGTATTCCTCTTAATGTCATACACTTAACCTATATTGTGTATATATATATATATATATACTATAAAATATGTATATATCTATGTTAAAATAAGCAATTAGCTAATAGTATCCGACCATGTTGACATTATATCGTGTGTTTTAATTCGAATAGAACTTATTAATTATTATACTAATTAACTAATTAAATGTAAATATATTAGTATAATTTTCAAATATATATGTACATATATATTATATATATATATATGTATATATTAACACGTGACTTAATGTATACATATCTATACACGCGTCACGTGATATAAAACCTATACGATAATATCATTACAGGGTGATGCATAACAATATATTGTATACGATTCTATGCAGGTATTCATACAAATAACACGCACACAATATTAACCATACCACTACACATACCACTACACATACCACTACACACACCACTACACTTACCACTACACATACCACTACACATACCACTACACGTACCACTACACATACCACTACACATAGCACTACACGTATATCTATATTACACCACGCTAATATTGTATGTCTGTAGAGTGCATGATAGATGTATAATATACGTATAGTGCTATGTGTGGTAGTATGTGTGGTGGTGTGTGTAGTGGTATGTGTAGTGCTATGTGTAGTGGTATGTGTAGTGGTATGTGTAGTGGTGTGTGTAGTGGTATGTGTAGTGGTATGTGTAGTAGTGTGTGTAGTGGTATGTGTAGTATTTGTATGCATGAAATACATCCATACGTCCGTAGACGGTGAATTAGCTAAGATATACCGCTAGCTAATGTAAAGTTCGCGTTCACAGTAAGCGAGTAGACGATAAGATAGAATACTATTGAAGAGACTGGAGCAGATGAGAGAGGAGAGATGAGGGAGGAGAGGGAGGAGACTGGAGAGATGAGGGAGGAGGGAGGAGAGAGGAGAGATGAAGGAGGAGAGAGGAGGGAAGAGGAGAGATTAACACTGAATATAAATAAACAATAGCCGAAGCTGTATCGTGTCTATGTAGCCTACTGGTGTGTGTGCGCTCGCGTGTGTGCGTGTGTGCGTGTGGTGTGTGTGTGGTGTGTATATATATATAAGTGTGCATGTGTGTAGTATAGTGTAATATACTTTCGCTATAGAGATGTGCAGAAAAGGCAGCCCTAAATATATAGGTACTTATAATATCATCGGTAATTGTATACGCTCTTTAAACTTATATATATATATATATATATATATATATATATATTATAGACATGTGTTATATATGATTATGGACATATGTTATTATATATCATATAAATATTGTTTTTACGCACGCGCACACACACACATTTATAAATATAGAATCATACTAAATATATAGTAGTGAATAATACAAATATTAAATAATAGCCTTCGTAAATATATATATATATATATATATATATATTATCATTAATGCACGCATTTAAATAAAAGATAAATAGTAGCATATAATACTAGTTTAATTAATAATTAAATAATTTAAATACCGACTTCAATTAAATACTTACTTCGGGGTTAATTTTATCTTACATATTCCATGTGTTCAAACCAATGCGTTTTGTTATTAAATGTAAACCCAATGTTAATTGTTGTACCATGTGGATTTGGGTATCAATTCATATCTATTTTGGATTCCATATTTTTGTTTATTTATGTTGTCGTTTACCCAATAAACTATATATTATATAAGTGTTCATATACTTCTAGTACGTCTTGTTATATCATCCACGATGATACTATACGTGTAAATAGCAACGTATACGTTGCTACTAGTAGTATATAATATATACTATATATACTAACTATACGTATGTATAGTAATAAGTACCATTATATAATACAAGTATAATATAAGTATTACTAGAACGTATTTCGAGTTAGCCTGACGGATCATTAATGATTGTTGCGGATATGTCGGGTCACCTAAATAGCAAATGGTACATACACTGAAAGTAAGTAAGTTACGTCATTGAATAGAGAGACTATCGGTGTGTTCGCGTGGTTAACACTGTTGCGTCATCCTGTTACGCAATAGGGAGGCGCTATCTTGGGTTATAGTCACATTAGAAACAATAGTGTATGTATGTATACATACAGTATGTAACATACTTATAAGATCAGTACACATACGGAACACACTTCTCACAGATAGCAACCTATATATATATATAAACACACAAACATAAACACGAATACACACACACATATGACCATGATCAGTGAGTCATGCACATAGTATACTATATATATATATACGTATATATCTATATATATATATATATATATATATATATATAATATAATTAAACTCGTAACGAACTAGTCTAAATATAGTCACGCGTCTATTTATAGTACATTAATAGTATACGATTATATAAATATAACTTCTTATAGGCAGCTCGCCGTATGACGTAATATCACGTGCGTATAATTAGTGTTAACCGATTACGTAATGAACGTGGCATGAGTCATAACTATAGAGATGAGTCATAACACGCGCTCGCGCACCGATATAGTGGTGGGCACGCGCGCGCATATATACTTGTGTGTTTATATATATATATATATATATATATATGCTATATATATTCTATATATATAGCATAGCATATTATTACGTAATGCACGTGGAGCACTGTGTTACGTAATAATGAGAGACACGAGAAGAAGGCGGTGGCGGAGGAGGAGGAGGATTATCACCATCACTCCATGACGTCACCACCACCACCACCACCACCACAACTCGATGACGCACCACTACAGCCGATGACGTCACCACCACCACCACTAGATGACTCATAGCGTAGTGATCACTACGGCGTACGTAGAAAGCATCAGTCATCCGCGCGCAGAGACGTGTGTGTCTATTTATGATCTTAATAAAATATCAATTAGGCGGAACGTAGTGCGTGCTGTGGGATCGCGATGTGCTGATGTATTACTGTGAGTGTATACTGTGACGTGTGTGTGCGTATGTGTGTGCGTATGTGTGTGGTTATGTGTGTGGTTATGTGTGTGGTTATGTGTGTGGTTATGTGTGTGATTATATGTGTGGTATCCGTTCATAATTAGCCTATACGCCAATATACTAGATATATAAATATTAACTAGTATATATTATATACTATATAGTGACTATAGTCAATTCCATCAACTTTTTCGGAAAGTTTTCGGGCGTGCTTTAAATATAATATACGTATGCGTGTATGTGTGTATGTGTATGTGTATGTGTATATGTGTTTATGTGTATGAGTGAATATTAGCTCACTTTTGCGAATATTCCCGAAGAGTAATCGGGGGTTTATAGAACGGACGACGCGATATAGATTTCGGCGAATTAAAAAATATGAATATTCGCGAATGCGGTTTTAAAGCGAATATTGGCGAGAGTGGCTCATCAGCTGCATACGACGATTGTTCCACGACGCGACCGATAACGTCATAGTCGTTCGCTCTCGAACACGTCCCCCCCCTCCCCGACACGCCTACTAACACGCCCCTAGCTAGACATCGTAATAAACTCGAGGCTCGTAATTCTATAAAACACGCACTATAGTAGTGTATACAATGCAGCCACTAACGCCATAACAATGACCGGTAGTGACAGACAGCAGTGTTGACTGGACAGTCGGTTACTCATCACGAGGCACCTTTGGATGACGGCCGGTCAGTGTCGCCTAAATTTACTATGGCCTATATATCAATCACGGCGAATAGTTCACAGTATACTACGTGTATATGCGATGTATATAGCAGTGTAGCAGTGTAGCAGTGTAGTTGTGGGATCATGTGAACAAGCGTCCGTTCGCGTACCTTATCCAAACGATCAAGGTACGCGATTCTAAAATCGCGTACCTTGCATATTTAATGAAGGTACGCGATTTTTAAATAGCGTACGCGACCGGAAGCTTGTTCACATGATCCTAGCTGTGTGTATAGTAGTCTGTAGATTAAGCTATTCAATGACGTATACCTATTTACTGATGCACTACACACTTAGTTACGTAGTCACGTGACGATGACGTCATCACGTGCGGGAACCACGCGATCATTACGAACTTCCGCCATTGTTCACGATAAGCGGTTGGGTTTAGGAGTTAGAGCGAGGGGGGATTAGACAAGTCCGAGATGTCATGTATCCAGTTTCGCCGTGGACGGCCTCTCTACTACTTCATTAAACTTTACCTCGCTATATCATCTTATCTATACATAAGCTGATATTGACACACAAATGCCAAAGCGTAAACTATACTATATAATAGCTTATCTATCTAGGTAGATAAGCACCTGACCAGATAACACTCTTCTTCCAATTGCACACCGATGAATCACTTCGCGTATACACATTACACGTGTATTCAACTATACAGTTAGCATAGGTATCATCAACTATAAATATAAGTATATATATATATATATATATATAGTAATCTATAAATAGTAAATGTATATAACCATTTCATCGGATAACAGATAAAAGATAATATGTATATACAATAGACGTGGATACAACCGAGTGAGATACGTAAACACGTATACTAAACATGTATACATTCTAGAACGTACGATATTCTACTCTGGATAGGTTAGCGCGAATATTTAAATGCTATTTAGAAACGTAACTTCTGTATCGAGGTCACTAGGTCGATACACGAACGATTAGTACTGTATAACTCAGACCGTGTACAGCTAGTATATAGAAACCATATAGTATACCTATTCTATAGAGATTTAGAGATCTATAGATTTTCGGTGGTATTCCGTAGTGTTACTTTCGATACTGTGTAGTATGGTGTTTATATGACATCATAACCCATGAGTCATATCATATTACGTCATAGCCTATGAGTCATAGCCTATGATTCACGGGTCATACGCGGGCTATTTCACTCACCAGGGGTGGGGGGTAGGTATAGTTCTCAATACAGCTGTACCGATAGTTTAGCATACTATTAAGAGTGTGTCAATAGTGTGTCAAATGTACATATCTGTACACTCTACGATATATAGTGTACAATGTATAGTTTACAGTGTATATTCACATATTAATTATTGGTGGTATGATGGTATGGTGGTATGTGTATTTGTTTGTTTATTTGCATGATTTATAAATCATATATATACCGTTATTTCGGCATCGCGCGATATCTGAGTCGTACATAGTTATACATATATACACACACATATACACACACATATATACACACATATATACACACACATATAATATATACATATTATACGATTTGTTAATGAACTGCATTTTAACGCACGCTTATCTTACAAATCTTATGCATATATAAACGCGTATCAACAAACGCATCTACATGCGCTGCTACATGCGCACATCTTACACACACACATACACACACACACACACACGCGGGCGAGCTGATTAGAAGCGCCCCGTTCTGCACGAAAGCCGAGTGCAAGCGTATAAATATGCAATCACATAAATAAACATACGCACACACGTGCATGCATACCATCCTCTGATTGTACGGCGTGCATTGTACGTATCACGTGCGCGTTTATCAGGTCTCGCGTAATGCTTATACAATGAGGGGTAATTAGGATTTGAAATAAGCTCTAAATATCGGCTAATTGTTGTAAGAGTATATTAGTTAAATATACACTTTCGAGTAATAACTTTTATTTAATATATTATATATAATATATATATATATATATATATATATATATATATTATAGTATATCTGAGCATATAGATTAGTTCAGACATACGCAATAACTATAGGGTTATATACGAGAGTAGATGTATAATTTATATTAGAAATTAACGTACACGTACAATGTATACATATTGCACGTCGTACAATATGTATAATACTTATATATATATATATATATATATATATATATATATCGTTAATCGGAAAATAATAACATTACGTCACGATATTGTGCCTCGATATCGTATTACATCATAGTAGCATTACCTAGCATTACGTCATAATGGTCATCGGTAATGGCAATGCGATATTGACCAGCTCGTGTACGAAAACGTACCCCGAGGCTACTTAATCGTTGACTCACATTTAATTATAATATGAGTTATATTACCTAGGTTATGATGATATCGCTAGTCACGTTACTCACTTATTTTAACGAAATAGGTTACATTATCAACATTGAAGACATATATCGGTCGGAATTGTAACATTGTAGCTATAAAGTGAGTCAGATGAATCAGTTATTTTTCTCTGTATATATATATATATATATATATATATATCACATAACGAACATAACTATTGCTATATACCAAACCGAGAACATATTAGTTCGTAAGGACATCCTTATCTGTACGTAGCGTGACTATGTGTATGTGTATGTATTGATTCATAGACATAATGCATCTACACCACCACTACTATACTATACTATACTATAGTATACTGTATACTATAGTATACTGTACTATAGTATATTATACGCGCTAGATCTCGTGTGTGTCTATAGAGTAATTACATCTAATCTAATGTTGATGATGATGATGATGATGATCAGATGTGCTTCAAGGATGCACAGTCTGCGAATCGATGTGTACGCGCGCGCGTGTGTGCGCGTGTGTGCGTGTGCGTGTGTTTGTGCGTGTGTGAGTAGTAGTAGGCACAGTAGATAATACAAGTACACGTTACTTCGAATACAATGCTAGCAGTTGACCTTTTAGGGGCGAGGGGGGGTTCCAGGAAGTGAAAACGTAATTATTGAAAGGAACATAGGAAAACAATCTATAACTCAATAACTACTAGAACTATATTGCTAAAACACATTATACCACGACACATTATACCAACACTACTAACATTACTAGTATGTAATGTAGTACATACTTATACTCATAACAATAGAAATGCCGGTACCAATATGGGTACCTATTGGTTACCAATATAGGTACCTATTGTACCAATAGCACCCATACACCCTACATACGTACAGCTTTACTAGGGGCGTATACCGGGTTATATAGTGCTCGCTTGATTGACAGCTGTTGTTTATTGAGAGTTATGCGAACAAATAAAATGTCATCGAATAATAATATATATATATATTATTGTTATAACAAATAAACGAATACAAAATAATATATATATATATATATATATATACTATGTTGTATTAGTTTGTATTACTATTCTGTATTAGCCTATATTCACGGGTGCTTAACTACACGTGCCTGGATCTCCACTAACTACTTGACTCCGGTATACTATAGTAGTCGTGTAGTAAGTTATGATATATACTAGTAGGTAGTACACTAGAGTAGTATCATAGATACTATAGTAGTCCTAGTGTAGTACACATTATTAAATAATATATATATATATATATATATATATACATAATATAGTATAATACCCGGTAGATCTCCCTGATAATACTGTAATACCGTTGTAAATACCGTATTACACTAGTATCGCGCTATAATATAGTATATAGTATACTATATAGATACTATAGTAGTCTATATATACTATATATATATATATACTATATATATATATATATATATATATATATATATATATAGTATTGACAAAAGGTCAAGAACCAATACTGCCGGTGTATACACAATTAAAGTTATAACCACCACGATATATACTATAGTGCCTATATGCAGCGTGTACCACGTGTCACGATGACGTCATACTAGTCACGTGCGCGATGCGAGGTAGTCACGTGGGGGTTTCGTAGCGTGGTAGTCACGTGATCAACGACTATAGTTACAATGGAACCACGTGAGTGTGTGTAATGCACTCGCGTTGTACGAATGAATACATTCAAAAAAATGTATACATTTTATATATTAAAAAGTATCTATTACTTAATATATATATATATATATATATATATATATATATATATATATATATATATATATATTTAGGAGGTGACCTATCTATAGATACAGAGACATTTGGATATAATTGTATACATTGGCTATAACCATACGCGGAGAGATATCTAGGTATATAATCATCTATATAGGGAGGTGTATACGCGGGTAGTGTGCGTCGCACACTCACACACACAGACACAGTCACACACATACACATTCACACACACACATACGCACACACATACGCACACAGTGCATTGAATACTATATAATTTCGATACGGTCTTGCGGTGTTCGGCAGCCACTATAGTGTATACGAGTGTATCGATCTATGGTGGAAGTGTGCGGTATACCAACTAGTGCATGGTGAATACTATCACTGGAGATTACTAGAACCTACTAGAACCACTGGCACTACTGACCACTGCACTGAGCACTACACTGAGCACTACACTGACCACTGCACTGACCACTACACCGACCACTACACTGATCACTACACTGGCCATCGCTGCGTTGACCACTACACTGACCACTACACTGACCACTACACTATGGCCACTATCGCCATGTCTGACCACCGCTGCGTTGACCACTGCACCCGTCGTAAGGACATTAGAGCTGTGTGCTACCGGTCAGTGAACTAATTGTGGCCGCGGTGCTGTGACGTCATTAGGACGGCGTTTAGATTGTGTTAAGGGACCAGTACAACGCAAGCACTGTTCTCGTCAACATCATCGCTGCCATAGTGTAATATAGCTATACTTCAGTACGGCAAAGTATCAGAACTACCAATGCTCCATTCCCATCACTACTACTACCACTACTACTACTACCACCACCACCACCACCACCACCACCACCACCACCACTACCACGTCCACTACCACTACCATTCCTGTGTCAGTACCGTTCATCTGACCTCTGTCACTTCAACCACTACTAATAATAGATACGTACTTACAACACGAATGCACAGCACATGAATACATACAGTGAATATCAATGTCAAACTCTTGCACGCATATATATATTGCATTATTATCATATGAATTTCTATTTCGGTATTATACATTTCATTATTTTAAATTCGTCTAATCCAATAAATTAATTATAATCTAATATATATCTAATAATATCTAATATATATATATATATATATATATATATATATATATATACATATTCGCTATTAAATATACATATGCACGCCCACACACAAACACGCGATGCACCCTTACACTCATTACCGGAAACACTCCTATTAACACTCCACACATTATATAACCACCACACGCACAGGAACACACGCGCACACATACTATATACCACGAATTATAGATACGTCTATTTAATAATGCATTGCTATAACACATTAATCCATCCTAACTACTAGCTATATATACATTTATATATATATATACATTTATAAATATACTAATTTAACAATATAGTTATTTAGAATACATCACGCATATTCGTCGATCTCGCAGTATATATCTCTAAGTCGTGCGCAAGGATGGAGCAATGTGACTTATAGCAATGCATTATTAAATTGACTTATCTATAGTACATCGTATCTGTGTGTGTGTGTGTGTGTGTGTGTGTGTGTGTGTCTGTGTGTGTATGTAGTGTATACTCTAAATATACTTTATACGGTATACATATATGTAATATTACAATATTGTAATTTTAATTGTAATGGTTTATTTAAACACTTAAATATATAAAACATATCTCAAAAGTGTATATAAACAATATACATATATTCAGCAACACAGTTTCTATTGATGAGTTTACATATATATATAATAAACATAACGAGAAAAAGAAACAATAACGAACGACAATACAATAATAATAGTAATGATTTAGATTTATATAGCATTCAGTTCTGCCTACGTAATAATGGTATATTTAATCTATAGATTTAAAGATTAAAACTATAGTTTTAAAGGTGGAGTGATTTTGGATATTCCTTATATTGATAGGAATGGAATTCCGATGTGATATATTACATATAGGTATATATATATATATATATATATATATATATATATATACTATAGCTAGATAAATATACTATAGATATAGATATAGATATACTATATAATACAGCTATAGCCAGCGCATAGATCGCGCGTGCTAATAGAAAACATTGAATACCATATACACATCTAGTGACCGCCCCTAGCGATCAGCGACTAGCTACTTCCGGTACAGCGCCACCTAGTGTGATGATTATTGATTATTGCGCGCAACCATAACGATTAGTATTACGTAACGGTAAACAAACGGCGGTGTGGGGCGCAGAGATTGAGTATCGATATAGGCTAAAGATAGGCTAACGATCGCGATATTCGCCGCCCGTTAATCGCGCTTAATGTTTGCGAATAATCGCAACGTCAGAATTTGGATGCAATATTCGCGCGAAGTGTGACCTCATCATAACGTTAACACATCGGCGCATGCGCACAGACACGCGCTTTATTCCAACATTATTTAATACATTAGTTAATACATTAGTTAATAGGCGATATTTTACCTACGATATTCTATATAATACGTATGATAATAATATCACTCATTTATGGCAACTATATTTATGTCGCACTCTCTCTCTATCTCTCGATATTTATAATATATAACTCCCCCTGTTCTCCTATCCCTTCTCCGTATAGCATACTACATATATCGGCTATATATATATTGAGGTGTTACCCTAATTTACGAGAAACAGATATTTCGGAACAATTATTCGCGCGCGAGTTCCGTCGAGTGGAACGCGAATGTAAACGCGTTTATCATTACGATTTGTATGTAATCAAGCAATACGGTTAATGACGCAATACACTCGATTATGTAATGCGTACTATTACCGGGCATTAGTGGGCCATTGTTCGGGGCGTAATCGCTGTCGTCATTATTAGGTTCGTGTAGGATTACAATTGAAGTGGGCGGGATGAGGGAGGAGGGAGGGGCGTGGAGGAAATTACTCGTCATAGTCAGTGTGGAGGTAGTGCCTATAATTACTGTTGTGGGCGCGCTGGGGGCGTGTGATATAGGCGTGTCGGGGGCGGGGCTAACGCGCATACAGGCTATAGTAGCAGATCACGGCGGTAGGTAATCATGAATCCTGTTTGAATCCTATTTTAACTACAGAATACCACCCTCATTTCAGATAATACGGTACAGAATTAGTGATGACGGAAGAAGTATGAGTAAGGGGGGGGGGGGGGCAGGATGGAGGGTGGTATGTTGGGTAAATGGAGGGAGAAAGGTTAGGATGAAGGGATGGCTGAGGAGGTAGTGAAGGAGGAAGAAATGAATAGTAAAGGAATGATGAATGAGAAGGGTGTAGGGATTGAGTAATTAATAAGAATGAGGAGGAGGAAATAGTGATAGAAAAGGGAAGAGGAGAGGTAATAATAGTAGGTCGTCAGCTTTTATTGTTATCTCATAGTTTCTATGGGACATGCGCATATCAACATAGATAATTATATTTAATATACTGTAAATATATGTCATCTTTTTAAATATTTCTAGCCTATTTATTATAATTATGCTAATACCATGTCATCATTTATGAGTTTTAAATGTCGACTACATACATATATGGTATCATTATAATGTCTTCTTTTTAAATTTATTATTATTTGCGTAACTATTTATTTGTTTTATTATTTCAACTTGACGCACATAAACGTCCATCGTTTTCTGAGTCAATAAACCTTTCTATTATTATTATTATTATAATATATATAGCCTCTTTCATAATATATATATATATATATATATATATATATATATATATATATATATATACACGTGTATACAAGTATAGCTATATCAGTGGTGATTGTTAATATTTGTACTAGACTTTTCAATTATAAATGATATAAGCCACGCCCCCATATAGATCACGTGTTATATCTCATCGTTTGGTGTTTTCAGCCGAGCCGACATTTAACATGGTATATATATATATATGGATGATTCGCTATAGCTTATAAATGTAGCTATACTCATAGCCATACTATAGTACATTCTAGAATCACATCGATCACAAACTTAAATAACATAAAAATGACCAGAACCATTATCTGATGTTAACGTCACGCTTGAATGAGTGCGAGGTAGTACCATAGCGATGTGTGTGTATCACGTGCTGTTGGTGTTCTGGTTGAGCGTAATCGGAACTTAGATAAAGTGTTCGCTTATAATAAAATGGCTCTTCAGTATACTTGTTAAGCCGCTCTCGTGTTAAGACATCCGTGGTTTTAACGAGAACCGGTCATTTCGTATTCACAATCGTACAGCGTAACTTCCATTACTTATATTATTGTGAGATATATTGTAATGGTCCTGACGGGGTTTGATAATTAATATAATATTATAATATTATTATAATATTATAATATTAATATACAGTCAATTCTCGATAAGTAGGACTCGCAAGGGACCGCGAAAAGTTTCCGACTTAGCGATATGTTCGACTTATCCGAGATTCAGAAGATCATGAAAATGAGACATGCTACGCGCAGCGTGAGTTAAAGTGTCACCAAAATGTGGAATTATGCGACAATCTATAACATGAAATGTCGTATTCAATAATATTACTTACTAAAATTATAATATACGTTATTCAAATTAAACATTTCTGACATTTTATAAAAATTCATACTTATCCAGTATAAAAATCATAATATTGACTATAATATGTGTCCGACTTATAGAAAAGTCCGACTTATCCAATCCAACATATCCGACTTATCCGAGTAATTTAACATGGAACTAGATACATATCCAACCAAACCAACTAAATGTATCCGACTTATCGAGAAGTCCTACTTATCCATAGTCCGACTTACCGAGAGGTGACTGTATATATATATATATATATATATATATATATGTGAATATTAATTATAACTGCGCAATAAACGTGTCTATTATTACAGTACGGTGCGTCATAACAAGTAACACGTGACATCGATGACATAACACACGTTACGCTACGTTACGTAATGTAACACGTGATGTAATTAAGTGACTGTGTTGCGACCCCCCCACCACTAATTACGCGCGGTTCCATTACCTGACCGAGAGAGCCGCGCTAGGTAGGCGCTTGACCCCTGACCTGCGGACACCTGAAGCACACGCGCGCGCCGATATCAATACAGTCACGCCTATGTGTACACGCATACGCATGTGAATCATCGATATAAAGACAGTTTCTTTATATCGATAGTGTACAGTTGACATTATTATATATCTAGAATTATTATGAGGAGTTTTTCCCGAGTTAGCTGGAACTTTTCTATGAATGGAACTACAAATTTACCAAAACATTCTCTCCTAGTATTCAGTATACATTGTACAATGTACACTGTACAATGTACACTGTACAATGTACACTGTACAATGTACACTGTACAATGTACACTGTACAATGTACACTGTACAATGTACACTGTACAATGTACACTGTACAATGTACACTGTACAATGTACACTGTACAATGTACACTGTACAATGTACACTGTACAATGTACACTGTACAATGTACATATGTATATATATAAATATCGCGCTCAAATAACTATGCATACAAGCGCGCTTACATCCATGCGTATACATGTACGCCGTACCATGTGTATATGCTCGTCTATAGATGCGTGCGTGTGTGCGTGTGTGTGCGTGTGTGTGGTACATCATACGTATGTGTAGTAGTGCATAGGCAAGTTATATGTATACGGTACACGGGTATGCGGTATCATATAGCTACGCGTGTATCATGCACCGTACATCATATATATATAGGGTATATAAATATATATATATAGTCTGGGGTTTATGGCTCAGTGGTACAACCAAACTCTAGTAAGCCAGAGGTCCCAGGTTCGACTCCAGGCAGTTCTTGTTTTTCTCTTGTGTTTATCAAGAACTTATTAAGCGATAAATCAAAACTAAAGAAAACAATGTTACTATTAGTATTGTATTGTCCGGGCCACTCCCAGTTATTTGTAACACGTATAGGTCTATGACTTCTTGAGGGGTCCATTTGTATCCGCTATTTGTATTGTATTCAATATATATATATATATATATATATATATATATATATATATATATATATATGAGATTTCTATAAATAAATATTATTATTATTATATATATATATATAGGTATACACGCGTGTACTTATGCCTTCAAGCCACCGCTAGTCGTCTCTAGTATCGCGCTGCCCATCTAGCGATGACGTCATAGCGCCGCGTGTGTTACGCAACACTTATCATCGCGCATGTGTTTACATACAATACACGTGTATATATACAATATAATGTATAGTTTACTAAATAAACAAAAAAATAAATAAACAAAATATCGAAGAAAAAATAGATATTAATTGATACCAAAATCGACATTGTCGACATGGTACACATGGTACACAAAAACATATATATATATATATATATATATATATAGTGTGTGTGTATATATACACCCGCGCTTCGCATCCGTATACACATACGTACGTACGTATAATCGAATGAAATAAACGATACGCGCGTTTATACAAATACGAATATATACACACAAATACAATAGATTACATAACATCACGTTTACGCAATACCGCCGAAATGTTACATAACTTATTGTTAGCTCGTAATGTTCACTCGGGTATAACCACTTCGATTACGTTCATACTTTCTGATTACTGTTATATCGCTCACGCGTGGTGCATGTATTTAACAATATTACACAATACAAGTACTTATTATATAATACGAGTACCTATTATGTAATTAAAGTCTGGTGCGCAGTAGTACCTACCTAAACGCATAGTATATCCACAACACACACCCGTACACACACTCACACAAACCCGTACACACTCACACACACATACATACACACACTCGCGCACACACACACACGCACGCCCACACGCACATATACAGGTGACGGTATTAATATACTATTGTTATGTAATCAACATTTCGCCGCTGCTGTTGTACGATATGGAATATGCTGTATTCGTAACGTTAAGTACAATAGTGTGTACACACACCGGTTCTATTGTGTGCGACTTCAGATAATATCTCACTCTTCGTGATCGTGTACATAAACAAGCATTCGTTATGTAATCAAATACCTTATATGTTATATATATATATATAATTACTTATATATTTATGAAATAATATTTATAAGTATTAATATTATTATATTATATATATATATATATATATATATAATTATTAATCAGAATATAATTAGTTATACGTGTTTATATGTGTGTATCATATCCTATATTATGATTCTAGTGTGCACGCAATTATATAATAGCATGGAATCATAGTAAAACAATTCTATATTTATATTTGTTACGATATTAATAGTATATCAGAGATAACACTACAGTCTGCCGTAAATCAATTGCACGATGCGAATGTTTTTTTTCTTCTCGTGCGCATCTAATTCAATTGTTTATGAAATATATATATGTATATATATATATATTGTTATTGTTATTTGGTGGAGTCCTTTCATCCCATCCAGGAACTTAGATGAAGTTTTCACTTATAACCATATATGGCTCTAGTGTCCCTTCGAAGCCGCTCTCATGTTAAGGCATCCATGGTTTTAACGAGAGCCGATCATTTATTTATACAGAATTATATAAGATCACTTCTAAATAATATTTTAAGACCCATTTTATAAATTTAATTAATGGTCCGGACGAGGGTCGAACCCGTGGCCTACTGCTTGTGTGTCTGACGCCTTAGCCACTGAGCCACACAGGCAGTTATATATATATATATGTATATATATATATATATGTATTACGGTACAAGATTAACTACTTCGTAGTGGTGAGATACACTGAGATCGGATGCCCTCTTGTGGAGGAAACTCTACCATACTAAACTATAGTAGAATATACTTGGCTATATATTATACTAAACTTTATTATACTATATTGTGAATAGTTAACTATAACCGCTTGCAACCGAATGTTTGTGAAACTCTACTTCTCGCTCTACCGCTCTCTAACAGTCATTACAGTATAGTATAGGAAAGTATAGTATAGTATAGTATGTTATGGTATGGTATAGTACGGTATAGTACGGTATCATCACCGAGATGAGGAGGAGGCTGCTGATGCTGCGCTACGAACCCCGTTAATCGGTACTTGAAGATGACAAACCGCGGCGGCCAGAAGTTGTTGCGTGGCGCGGGACGTACAGACACTAGCGTCCAGACTGGACGAACGGGTCTTAGTACCGGCGGCCGGAACAGCCAACCACTCGTGATCTTCCGTTTCCTGTCCTCTGCCCGTGTCCTGTCCTTTACCATCCCGTCCTTCTCCTTCTTCCGCTGCTCCTCTCGCATCTCCATCTTCATCGGCGCTTTCCTCTTCGTCATCGTCGCACGTGTCGCTGTCGCTCGACTTCGTGGCTAGATCGCGCACCGCTCCCGCACCCGCACCGCCCCCGGATGTTGACGGTGACTCGCTTCCGCTAGCCGAGTAGCCGTCGCTTCCGGTGGCCGTGGTCACCGTCTCGCGAGATCCCGACGCCGCGCGCGTGATAGCCGCCCTCATTTCCAGGAGAGCGCAGTGCACGCATCTATTGCACATCAGTTTAGTGCTGGTCGAGTTGAAAGGTCGAAGGTCGGGCGCCGATAACGCCAGCGAGGGGGAGTCGAACGACTTGGACCTTCCGGAACAGGCGGGGAGTTCGAGTCTTACGGCGGCGGAGGCTGATGTATCGAATGAAGATGACCGAGCTCTACTGCTGCTGTTGCTGGAGATGCTGGTGGAGGTTGCAGAGGCTGGGATGTTGGGTACCAGTAGACTATAGGCCGCCAACTTCTTCTTAACTTTGGGCGCCTTCTGTTTGCGGTGACCGACGCTAGGGTGAGCTGTTTCGTCGTCTTCCTCATCCTCTCCCGAGGTCACGGCTTCCTGTCGAAGGAGGGCGCCACCGGGTCGGGTTATCTCTATGGACGGGGACGCTGAACGAGCTTTTCTACGGAACATTCGTAGCATCTCGCCGCCTCGTTCTCGGGATAGCGGGTTTAGCGCAGGTATTTATAGATAGATACAACTAGGTCAATCTAGGTAGAGCTCTATGTATATTCCGCTACCTAGTACCTGCACATCCTCCTCCTACTCAATCGTACACCTTACTATACACCTGCGTGTGTGTATGTGTGTGTGTGTGTGCTATATTGCACTGTACCCAGCGATACGATTATCTAAGATATAGCGTTTCAATTACGTGAACAATTACCTACTACGAATGCCTGCGCGGTTTCATTCACGGTTATAATGGCGTGCGTTCGACGGGGGCGTGGTTTATACGCTAAGGGCGTGGTTTAATGGCGTAAGTCACCGAGAGTCGTAATTCGCGGTGAGGATTTTTATATTGTTATCTAATTAGTAAATTTACTATCCTATTAATTTAACTATATATTTATATAATACGTATTCTGAAATAATTGCATATATATATATAAATATATATATATGTGTGTATGTGTGTATGTGTGTATGTGTGTATGTGTGTATGTGTGTTTGTGTGTGTGTGCGTTCGCACACAGTGTGCGTTCATATGAGTAGGAGTTTATACGTATTGATTGATATCATATTACTAAAGAATAATTGTATTCACAAATACTATATATATATATATATATATATATAAATATAAATATATATATTATAGGATATAGGTATTATAGGCCTATATAGTAATTTACCTATACATATTAAATTTGAATTATTATAAAATAAGCATGTAACATTCGCACACATATATATATATATATATATATATATATATATATATATATAGTAATTATTTAGTAAATACAGGATTCATTGTTAAATCTAGATGTAGGACAATACATGTAAGGGGCGTGGCTTATTACAACCTGCTCACCTGCAGCGCATAGTAATATCTACACACATATCTCGATACAATACGTACATTGTTTACTTACCTACTGGATCGAGAGGGTTGCTCGAGCATTCGTTACAATTTGTTACAAACATGCCTGTCTTTCATTGCATTTTTCCTGCTATGTCTATACATTTATCATATCGCCAATATCCAGATCCACATTGTTTTTCAAGAAGGTTTTTCTAAAAAGGTTTTGTGAGGGCGCCTTACCTTCGTGTTACCGTTATTCGGATTCCACAGTAGGATTCCACATATTCCCTATAACTTTGCTTACGATACCTTTGTCACTTATATATCAGTGACTAGCAGTTACCAGCATATCGAATTATTCTTTCGCTTATAGTCCATTGATTAATCGGATTATTAATATGTTTACTAGGTCGTATAAACTGTTATCATGGATGACACGAGGAACAATATATTTCAGAGTTCACAGTGAAAATGATAAAGATAAATAATAGCGGAATATTTTATTATTTTTATTTTGGTTGAGTTCTCCAGTATCCCATACAATGTGATTAGATTGAGATTTCTCATACGTTCAATTAAGTAACTATGTTCGCTATTTGATTACTATCGCCTTGTACTTATTCGTTACACTATGCTGTATCGGAAGTAGTGGACGTTGTGGTCAATGTGGTAACGCTGCTTGTGATTGGATACATATATTAAATCACATATATATATATATATATATATAGCCTATATATTTATAAGCCTCCATATACCAAACATGTTAAATGCAGTCTCTGATTTTGTCTATTGGAAAAATCAACAAATAATCACTCTAATATAGTATGCTATAGGCACACATATAGTACGGTATAGCATCCTACACATAGTGTAGTATACCTACTTTAGTAGGAGTTCATTATCAAACTGTACCGGGTACTGTACCAGATGTTGCGTAATACCACGTCGTCGTACACGTATGACGTCACGTAATGACGTAAATCATGATATTACATCATCTATTAGAATATCTATGTGTTATCGTTTAGTTATAACAATACACGTTTAAATAACACTAAATATATTGCACTTCTTATCGTTTATTCTAGAAGGCTCCGAAATAAGATTTTACGTGTTGGAGCGCGCGTAATAATTTACTCAACTTTATATTCTAGTTTAACTACAGTTTAACTACAGTTTACTACAATTTAATTACAATTTAATTATATATATATATATATATAACTAT
>OZ025245.1:12186960-12229460 GCA_964019155.1 Osedax fenrisi
AAAAACGTAAACATAAAAATAATGCAAATAAAATCAATAACAATTAGGTATTTCAAGATATATAGTATATATTTTATACAATATTATTTACGATTCAACACAATTGATAATTTTCACGCACGAATTCATTGACACTGCTCACATATCCGTAGATATATTATAAATTATAAAACTTTCTTTGAATATAATACACATATTTTAATTAGAGTTATTCATAAATCACCTAAATCTAATATCATAGATGTTAGTGGTTTTCTTTATACAAATTTGCATTTATATTCCGTACAAATATATGTGTTTTTGTTGTTGGTGATTTTAAAATTAACATTATAAATGCTAATATAAATAAGTAATTTTAAATAATATATATATATATATATAATATGGATATATATATATAATATGGATATACAACAGTCTATAGGCTTACACCAGTTAGCGATGGTATCATAATTAATGATATAATCAATTATATAAACAATCACATTACTATATATGTTATCTAAGAGTGTTATATACTAAAATTAAAATAATTTAAAAATTTTAGAAAATTAATAAAAACGTATTATTGATTATGCATGGTGTTATATTTATACAAATATTAAAATAGATTTATATTTTACAAATTTATTTTTGAACAACTTTATAAATGTAAATATCCAATCATTAAAATAAAAAATAATACACAAATTAAAATACATTGGATTTAGTCGAGGTTAAAAAAAATGCAATAAATTACAAAATAAATTTATAGTAATGTATATAAAATTAAAAATCCCGACGTATAGAATTTATTATAAAAATATAAACATATTTCAACAATAATACGTAATTCTAAATGCTTATATTATTCTGCGAAATTGAGAAATAAAAATATAGTCAATAATGTATAATGTATAATGTATATATATATATATAATTTATAAATAATGTATTAACAACATAGTAAAAAAATAATAGTATATCGAATACGCCAGCAACCAAGTTATGTAATGTATGTAAACAACATATAACATTTAAGTTATAGTGGCCAGAACTGTTTACAAATAGTAAGTGAATATTCACATTCTACTATAGTAATACCAAAGATTTTCCGAAGGAAAATTGCTTCGCAAAATATTTGGTAATACTACATATCAGTATACTAATATATATATATATAATAATAATAATAATAATAATAATATTTATTTATTGAAATCTCATATATATATTGAATACAATACAAATAGCGGATACAAATATATATATATATATATATATATATATATATATAAATATATATATATATATATTATTTATTATTTATTATTGAAATGAATAGCATTCAAATAGAAATGTGAATGCTATTAAATGCAACCGATGCATATTGTAACCACTATAAGTTGAAACAGTGCACTGTTACAGTCTCCATCCGTTGTTACAATAACAATAGCAACATTTAACGAAATCACCCTCAGCGACGTCTCGACTTCAGTAAAATACTTTCATCACATAATGTCAATAACAAATACTGGACTTGGGTTTGGTTTGGGTTTGGTTTGGGTTTGTATATGTATCAATTCTTATCGGACATATAACTATAGTTGTATATGTATACATAGGATACGTATACCTAAACACATGTCGCTATATTATTATTAGTACTGTACTTGATATCAGGTCACCTATGATCATATTAATGTTTACTTGCAGGGTTAAGGGAAACCTATATATATATATATATATGAAATTATTCGTTTAAATAGTATTTTAAATTATAAAATTATGGATACACGCATATACGATACATAACGCATAAACATATCTGTATAATGCACAGTGTACATTGTACAATATACAATATACATATTATTATATATTATATGTACTTTATGCAATATAGTATTATATGTTAATACGCAGAGCACTACTCGAATCGCACACAATAAAACAATGTAATAAAAGGTAATTGTTATATATAGTAAATAACAGTAATTCTACGGTAATGTTTATACAATATTTATCTATATATATAGAGCCTACATAAACGTCATAATGTATATATGATCCCAATATGATATATATATATATATATATATATATATATATATATTTATCTAGATATTGCTTCTATTTGCAGTGAATTACACTTCATTATTGATTACATTGTACAATAAAGTTTTCGTTTATGTAAAAGCCCGATATTGCCAGGGCATACTATTGTAATCATAATAATACTTATAATCAGATTGGTTTATCGTAATAAACGAAAGTTAAACCATATATACATATATATATATATATATATACATAAATATAGGAGTTATTCTGAACGTGTATATATATCTATCAGTTGGCAAAAGGACATGGAAAAACAAATACATAGTAATTCACTAACGATAGAGTAAAGTAAATTGTAATTCTAATGTTATTATAGTAAATAATTTATAATTCTATTACATTACAATTACTACCCTGAGAGTTGCCGCAAGGAATCGTTTATAATAGGATGTAATAGTATAATAGGATGTAATGTCAGTGAATTCAATATGTATTATATACAATATTTGTATTTGTCCGGATAGCTATTTATGTACACCTACCTTGCAATAGTATAGATTTGTTGTGAAACAGGAAAACACCAACGAAGTATATATATATAAATACTTTTGATGTATACATATTATTATTAGTATTATTACACAATCGTGCATAACAGTATTCATTCATAATTCATAATTAACCTATTAAATGTACATTATCTATATGTTTTAGAAATATTTATTTTAATTGTACTATATATATAGTATATATATATATATATATATATATATATATATATTATATTACACATAAAAGCTTTCAAAACCTTTACTTAATAAAATATCAACACGTAAAACAATCAAAATGTAAGTTAGTAACTTAACGTAAGTTATTAATACTCTATCAAGTTTCATCTGAAAAATGTAGTAACTTAAATTTTCCGACATAAAGTGTTTCAAATATATCAGTTACATACAAAATAATACTACCATATTTACATATATTAAAATAGGCAACATTATTAATTTTATAAATAAAATGATATTATTTTTATAAAATATTCCTATTTTCAAATATATATTATATTATAACTAATATATATATTAATAATCAATCATATATTTTAATTTTAAATTACAAATTAATTTTCTTTATTATATAAATAAATCTATCTTAAAATGTAAATTTATTGAATAATTAATATCGTTTTTCAATTTTATAATTTCCTCACTCTAGTATACAAATATAATCATATTAATAATTAAGATGATAACATTGGAAATTTTGTCTAATTAATTGCTCAAGATTTAGTATATAATGTTTAAATATTATGTATAACATAATATTAAAAACATATACTTTATGATTAACATTAAAATGTTATTGCTATTTTATTTATTAATTGTAATAATTTAAATTATAAATGAGATAAGTAATTCTATAATATTTTATGAAGTTATATCATTATTTATTAAAATTCTCAAATAAATGGTATCCTTAGATATATATTATCACAAAACACTTTAGTTCGAAAAACTATACAACTAAAGGTTTCCAAACATGTAATAGATATTATACAAAACACTTTATCTCGAAAAACTTTATAACTAAAGTTACCATAACAATTTTATTAAATGGATATGGAGTTTAATTCACAAAAACAACATTATTTTGTAAAAGTGTACACACATACTCGTATATACATCCACACACACATACACCCACACACACGCATACACATACGCATACACATACGCACATACATAATCACTTACTTGTACGAAACTTGTTTTCTAATTTGATAACTTCTATCGAATTTCTCATTGACGGAAAGGCGAGTTTCGAGAATAGGGTGGAACTGATCTCCTGCGATTGAATATATTTAATGTATATTAGGCATATATATATTTATAATATATTCTAATAATAATTATATTTATTAGAAGAATTGTGTTGGTTTTCTGTTTCGTTTTCTAGTTTATAAATGTACGTTCTATATCCCTATAATCATGTACACATTCTCTATGTATTAATAATATATTTTAAAGTTGAACAATTTTATCGTCTATAATAATATCATTTGTATACATAAAATAAATGTAGGTAATTGTCCAACTATAATGAATAACATGTTTGTGTGGCGATATGATAGTGCAAGTATTAACAAGTGCAGGATGTATGCTCAGCAATGGTTATTTGTAATACTCGCAACTAGTTTCTTTTCAATGGTATATTTAATTAATTATATAGGGGAGGGAAGGGGGTAATGGCCGAGGACGGAGTAGTGGCCGTTTTAACGCTTAAATGGTGTTTGATAGGATAAAAAGTTCTATATACAATATTTAGATAATCAAAATATTTATAATACATAGAACATTTTTTTTTAAATAATTAATTAATTACTCTAATTTATTACATAGTCTTTTTTTGTCAAATTTTGAGAAAAAAATGATTATATATATTTATGCTTATTTATGTGTAAGAGTATGTGTATATATAATTAAATCATTGAATCAAATAAGGTGTGTATGCATCATAAATATAATAATTTAATATTACATAATTAACAAAATATAAATCGAATACATTACGAGACACCTATCGCATTTTCTGGTACTAGCGGCAACTACTATTGTAGCCATATACGGCCTTGCCTTATTTTAGTGATTTTTGTAATGCCTAATCAAACGTTTATATTATTAGGTTAAACACTTTATATATACAAGTGAAATAACAGTATTCTAGAACTATATGATTTCTAGTTAATTCAAAAAAATAAGAGCCTACAATTCAGTATTTATCGATATATTAGAAATCTTCTGATGTATATAGGCCACTATAGTACAATACGGAGTATACTCCTTTCCCTCGCTTATCAATGATTTAAATATTTGTTTCAAAGATATCGAAGATATTAATTTATTTTTTCAAATATAAATTAATAAAATATATGAAATATAAAATATATTTTAAATTGTATTTAAATATCATTTTTGTTTTATTAAAATCCAATTTATTTATAATTTCGAATTAAAAGATGTTTTTTATATTATTTATTTCGATATTTTATAATATATTCGTTTATTAAATTATATTATGAAATAAATATAATCATATTGAAATCACTAATTTAAAATTAGTTGTTTTCATATATTTTTGTATCAAATTCAAACGTTAATCTGGACTATTATGCAACACAATAAAATCACTCAAGCGGAACATGACAATTTCACAAAATATTCGATAACAAAGTCTTCACCTTAGTAATACATAGTACCTCATATTCTAGGGTGTATACATATATCGTATATATATATATATATATATATATATCGGGGATTATAACATTTAAAATTACTATATTATAGTATCACATATATATTATCATACCTATATACTTATATTATATTATAGTGTATATATGCCATTTACAAAACAATGTATTTTATTTCTATTTTCGATTATTTTTACTTTATTTTTGATTTCCATTTTCGATAATTTTTCGTTTATTTTTAATATATAATTTATTTCTATTTGCGATTATATTTCATTTATTTTTACGTTAATTGTAAGTCGTTTTAATTACTTTAATTTGTTAATTTTGTATATATATATATATATATATAGTTTATATTATACTTATTATTACATATATATGATGTACTGTATATTCTAAATATAATATTCGTATCTGTGTATTTTATATGTAATAATTGTATACTATATGTTATAAATTAGTATATTAAATAGTATGTATTTCATAGTTTTATTATAATATATATTATATTCTATAATATGTAATGGAGGGGTAAAAGTTTATGCTATTATCAATACTAATTTTCTTGATACAACTACATATACTTTTAATATTATTTCCTAAACTAAGAAAATATCTATCATATCCATATGAATGGGATCACTACTTTCGAGTGGACACGTGTAAATAGATATGAAACGACCCGTTTTTAAACTCTCCAACTTGAATTTTTTTTTTAATATTCGTATATAATTGTTTACGCAGATGTAATAACAATACTTCATTCTATCCGACATACATGTATAAGAAATAATAGGTTTAATAATACACACAATTTCAATAATGTAATACTTTATTTAAAATATATTCATATTTAATCCATTTTTAATTTAAACAAAATGGAATTCTTAACAGTATACTATACACAATATAAAACGTATATAATTTATAGATTTTTCATATATATATATATATATATATATATATATATATATATATATATATATCATTAATACATCATTAAAATAAGTTTATAGAACACCATTCGTTTTTACGTATCCTCAAATATATTAAGATAACAATTGTATCGTGAATTCACTTACCGTATCTTTAGAAAATATAAATTATATTATATTATATCTTAATATATATATTCCCTCAATTTATGACCTAATTATAAAATCCAGTTCCTCGTCCCCCTATTAATATTAGCATATTCATATTTATACTTTTAAAATAATCGCATGTATACGTTATTCCCCTATTTGCATACTATATTCTCATCTTCTCTCTACAGTGAAGTTTTACTCCCCTCTTTTAAACATGATGTCATCACTCCCATTCTTAAACAAACTTTTAATAACCAACCATAACCAACCCTAATATATTATGTAATTACCGTTCTATCTCCCAACTGCCTATTATTAGTAAAATCCATGAAAGAATTGTTGTCAATCAAATAAATAGGTTTATCTTACTAAACTCCCAAAAACCTCCTACTGCAAAGTACATTTTTAAGATCATTCAACTGAAACAGCCTACTTCAAATCTTGAACAATATATATGCCAAATTGTCTCCCTCGCTATGTTGGCAAATTATTCTCCTTGATCTCTTGTATATTTGAATCTATTCGCTATTATATTCTTATCTCGAGACTTGAGATGATTGGCATTAATTGTAGTGCCCCTAAGTAGCTTAACTCATACATTCTAAAATTATCATCTTCTGTTAAATTCTGTTATTTCTATTCTGACCTACCCTCTATGGTGTCCCACAAGGTTCTGTCCTTGGTTCATTTCTATTCTCCATATATATACCAACATTTCCTTGCGTTTTCTATCATATATATGCTGATTATATCCAACTCTACCCTACAAACAATTTTCGCTGTATCTACATAGTTTATCTACATAATATTTACTATGTGTATGATATATGTATTTTATATGTAGTTTCTACGTATATCATGTACATAATAAAATGATGTACCCGTGGCACACAATATCAGCATATAATCTACATAGAGTTATGTAGATGATATGTACACTTGGTACATAATTTCTTCATTATATATTATGTACCAGTGGCACACAATATCAACATATAATCTACATATAGTTATGTAGATGATATGTAAAGTTGGTACATAATTTCTTCATTATATATTATATACCCGTGGCACATAATATCAACATATAATCTACATATAGTTATGTAGATGATATGTAAAGTTGGTACATAATTTCTTCATTATATTATGTACCCGTGGCACACAATATCAGCATATAATCTACATCGAGTTATGTAGATGATATGTACCTCTTGTACATAATGTCTTCATTATATAGTATGTACCCATGGCACATAATATCTTCATATATAAACATATAGGTTTATAGTAGGTATACCTACTAATAAATTATTTTTCAAAAATTACTTAATTACTTCCGATGATAGGATCCTGTATATGACAATTATTATTAAGCTATTATAATTATTAAACGTATAATAATTTAAGTTATTGTATACTAATTGTATAATAAGTAGGGGCGCTGCAACAAGGGGGATGGGGGATATGTCCCCCCACTTTAAAATCTAGGGGGACCTCCTATGTATAGGTCCCTCCTCCCACTTTTACCAAAACATTTATTTTGATTGGTTGGTCCCCCAACATACAAAATCTTCCAAGCGCCCCTAATAATAAGATAATTCAATGATAAGTAAACTATTGATTTCACTAGTGATATAACTAGTGATATTCTCAATCACAATATTATTTACTTTCAACATACAAATTAATAAAATTGGTATACACGGTCAAGTCATCAGTTGGTTTATTTATTTTATTTCATTTAGAACCTCTTCGCTGAAAATTAAATCTTCGTAATCGTTATCTCCTTATTATGTTAACATGGTTTTCCATATTAGGGCTATGTTATTTGTCCTATATTGTTCATTATTTATATTCTTCCTATAAAATAATTATTTCGCAAATATCCTAATATTCACTACCATATTTATGTAGATGATCTACATATATATATATATATATATATATATATATATATATATATATATATATATATGTGTGTGTGTACTTTCCTAGTTATAGTGATTATGATCAGATTCAAATGTATATGTTTAATTGTAATACTGATCTCACTGAATAGTTCTCTCATAACTCTATTTACTTAATTATGACTAAAACTGATACTATTATACTATCTAGACCCAGTTATCATATATCAATCACTCATCCTTTTTTAACATATATTCCTACTTATAAATCAATAACTACCCTTGGTTTCAATATAACCTCTCACCTTGACAACTCTACATAAATTAAGAACATGATACGCACTGTAAACTATTTTCTATATAATATTAGAAAATCTCATTATTAACTTACGTACGCCATGACTAAATTATTAAGTAACTCGCTAGTATTCAGTAGACTTATCTCTTGCTGTTCAATTATAATATTCATCATATTGATATTGATGGCGTTAGATTATCTTGTACTTAAGTACTTAAGAATTCTCACATGATTTCATCTAGGAATATATTGAAGGGTATAGGTAATAGTAGACATCATTGATGTACTCTAACCGTTGATTTGAACGAATTGTCTATGTTGTTATAATGATGATTAGGTATAGGACCTACCTATCAAGACTGAACTGGAATTGTTACTATATAAAGCTTTAATCATTGTAATTATTTCGTGATGTATATCACACTTTTAAAGTATTGACCACAGTCCTATATGATATACTCAGTAAAATGCATTCATGAAATCAATGAAGTTATAGAACAGATTCGTATAGGAATCAAGATGCTTTTCTATAAGGGTTCTGATATTTGTAATATGTTCGATCGTATACGAGAGTATACTCAGTATACTGAGTACGGCGTACTCATTCCTTTCCAAAACCTTACGTGTTCCTCAGATATAATTGATTAGACTTGCGATGTTAAAATGTTAGTGCTATAGGTTATACGTTAAAACTGCATGTGTGGCTCAGTGGCTAGGGCTTCTGACACACAAGCAGTGGACACGAGTTCAAGCCTCGTCAGGATCATTAATTAATTTTGGGACATTAGAGCCATATATGGTCGAAAGTGAAAACTTATCTAAGTTCCATGATGGGATGAAAGGATTCCACCAAATAAAAATAACAAATAACAATACGTGTATTATATAAATTATACCAGGGTTTATAAAGTAATAGTAATATTCAATTACTATTAAATCACGAATGCCTCAATAGTTTCTATATCTACTTTAATTCGCGTGTATATTTTTTAATATAGTAATATCCCGGGGGTAATATATATTGAATATTTTTTTAATTATAATAACTGTAAAATATTAAAGATAGGTAACAAATACTACTTCAAACCATATGGTTTATTTGACAAATACCTACACGAGTCTACTCTGGTTTGTATTGTATTATATTGCTTATGTAATAATGTATAAAAATCAAATATTTATATAGTAATAGAAACATATTAATTAATTAATTTAACAATATATATATATATATATATATATATATATCTACCTAGCTTATAGCTTAAGTATAATATATTATTATTTATGATTAATTTCCTAATGATACTATTTCACATAAACTATAGTTCCGATTATTATAATAGATAAGTATATATATATATATATATATATATATATATATCTATATATATATATATATAGGAACATATATCTAAAGTTAATTATACAGTTTGGTATTCCATTGCTACAATTGTTAATATAAATATCCAATTACTACCATGTTTTTATAGATTCTATTATTATTGTTATTATTATTTATTATTATTTATTATTAACCCTGATGTCAAATTGATTGCCTTATTTTTTAGTAATAATTACAGTGTACTTACAGTTGTATTATTCTTCAGTTATAAGGTAAATTATTGTGTATTTTATATTCAAAAGAATATATATGTACTACTTTTATTTTATATTTGCTAAGGTAATTTCGTAATCGTATTTTGAAATTAATTTTTTAAAATAATAACGATATTTAATATCGTTATATCGATATTTAATATCGTTTATTAACGTTATAATATAATATTATAATTATAAAATGATTAAATCATTATTTTATAATTATTATAATAACTTATTATAATGAAAAAGAATATTTTTCATTATTTCAATTGTTTTATATATATTTATTAAATTAATTTCATTTAATTTTAAAATAATATTTATATTTATCATATATATATTATTATTAAAATAGGTATTATTTATAGTGTATTATGATAAGTATCAAATATTGCTCATTTAAATTTATCATAATTCATAATGAAATACATTTTATTTATAATTATTAAATGTGTATTATTAAAATTTATCATAATTCATTTTTTTTAAAGTTATAAAATTGATCGTAATTCATTTATTTAGTATTATAAAATGTAAACCTTGATGTCTTATTTAAATGTATCATGATGAAATGAATTTCATATTATTTATAATTAATAAATGTATATTATTTCAATTTATCATAATTCATTTTATGTATAGTTATCAAATTGATCGTAATTCATTTATTTAGGATTATCAAATGTATAGTTATCAAATTGATCGTAATTCATTTATTTAGGATTATCAAATGTAAAACTTGGAGTATTATTTAAATGAATTTCATATTATTTATAATTAATAAATATATATTATTTAAATTTATCATAATTCATTTTATGTATGCGGTACCATACATTATAATAACTATAATATTTATCAAATTGAGGGTAATTCATTTATTTAGGATTATCAAATGTAAACCTTGGTGTATTATTTAAATGTATCATGATGAAATGAATTTCATATTATTTATAATTAATAAATGTATATTATTTCAATTTATCATAATTCATTTTATGTATAGTTATCAAATTGATATAAATTCATTTATTTAGGATTATCAAATGTAAACCTTGGTGTACGAAGTATTTGTTAAATACCGGCTCACTAAATGACAGGTTTTTAAAGTTATATAATTATATATATATTATTATAATAATTATATATATTTTTCAAATTTATCATAATTATAAAATAATAACATGGTTTATCATACACACTGTATATGGTATAATTATATATATATATATATATATATATATATATATATATATATATATATATATATATATATATATATATATATATATAATTTAAGATAATAATATTATCGTCAGAATCAATTGATATATCCATTATTATTAATACTTATTTATATTTTTTAATTAAATGTAGTACTGTTTATATAAAATATATAATATAGTCTATAGTATATCAAACTGATCCTATATTATATATAGTATATATTATTCACTAAGAATATGTTATTAATAAATTATAAAAGATTACAAATTGTTACAACATTTAAATATGTAAATCTTTACGAATACATGTTATGATAAACTTTATCATTAAGTGGTTTTAAAACAAATATTATATATCATAAGATAATATATTATATATAATATAATTATACATTTTTATAATTTATATTAGTTATATATGTTAATATAAGTTTATACATATATAATATACTAAATATTTTGCGAAGCAAAGATATAACACTCCCTATGCATGTAACATAATTTGTAATACCTGATGTCGCTGCTAACAGTAGTATCGAAACATTGAAATATATTTAGGTTCGGCTCTGTTTTCATATGAAAACTTTTCATATAACAATGTTTTCATTGCTCTATTAAATTACATATAATATAAATTAGCATTTACTCACCAAATATATCTTATAGCATTTAAAACATACATATCATATTTGTTTGTTATATATTAGTAATGAACACTTAGTTTTCATCAATTAAATACTAATTTAAAGCATATTATTTAACATTTTAAAAGTGTATAGTTTTTTACGAATTTACATTATAAACAACACCTAGTTCCTAAAAGTAACCCGATATAGGTGGTACTGGGATATTTTGTATAAAAATTCGATAAACACGATTTCGCATAAGTGTTATAATATAACAGTTATATCTTTCTTTAGAAAAATATTTGCTATTACTATAATTTTATATTTTTCCAAACTTTATATAATATAATATAATATAATATGTTGATATAATTAAGTGTATTTATCTATAATATTACATTATAAGTTCATATATATATATATATATACAATTTATGTAAAGTATACATGTTATAACGATATATATAAATTATATAAATATATCATACCATATATTACGGTATTAATAATTTATGTATATTTCATATAGTACATGAGTCATGCTACGAATAAATATTGATAACATATATTATATCGTTTATTATATATATATATAAAATTAATTCCATTATATAATACTAAGCAGTTGCACTAGTGAGTTAGCTAGTGAGTTAGCTAGTGAGTTAGTTAGTTAATTAGTTAGTTAGTGAACTAGTTAGTTAGTGATATTAAATATATAAAATATGGATTGTGCGGATTATGCACCATAACCGCCTACAATTTAAATATAACTAATTATAGTATATCAAAATAATATAGTATATCAAAAACATAAAATACTTAAGGGGAGAGGTTCCCGTTCATCTAAACAATGATATTATAGCTATATCTAAAAACGCTAAGGATACATAACTATTTGAGATAATTACATACTTTTTTGTTTATTCAATAGAAACTTTCGTCCATCATATAGGATCTTTCTTTATATAATTGTAGTTAATTTAAAATTGTGTAAAAAAAATAGTCTCCATTATTTAACTATTTATTTTTTATTTTTTTTCATTAAAATGTATGTTTATCATACTTTATTTAATTAATATAAAATATAATAAATCCAACAGGATTCATATAGATGTATATGTTATACATTTACAGTAACAATTTCAGATAAAAATAATAATAATCAAAAAGTAGTATGATTTGCATGTTGTTAATAAGTGAAAAAGTAAAAACTTGAGAAAATTACATTCAAAGTTTAATATATAAAATTTAAGTTAATATAATACATACTTTACTATCAATTTCAAATAATTATTATATCGATTACGTTCATAAAACACTTTATATTGATATAAATATAATTTGAGAAATTTTACAAATTTATAAATAAGATATTAAACATGAAAAAATGTGATACTTTAACTGTACATTGTTGTTGTTAAAATATAAATATTAATCATATTTTAACTCGCACCCTTAATTGTAGAAATGATAAAAACAGATGTATTTAATATTTTATCTATACATTTAGGTACCCCCCACTCAGGTATGGCCGTATGAATGGTTACCATGGTATCTGGCTGAGAAATACTGTAATAGTCTGTATGTATGTTTGGTTAGAGATTAACAGAAAGGCTTAACTCTCAAGAAAGGGAGTTGATGTCTTAAATGAAACTATATGTTTCATAATATATATATATATATATATATATATATATATATATATATGTGTATCTTATTTAATGTAACATTATTTCTAAATAAATAAAACTATAATTCAATTAGAAATTTGAATTTTTAGCTACAGAAGAATCTATTAAATATTTATATAAATAATATATGATTATATAATATGTAATAATAATGTATTTTAATAACTAAATTAAAGATCTATAATAATATTGACCAATAAGTTGAAAAATTACAAACTGTACTTACTTTTACTTTTTTAATCATTGTATAAACTTTCATATTTATTCCATATACAATTACACATACAAATTATATATATATAAACACACCTCCATACACAATGATAGGTAGGATAACTGCTTGGAGGACCCTAGCTATGCTCTGCAATGTTTGATTGTTTCGAGTATCCGAAATGGCATTATACTTTAATCCGTAAACTGCACAATACCACATATTGATGGGAAACAGGTATGAACTAATATCCATTTGAAATCTCTGATATTATTTTATTAATTTATAAATATGACGTTAGGCTTAAAAATTGCCATATTTTAATTTCACTTAAAGCATAATATGCATGAAAATAGATTATCCATATTAATATAATATTATATTTATGGTATAAATAAATATGAACTATATTCATAAAATTTTGAAATAATACTTATTTATACCAAAATAATGTGTTTTAATCAAAAAACGAAATATAAAACGAAAAATGAACTGTGACGTCATAGTAGGATCCCAAATATAAATTCTGGGATATTTGAATTTTAAATTTAAAAAATATTTTATTCAATTTTTATTTTATATTATATATAGTTAAATAATTTATAATTATTTCATAACTTTTGGATTCTATTTAAGTTATAAACAAACATTTAGATTTACAAAGGACAATAAAAATATTTAGATAGGTTTAGTAATTTGAAATATACATGACGTATAATAATCAAAATCAATGAGGCTGTGAATTGTTCATTTTAATATAATAAATGTAATGTGAATCCAAGTATATAAATGTTATTTCTATATTATATAATGTACATATATATTCACTAATATTAATAAGAATAACCTAATATATGTACATAATGTTATTAATTAATCAAATTACTAAGTATGATAAAACTTGAAAATATCGTAATTTGTATGACCTAAATATATAGGTGTATATTTAACTTCCTGATATGCATATTGCTTGCAATATATATTTCAATTAAAATTAGTAACTATGATCTATATTTAGATGGGAGTGACATATCATATATAATATTGTATTTATATATATAATTCTATTTACATAATTATAATTTTTTTTATATATTTCATATATATATATTATATGTGTATATTATAAACTCATGTGTATTATACATTTTATATAAATATTATAATATAACCAAAGATTTTCCGAAGGAAAGATATAACACTTACGCGAAATCGTGTAATTCGAATTTGTATACAAAATACCCCAGTGCCACCTATAAGCGGGTTACTTTTAGGAACTATTTGTTGTTTATAATGTAAATTCATATTTAACTATACACTTTTAAAATATTAAATAATATGCTATAAATTAATATTTATATGATGAAAACTAAGTTTTCATTACTAATATATAACAAACAAATATTATATGTATGTTTTAAATGCTATAAGTATATATTTAGTAAGTAAAAGCTAATTTATATTGAATGTAATTTAATAGAGCAATGAAAACATTGTTGTATGCAAACAGAGCCGAACCTAAATCTATTTCAGTGATTTCGATACTACTGCTAGCAGAGGCAGGGGATATTACTAAATTATGTTGCATGCATAGGGAGTGTTATATCTTTGCTTCGCAAAATCTTTGATATAACTTTATATTGTAATCATTTATTATTTAATATAAGAATTTTTACTATAATATTGTATATATGCAAACATTACTTATATAACAGAGTTGTACAAAGTAATTATCCATATGACATTATTTAAAATAGATTTAATCTTTAGTTATATGTGAACTATACAATAAATTAGTGCATGAGAAATGCCATAAGACATATGGTTAAATAGTTTTTTAATCACAATTTATGGTAAGTAAGCTATATAATTTAAAGTAAACTTTGATATTTTAATGAAGGCGAACTTGATGAAATAGTATATAAATATATAGAGGATAGTGATAATTATACAGGATTAACTGGATACAAGTTTCAAAAATGACAAATCGTAATAGCGTATAACCAAGAATATATAATATAAGAATTATAAAATTCAATTTAATCGTAGAATATTTTCCAAGAACACAACAATTTTGCGAAGCATTTCATATAATATATAATACACTCATTCAACTAACAAAATTACAGAAATTTTTTTTTGTATGTTCAACATGAATTAAAGTAAATTATCAAATATACAAAAAATAGTAATATTATTAATAATTTATATATTAAAATTAATAGTATGTATAAGAAAAATATATAATATTGAAGATAAAATATATCATATTAATTTAAACTAATTATGATTTATATTGTATATTTTAAGTGGGTATCCCTCTACAAGTATTTCCGACAAATTACCGGAAATATTGTAACTTTAAAATGATTTTCTATAAAGTTGTAATGGGTACCCCCTTTAAAGTTACTATATTTCCGGCAATTTGCCGAATATACTAGTAGTGGGATACCCCTTAAAATATATAATATAAATATATTGTAAATCATAATTAGTTTACATTAATATGATGTATTTTTCAATATTATATATTTTTTGAAAATAATGAAATCAATTAATTTTTATATAATTAAAAATTACATTAATTATTTATTTATTCTTAGAAATTATTAAATATATAAAATTAGTATAAAAAATTATTACATAGTACATTTTTAATATATTTAATATCATTTTTAATTATAAAGAAATCATTATTTAATAATTCCTGAGAATAAATCCATAATTAATGTCATTTTTAATTATATAAAAAATGAATTGATATTAATATTTACAAAAAATTATAAATATATGTATAATTTATATATCAAAATTAATTAAAATTTATATGTTATCCCAAAAGGATGATATCATATAAAACTGATATAATGTCCACATGATATACTATTTAAATAGGTACATCAGTGTGCATACAATACATGCATTTACATGTTAATAGAATACTAGTAAGTACAAAGCCTCATTAAAAGATCATTTTATATACAATTTATATTCAATGATACATTTATTTTTGTAAAATACAGATAAAGCTACATTATATATATATAAAGCTACATTATTATGATTAGTTTTTTTTTAATATAATTTATTTCAAAGTATATATTATATATTTATTATTAAAATATGTCCACCTATATTGTCTCTTCACTTATATATATAATTATATTTATACAAATATTATATCATAATTTATTCATATACTTTTTGCATATAGCAAAAAAATTAGCCGGATAATTATGATATTTTTTTCATTATTTGCATTTACCAAGGTAGTGAAACTTTATTATTGTAAGAACAAAAATAAAGAACAAATATGTAAAACTAATAAAATATTATTAGTATCACAAAATTATATATTATATTAACATTAAAAAATAATGTTTATACTGTTTAATAACTATAAATAAATGCAAGTAATAAATTAAATTGTAAAATGTCTATTTAAATGTAAAATGTCTAATTTAAAATATAATATTCAAAGTAACATAATAATTTTATTTATTCAGTTGCAATAAGAGCTGTATCAAAGATTTCACTTCCAGTGTTATACATGGTGAGGGCTATCAGTACTAACTCTATGGAGTCTGTTCTCCGAATCAAGAATGAATAACAAAATGCCCTTCATGAAAAACAGAATGGAGATATAAATATTTAGTTAGTTTATAACTATATATATATTAATGATCTAAATGTAACTGGATTTTATTATTTTAAATATGTAAATAGTGTCATTATCAGATAATCAATATAGTAAGCATACACATATATATACTCATATACACATACATATACAGTTTATATTATACACATAAATACATACATTATAAATACAATATTATATAGGCATCATATGGTCTATTAATAGTCTTAGCCTGAATTCTACATTGAATACATTGAATACATTGAATAAATCTGTTTTTTTTGTATTTACAATATAAAAAAACTGATTCAAGGAATTGAAATCTATGCACCACACTATTAATAGACCATATGCTGCCTATATATTTACATTATAAACTGTAAAATGTAGTATGAAGTGCATTGTGACATGCCTTCATATATTGTACACTACTTCCAAAGATTTTGCGAAGCAAAGATATAACACTCCCTATGCATGCAACGTAATTTAGTAATATCCCCAACCGCTGCTAGCAGTAGTATCGAAATCATTGAAATAGATTTAGGTTCGGCTCTGTTTGCATACAACAATGTTTTCATTGCTCTATTAAATTACATGCAATATAAATTAACTTTTACTTACTAAATATATACTTATAGCATTTAAAACATAAATATCATATTTGTTTGTTATATATTAGTAATGAACACTTAGTTGTCATCATATAAATATTAATTTAAGGCATATTATTTAACATTTTAAAGGTGTATAGTTATATACGAATTTACATTATAAACAACGCATAGTTCCTAAAAGTAACCCGCTATAGGTGGCACCAGGGTATTTTGTATACAAATTTGAATTACACGATTTCGCGTAAGTGTTATATCTTTCCTTCGGAAAATCTGTGCTACTTCTTTAATCTATAACAATTCAATATATACATATCTACTCTACAAATTATATTTAAATGGACAAATGTTCCATTTGTATTGACTCCCAAAGTAACTATAAATGTACAGAAATAAAATATAATAAATTAATTGTAGATCAGTAAATAGTGAAGGAATTCATTGAGTATGTGTAATTCACCAAAACGTTAAATTAATGTTAAATGTTCTACCCCATAAGATAAATTATAAGGAATTATTAGAAAAATGAGCCTGTAATATAGAAAATAGAACTTGTATGTTAAAGAATTGTAATGACTGTCCTAGTGTAGATATTATTAGTGATTATTTAATTTATTTATTTAGATAATTTGATTATAAAGATGATAGTAGGATTGTATACTATTAATTAAAACACTAAGTGATATTAAATTTCATTATTTTATAACTAAATCTCAATCTGCATATTTAAAATCAATTAAGGACAATTTAGCTTTAGATAATAGGATTATATTATTAAATTATAGTTTTATTTTAAATTATTAATTATCAATATAGTGATATGTTCTATATATAGAATATATGCATATGTCATTATGAGTATGTATATATTTATGTATGTGTGTGTGTATATACATATTTATATATATATATATATAATATCATTTCTAAAGGGGTGTACACACCGCGAGCGCAGGCGAGCTTAGGCGAGCGCCAGCGTGCTAGCACAAAGTGGCTCGCTAAATGTTCTATTTGCGAGCCACTTTGTGCTCGACGATGCTAGAACGCTGGCGCTCGCCTGCGCTCGCCGCGATATGTATAATATACATTTTATATATGTATATATATATATTGATTTAAAATAATGCAATGATTTATTAAAAATGTATATTAATATTTTGTTTAAAACTACATTTTAAAAAATGTATTGAACCATTTTCACCTGAATTGTTAGAATTTTAAAATTCGTACCTCGCGATCAATAAAAACACGAAAAATAAATTTGATTTCACTACGCTTTTTTTGAAATATTTTGTCGGAATTTTTTGAAATATATTTTAAATATTATTTGACATTTTATTAAAAAAATGTATACATTTATTAAAAATATTTTTTAATATTTTTAAATATTTAACTAATTTATTAAATATTAAAAAAAATATATTTTTCTACATTTCCAAAAAAAAAATATTTTTATAAATAACATTCTTAATAAATCAATTGATAATTATATCTACAAATGTAAAGCCCCAATGTATACAATTATTTATTAATTATAATTAAATATTTCCAAATAACAAATTATATTTTTATAAATAATTAAAAGTCTTAAATATTACAACTATTATCTTTATTACAGTCTGATTCAACATAATCGTGAATGGTGGTTAAAGTATCTTTAAAAGATGAGACGATTTCAATGTACTCAATACTACAAGATGAATTATGTAATGTTAGTATGAATGAACTATAATATATACCTCAATTAGTTATTATCTGTAATGATAAATAATTTAAATTATATCTTTATACAAATTAAAAAGCCCTCCATAATATAAAATTATTTATATTTTATTTTATTTACTAATTAATAAATAATTAAAAGCCCCTCATAAATAATGGGAATTTTTTTGAAATATATTTTAAATATTTTTTGATATTTTATAAAAAAAAATTATAAATGTATTATTACAAATATTTTAAATTATTTTTTGAAATATATATCCACTAATTTATTAAATATTAAAAAAATATATTTTTCTACATAAATAAAAAATAACAATTAATAATTTACAAAACATTTTTTTAAAATAAATAATATGCCTTTCTTAATAAATCCCTCATCAATTAATAATTATATCTACAAATGTAAAGCCCTCATGTATACAATTATTTATTAATTATAATTAAATATTTCCAAATAAAAAATTATATTTTTATAAATAATTAAGTCTAAATATTACAACTATTATCTTTATTATAGTCTGATTCAACATAATCGAAATGGTGGTTAAAGTATCTTTAAAAAATGAGAAGATTTCCCTATACTCAATACTACAAGATGAATTATGTAATGTTAGTATGAATGAACTATGTATGTATGTATGAACTATAATATATATCTCAATTAGTTATTATCTGTAATGATAAATAATTTAAATTATATCTTTATACAAATTAAATATCCCTCCATTAGGGTGGCTCGTCAGTCATTAAATATGTTGCTTCAGTAAAAACTATAAACATATAATATATATAAACAGTAGTGTATCAACTACAAATTGTGTTATACTCAATTGAGTTGTCAATATGATGTTTAATAACATTTTATAGGAAAAATATTTGTTTTATAATTAAATTTACTGCGCATGCGTAACATTTATTTATCTTTAGTTTTACCTTGACAACCAATTAAATGATATCGTCTTTTACTTTATTTATATATTTAATATGCATTTAAGAGACTTAAGTATATTTAATTCAAAATATGGATCTAACAAAATCAGATTTTAAATTTTGTATAGTTAAAAATATTTTTATTTTTTTTAAATTAGAAAAAAATATAATATAAAAATGTTTTTATTGCATTCATCTCAATGATAATTAAAATTATATTATGGTAAAAAAAAATAAAATTGACTAGGTCGTAGACATTTTTTATTCATCTTTCCTTGAAAATATTTATTTTTTCTATAGAAATCATTAAAATTCAAATTATTCCTAGAAAAATATTTGAACACATTTTTTTTTATAATCACACAGTAAATATATATTATACATTTATTAAGAATAAAATAAACTTGATCTTAATTTTATTTTTGATTAAAAACAAAAAACCAAAAATATTCAATAAATAATAAACATAAAAAGTTTAATCCTAGAAATGATAAAATTATAAAGAAATTATTATTTAAAAAAAAAAAATGTCAGCTATTCTGTTAATAATATTTAATTCTAGTACATATATATCATATGACAAAATTCATTAATAGGAATATATTAAAAAATGTATTGAATTAATTTTGTATCTACTCCATTATAAGATTTCCTATCAATCCTATGTTAAAATTAAAAGTCATATTGACTATTCAATATTTTACGAATTAAGTTAATTTTTTTTTTATTGAATTATATTACATGTTTTCTAATATTATCTTACTGAAGCGATAAATTACCCTCCATAATATACAATTATTTATATTTTATTTTATTTACTAATAAATAATTAAAATCCCCTCATAAATAATGAGAATTTTTTTGAAATATATTTAAAATATTTGTTGACATTTTATAAAAAAAAATTTATACATTTTAATAAAAATATTTTATAATATTTTTTGAAATATAATATCATAAATATAATAATATCATAATAATAATATAATATAATATCCACTAATTTATTAAATATTAAAAAAAAATGTATACATAAATCAAAAAACCTAATAATTAATAATTTCCAAAACAAAATATTTTTATAAATAACATGTCTTTCTTAATAAATCCCTCCAGTTAATAATTATATCTACAAATGTAAAGCCCTCATACAATTATTTATTAATTATAATTAAATATTTCCAAATAAAAAATTATATTTTTATAAATAATTAAAAGTCTTAAATATTACAACTATTATCTTTATTACAGTATGATTCATCATAATCGAGAATTGTGGTTAAAGTTCTTTAAAAGATGAGAAGATTTCCCTGTACTCAATACTACAAGATGAATTATGTAATGTTAGTATGAATGAACTATAATATATACCTCAATTAGTTATCTGTAATGATAAATAATTTAAATTATACAAATTAAAAAGATCTCCATAATATAAAATTATTTATATTTTATTTTCTTTACTATTATTAATTAACTATTTCCATAGAAAAAATTATATTTTAATAAATAATTAAAAGCCCCTCATAAATAATTAAAAGATAACATTATTTATTAATTATTATCTAATAAATATTACATTTATTTTTTAATATATTTATTACAGTCTGAACTAAGTACTTAAGAATGGTGGTTAAAGTTCTTAAATAGATGAGAAGATTTCCCCAATCGAAGTTTCGACCAACGATATTGGCCAGGCAATTGGAGATTTATTGTGGCATAGGTCTAACAAAAGACTTAAACCAAATAAATGTTTAAATGATGTAATGTTTTATTTCTATTTTCATATAATATATACGTAAACAAATAAGTATGTCTTCACTGTCCTCAAGACTCACTGTCCTTACTTCACTGTCCTCAAGACCGTCGTCTGTGTAGTGGGTTCCAATGTAATACTTCAATCACTTATGTTTCTCCAGCAGTGACCGGAGTACCTCAGTCGTTGTTCGCGTATTGTATCGGTTATTCTTGGAATGCTGCCTAGAACTCATTATTTGTTATGTGGTCTCTCCATGATTTGATTAGTTAAATTTTATATATAATAAACATAATATGAATGTAGAATTTACTAGTACAAGCTATGTAGAATCTATATCGAAATCATGTAACCAGCCACATAATATGAGTGTAGAAGCTATGTAGAATATATGTCTAAATCGTGTAACCAGCAACATAATATGAGTGTAGAAGCTATGTAGAATCTATGTCTAAATCGTGTAACCAGCAATATAATATGAATGTAGAAGCTATGTAGAATCTATGTCTAAATCGTGTAACTAGCAACATAATATGAGTGTAGAAGCTATGTAGAATCTATGTCTAAATCGTGTAACCAGCAACATAATATGAATGTAGAAGCTATGTAGAATCTATGTCTAAATCGTGTAACTAGCAACATAATATGAGTGTAGAAACCATGTAGAAATTATGTAGACAGTTATGTTGATAAATTGTCAGCTTTTTCTACATAAAATCTACATAATATGTTGATGGAACTACATAGATTCTACATGGTATCTACGTATATTATGTTGTAGCCGTATGTACCATCTTCATTGAATCCATGTACTTTTAACATAAATTGTTTGTAGGGTACTTCTTCCTCCCTATATCCACTCCAGATAATTGCGTGTACCTCCTCTATTACATACTGGTTTCTCTTCAACAATATTCTACAAATACATTAAAAACTGACCTCCTCAATATACCTACGAACTCCTCATCATTCCTTTCCTTTTATCTATACAAGATTCTTATGTCATCTTCCAATTCAGTTATTAACCTTGGTGTCGTTTTAGATTATGCTCTTTCTTTTTTTAGCCATATCGCTAATATTTATAAATCTGCTAATTATCATTTATGAACCAGTGTATCCGTAAAAATATTATTTAAGAATATACTTCTTTATTATATAACCTTCCTGTTCCTTCATTTACCCATTAAACCTAATAATATAATCCATACGATTTATTTTCAATGTTAAACTATCTGACTATTCCTCTACTGACTTCTTTAAACTTCTACCAAACTGGTTACCCTATAAAAAACTGTATATAATTTGACTCTTTTATATATTCATCCACTCCTTCATATATATTTTACTTACTCTTAATTCGACCCACAACCCACTTTACACGTTCAACTTCCAGTATACATTTCGTTATCCCACAGCCATCCTCCCTTAAATTCCAGAAACGCTCATTCTCCTACATTATACCATCTATCTGGAATTTAATACCTTCATCTATACGATCTATTCAATCTCCTACCTCCTTCAATACCAATCTCAAGTCATATATATTTCCTTTATATAATATCATTATATTATTATTATCTTTTATATTTTGTTCTTATTACTTCCACTTTGTTCCGTTAGTATTTTCGTTTGTTGTGGTTGTTGTGTTTTATTTTTATTATTTATTTTACGTGCACTTACGAGGAGTTTCGTCGCTTTGTAACAGTACATTTGATACCTTATTAAAATGTAACCATCATCATCATCACCCTCCATCATCATCATCATCATCATCACAGGGTAGCATACGTAGTCCTCTTTTCCTAATTTATATTAGCTCTTTGAAATACATAATTAAATCGTTCCCTACCATTCAGTATTTTATATACGCAGACGATATGTGTCACAAATGTTGTCAATAATTCCATATCACTATCAATCTTCCATTAATAATAAACTCTCTCTATGTGCAGATAGCATTAATGTTTGGTTATTAAGAAATAACCTTCTTCTTAATACAAATAAAACTGAATTAATAATATGTCAACTTCTCCGAATAGATTCCCAATAGTCAATGTAGATAATATTCAAATAAATAGTAAATCCAAAGTTAAAAATGTGGGGGTTATATTCGATGAAAAACTATCTTTCATACCACAAATAAATTCTTTGTGTAAATCAGCTGAATTATTACTATATAAAATTAATCACACATAAAACTTGTAAAATACTAATTCATTCTCTTGTTTTTTTTTCACGCTTAGCTTATGTTAATTCACTATATAATAGATTACCCAAATGTAGGACTAATAAAATTGATACAATTATTAGATCATCTATCCGTACTATTCATAATATTAAATTAAATAACCACCTATAATAATTAGCTCCCTCCAGCATAAATTACAAATACTTTCCTTAAAAGACAGATTCTTTCTTAAATCTGTTTCATTAGTTGATAATCTCATCTATTCAAATACATATAATATATTATCTGAAAGGATATCCTATTATCGACCTCTCTCTTCCCTTAGATCTACCAAGTCTGTAAAACTAAATTTACCTAAATATAAATATAAGATAATCATGGGTATTTTATAATCTAGATATTTCTATGTGTCAGCACCTACCTACTGGAATAAACTTCCGGAAAAATTACGTTGGGAAATTAATTGCAATATTTGTCGACGTAAAGTAAAATTGTTTTACTTCATTAATATTAATATTGTTTTATATTTATTTATCGAAATTATTTAAATTAACATGATATATTTATTTATTTTCATTTGTTTCATTTTATCACACACTGTTGAGTAATGTAATTAGTTTTATATTTGTACGGTGTATAAATAAACTATCAAATATAAATCAAATCATCATCATCATCATCATCATCATCATCATCATCATCATCATCATCATCATATATATATATATATATATATATATATATATATATATATATTTATACATGTCTCAAGGTTAAACTCTCCAATTACACCTACAATCTTAAATAAAGAATTATTTTAATTAATATTTACTTAATGCTTCCAAAACTATAGTTTTCTACAAAATATATTTTGTTGAATCGTTCTCCATCTCCGAATAACGTCATTAATTGTTTTATTGATAACATTGCTATATTCCTTCCTTACTGTTTGAAACTATAGTTTCTTAAAGGGGTGATTTTTGATTATACGCTTGTCTTCATTCCTCGAGGAAATAATATGATCATATTATTGTCATAAACTAATTATGTTAATTGTCATATTTTTAGAAATAGAAAAATATGTTTATCAATTACCGTATCTCTTAATAAACTCTAGTTAATTCCATTGACATTTCACGTATATATTACTAGTCCTCACTCATCATCAATCTTCCATTATCCACTATCTCTCCCCTAAATCAAGTTATTCGTTCATAATGAACGAATAACTTGATTTAGGGGAGAGATAGTGGATAATGGAATATATATAACCTACGTATTCTAGATCATTGCTCTACTTTCTAATACTAACACTTACCTCCCTGTTTCCCATTAAAAAAATGCTCTTCTTATCGCATACCATCTATTGTTCATTCCTTAAAATACTCTTCTAAGTGCCCCTCTTATATTCCTACTTCTCTAGTACAGATATCTTCCCTTCTATCTATTAGAAAAAAAAATCTAACCTAAATCTAACCTAGCCCCATCTAATGTCAAATGTACCTTCAATGACTACACTAACTCCTTTGAACTTCGTCATTTGACCAACTCCAAGATAGACTGGAATAAGAACCCAATTTATATATCAAATGACACATACAATACATGGTCTACATCCTACAATGCATATAGATTAAATACCAATTCACTGAATTCATCAATCAGTAATTCTCAGTCATCACATCAATCTTCACAATGACATTCAACCACTCCTATTCCATCATTATTTCAAACCAATCACCAATCTCCACTTTCACCTCTATCTGCACAACATATAACATCTAGTGAATCACAATTATCACCATCAAACCTACTATCCTCATCACATATACCGTCATATATATCTTCATCACCAACATTATTACCATCAACTAAACGTTTATCTTCTTCTCCATTACTAAAGTTAGCAACACTTAACGCTTGTTCCATTAGAAATAAAGTAGATATTATTTTAAATATATTTCATGATACTAAGATAGATATTTTATGTATAACAGAAACTTGGCTTTCTATCAAGGATCTACCCATAATTGCATCCCTTAATACCCCAACTACTAACTTTATTCACCTACCACACCCCGGCCCACACTATGGTGGCGGTGTCGGTGTGCTATATTCAAATGCTTTGAAACTAATACAGTCAAGTGACCTATCACTTGATAATTCAAAAGCCTTCTCATGTACCTTTCACCCTCCTAAATGACAACCACTTACAATTATAACAATTTATAGACCTCCTAATAATTCAATTCCTTACTTCATCGATGAAATTGACAACCTATTGTCTATGATCTCCACCAACAGTATACTACTTGGTGATTTCAATATACCAATTTTACCAAACTCACATAATTCAAATAAATTTATTAATATCATAAATTGTCATAATTTCTTACAACATGTCAAGTCTTCCACATATTCATCTGGAAACATATTAGACCTAATTATATCTAACACATCTTCGAATATAATTTCTAATACTAATGTTCATAGTTTAATCACTGACCACCACCTTGTTAGCTGCTCCCTACATATCCCTAAACCAATCAGACCATCCAAGAAAGTTCACTACAGAAAATTAGATAATATAAATATTGCTAATTTTATAAATGACTTCAACATTTTGTACAACAATATAACAGATTCATCTCATATAGACAGCTTTGATAGTAACCTTAGTCTTGTCCTAGATAAACATGCCCCTATTATCACTAAAACTTATACAGCTCGACATAATACGTTATGGTTCAATAATTCGTTACACACAGCAAAACGCTTACTTAGAATTAAAGAAAGGAATTGGCGAAAATCCAAAAGCGAAAATGATTTAAATATTTTTAAACATTCACTTTCTAATTATAGAAAATTAATAAAAACTGCTAAAAATAAATATTACATAGATCAAATTAAATCAGCTGGAAAAGATACTAAGAAATTATTTAGAATATCGTCAACACTACTAGGAAAACTGACAAAACGAATACTGCCTGATAACTCCCCTTTAACTAATGCGACTAACTTTGACTCTTACTTTTACATAAAAACATCCTCAATTATAGATACTCTCCCTCGACCCTGCATCCCACCAATATCAAGCCCAATATACTCATTTTCCACTTTTTCATTACCAACCATTATCAATATCAATAATCTTTTATTAACAGTTAAATCTACATGTAAACTAGACCCAATTCCATTATGTTTATTACATTCTCTTTCATCCCTTCTTTCTCCTTTCTACAAAAAAATTATCGATCGCTCACTAACTGCAGGTATCTTCCCATCCCACATGAAATATGTCCATGTAATTCCCATCCCTAAAAACCAATCCATTGATAGGTCAACTCTTTCTAATTATCGTCCCATATCCAACCTTTCTTTCATATCTAAGACAATTGAAAGAATAATTGCTAAACAACTTATAACATACATCAATAATAATAACATACTGCATAAATTACAAAGTGCTTATACAACGGACAAGAGCACTGAAACTTCACTACTCCATACTTTAAACAATATACTACTCTTTCCAAAAAATACTCCCACCATACTGATTCTACTTGACTTGTCGTCGGCTTTCGATACGTTAGACCATAATATTCTTATTCGAAGATTAGAGAACATTGGTATTAAAGATTCTGTCCTTAGTTGGTTTACATCCTACCTAATTAACACATCCTTTTCTATATGTATAGATAACGCCATAACAGAACCCCGCCACACAACTCATGGTGTACCCCAAGGTTCTGTTTTAGGTCAAATTCTCTTTAATATATATATTTCCCCTTTACTTTACTTACTTGACGAATACCCCGATATACACTTTCACTCATATGCGGATGACTTACAGCTATACTGTAATTTACCTGACCCAATCAATAACATAAATACTATAAATAAATGCATTAATGACATTAGTAAATGGCTTTCAAATAACTCCCTACTATTGAATAGCCTTAAAACAAAAGCTTTATTAATAAATACATCCCCAGGACATCATTCCATACCACCTATTATTATTAATAATCATATTATAGAATACTCTAACCAAGCTAAAAACCTCGGCCTCACACTTGACCAAAATCTGTCTTATCTACCACATATAACTAATATATCCAAGTCCATTAATTACACCTTACATACGATCCGACTTATTAGACCTTCTATAACTACTGAACTTGCCAAACTACTAGTTACTTCCTTAATACTGCCCGACTTGACTACTGTAACTCTACTTTAAATTCACTCCCAGCACATACTATCAAAATGCTCACTAAATTACAATATAGAGCCATCAGAACCATTTTCAGGATAAAAAAATACTCAAGACAACATATCACACCTTATATGAAATCCATTCACTGGCTACCCATCCCTTACCGCATACAATACAAATTACTCCTACTGACCCACCATGCCACCCATAATAATAAACCTGACTATCTTACTGAACTACTTACGAACTACAAGTCATCCAGACCACAACGAACAATACATAAATACAAACTAAATATACCAATAACTTTATCACTAAATAAAAAACAGGAATCTTCTTTTTCTATAATATCACCTAAACTATGGAACTCCCTACCTCACTCAATTAGATCTATAGTTTCTGACCACACCTTTAAAGTCAAATTGAAAACACATCTATTTAATATAGCTTATAATAATTAATATACGATACACCGCCGAAAACTCATTACTGATGTTGATCGCAGTGTCTAAACAAATTGGTTACAAGGTTACAAGGTTATTAGAATCTTGATTATACTTTTCTATGAAACCCTATTCTTCGTCTCTCAAACATGAAAGTAGGGATCCATAGTTATATTTGGCATATGAGCTAAATCGTATACACTATATAATTAACCAACTATTAGATCCAACATATCACGTGACATCCGAATAGTTATCTTAGGTGGCAACCTATAATACTTCTTTTATTTGTAATTATTGTAATTATTACTTTTTTTTATTCTCTTATTTATTAAATATTTGATATAATGTATATATGTATATATAGATATATCTATATATATATATATATATATATATATATATATATATATACTTTTTCTTAGTATTTTAAAACTATTTAAAACTATTTTAAAACTACTTAATATAATCTTAAATTATTCTTTAAACTTTTATTTGTCTTATTATCACCTTTGATTATACTGTTATCATTCCAAATGATTGTGCTAAATCTCTTGGAGTAATATTAGATTCTAAATTAGGATTTACTCAATTCGTCACTTCGCAATGTATATCTGATAATTGTAATCGATTTAATATAAGAAAAATAAGAAATTACTTGGGAACTGAATCAACTATTGCGTTAGTGCCATCTCTTGTATTAGCTAGATAACAATAGGTTACTCATTCATTCCAAACTTATATCATGTTATGGATTTACGAGGGTTATTAAATTATCTATAAGATTATTTTTTAATATTAACAGGTGCTATAAAATAAGTATTACTAACAAGTTAGTTGAATTAAATTGGTTTCTTTCGGAAAATATGTGTACATTTATAATACTAAGAATAACTCATAATATAGTTATTATGAGAAAGCATAAATATTTAAATAAACTTCTAAATATAGAATTAATGAGGAACACTCGTCTGCAATATTATAATTTATTTTCATTACCGAAGATTTATTGATGAGAATTGGGATAAGATTGTTCGGCTGAGCTGCTCCTACCTCGTGGAACTATCTTCCCAATACATTACGCAGCATTATGAGTCATCATCAATTCAAGAAGAAGTTACAACTTGTATTGCTGACAATTTAATTAATTTATATATATTTTTTTTTATATATTCTCAACAATTGTGAGATTTTAGAATATAACGAGTGTATAACATACATGATTTACTTGATTACTGACTTATATTTATATACATTTGTTACCATAGTAAAATAATTTATTAATACTTTAATTTATTCTAATGTTTAATATTTTATTCAGGAATATTCGTATAATATTGTTATAACATTTCGTGAATAAAATATTTATATATATATATATGATTTACTAATAGATCGATTAAAAATGATTTTTATCTGTACAGTTTTATTATGGTTTATATAGTATCTTCAAAACAGATATGTTTCTATACAAATTAATAATAATTATTCATTTAAACATTACTTAGTCATGGTGTAACACAAGGTTCAGTACTTATTTCAATATTATTCTAAATTCATCTGTTACCCTTGATTGACATTTTCCACCAGTTTCCTAATATTAAGTATCATCTATATGTGCATGATTTACAAATTTATATCGAACTGCCTTTACCCTCTCTTTATTCTGATAATTATTCTTTATTGAATTGTTTAAATACCTTACATTATTGGTTTTTTTTTTCAAAATAATCTAATTTTAAATATGTCTAAAACCTATCTTATTAATTTTTCTCTTGTTAATTCCATTTTCCCTACAGTAATTGTTGATGGAACAATTATTTCGTCAACAATTCTGTTAAAAATCTTAGTTTTATTTATTATGGTAAACTAAGTTTTATCGACCAGATCTAAAGTGTATGCGGTCTTCTTTTTTTAATTTACACAAAATAAAAAAATATTAGAATTTTGTTCCTTATAACTTGTGTACCTTGTAAGCTACTTATTGAATCTAGAGTCATATATCGTATTGGGTACTGTAATCATTTATATCAATGAATTCCTTTATATTCTATAAATTGCATAAATAGAGTTATAGGTATATATACCTACTGTTTCCAGTACGCTTACTATTTCGCATACAATTATTTGATCACTCTAGCACTTCCAAAAAATGATATGGCATAAAATAGTTATCTGCTAAACAGCGATCAATATAAAACATTATTGTGATTGTTAATAAATGATTATACCTTAAATAACCTACACATTTAAAGGATTTACTGACGTACCGGATTGAGTCGAGAACATCTAGATCGTCTAACAGCAACATGCTTAGTTGCCACTAGTTCATGATGGCTAGATATCGCAAAATATCTTTTCGGTATTCGGAAGCAGCACTATGGAATGGTCTACCTCGAGAGCTTTGTGACATTCATAGAAAGTTACAGAAGTAAAGTCAAAGATTTTATTATTGGTAGGTAATTTGTATTTTATATTATTAAAATTGTGTTCACGTTTATTAATCTAAAAATTATATTTTGTTCTACTTATATATTATTTTATCGTTTAATTATTTATTTATGTATTATTATTATTTTTAAAACACAAATTAGAACTCTATTTATTATATTTGTGTATAAATAAATCACCGATATATCTATCTATCTAGATATCTATATATCTATATATCTATATATATATCTATATATATATATATATATATATATATACTTTTTAAAATGCACCATCATAAGCGAAATCGTATAGTATACTTACCGTGAATACTAAGTTTATCAAGTAAGGTATCGCCATCTAGCGTGTCGTTATTATCTTCGGGTAGGCGTAACTCCGGAACGCGTAATGCGGTCGTCATTGCGTGCGTTGTGCTCTCTTTCAGTTGACCGAGAAGCTTTCTTCTAGGAACACTGTTTTTATCTATATTAAAAGGAAATTATAATTAAATAATTATGTTTATAATTAATTAATATTTATTAAGTTATCGCAATTTCTAATTTATTGTATTGTATACATATATATATACTATATATACTATATATACTATATGTACATTAATTCACTATGTTTAAAACGAATTTGTAAGTATACATATAGGTTTATAGCCTAGATGCCTTAACACGAGAGCGGCTTCTAAGGAACATTAGATCCATAAGTGAAAACTTCATATAAGTTCATATATCCCAAATATTCCACTTACTAGTATAAAAAAACTAGTATTACTATATTTCTAAACAAAAGAATAATGAAGACCTACATATTAAACCATAATACCTTTTCTAACGAACACATTATAATATACATAGGAATATGTATTTATCTCGCAGTTTACCCTGCTTTTATATCTACAGTACATACTATATAACTCGTAATATAGTTAATATAAATCGTATTTCAATATAAACATAAGAACAATGAGACTAATAACTAACAATACAAATAATAATATTCCATATTAGTTGTAATTAAAACATATTTGGAGATTTTTATTATTCTGCTATTTACTATACATATAATTTATCATAAATTATATATCATAATATTAAATAAAAGTTTTATTTAAAAATAAAAGTAATGAATAATTGATGGATATTCATTATAAGGTATAGAGTTATAAATATATATATATATATATATATATATATATATGATGATGATGATGATGATTTAAAACACAATAATATAATAGCGAACGCTATTCTCGAATGTGTATAGGAACACTTATAGTAAAAAGATAAATAAATAAATACATATAATCAAAATAAATAAATGGAATAATAAATATTATAGAATTAATTGTTGTAAGTATATATATATATATATATATTTATATATATATATATAGAATACAAGGAGAGCTATGCGAGGCTCTTGCAGGCTACATTATAATAATATGGTGATTCATATCCTACTAATACGCGTTACATAAAGACGCGACAATATTAGGTTACGCGTACTGAATGGACATTTAAGGACATTTAAGGACATACGCGAGCGCACACATCTCGAGTGGAGTGGAGGTATTGTTACTGAGGGGGGTGACTCTACTACACACACACACACACACACACGAGAGGACTTCGGTAAGGACTTCGGTAAGGACACACCGGTGGACGATGACGTCGACGACGTAATCACGTGGCGCGTTTAGGGAGTGGCTAATAAAGATGGCGTTATAATCTGTTTAGGATTAACGCCACGTGTCGCTACTATTCAGGAGATTATCGCGGTACGCGGAAGATGATGATGAGGTTTACGTGACTTTTATTACATAACTATTTATCAGGTGTACTTATACGTATATATAATATATATATATATATATATATATATATATATATATATATATATTTGAATTATTATCATTTATATAATTATTTGAATGATATATAATATTATATATATATATATAATATTAATGTCGTTAATATTAGTTTATTTGTTTAGTAGCGCGAGTATTATACTGAATTAAATGGAATGAAAGTTTATTTAAATACTTAATAAATAATAAATGATCTCTCAAAAGTATATATATATATATATATATAGAAATACAAATAATAAAAGTAGGTAAAACAATAAATACCATTACAATTAATAAAATAAAATAAAATAAAAAACAGAAAGTAATACATAACATAATAATGAAAAACAATATAAGTATTACAGGTCGCCACCTGAAATCAATCGTTGTATACATTTCTTGAATATGTTATGATATTTTATGGATCTAATATAAGGTGTGAATTCAATAGCTTAAGACCAATATAAATAAGGAGTCGAGTATTCGTTTTTGAAGGACGGAGAATAAGGGTAACGAGAAGATGATAAGCACGGTTTCTAAGATATGGAAGAGAAGATATTTGTTTTAGAGAAACATACATACAGGAGGGGCATTTTGAAGAGTATATTGAGGAATGAACAATAGATAGTATGCGATAAGAAGAGCGTTTGTTAATTGTGAACAATGGAGAAAGTGTTGGTATGAGGAAGTAGAGGAATGATCTCGGATACGTAGGTTATATGTTGTACGGATTGATGAACGAATAACTCGATTTAGGGGAGATATAGGGGATAATGGAAGATTTATAAGTATGATAGAGAAGCAGACATATATGAAGTAGTGATGGCAGTAGTATGAGGAAAGAATGAAAAAGTAGAATCAAAATATAAACCTAATATATATATATATATATATATATATATATACACTTATATTATATAATGTATATGTTAATGAGTATTTAATCTATTGCATTATTCTATATCATCTCGATTGTAATGCTAAATGCACTCATATTAAACAACACATATTTATGTAATACACATTTATATATAACAAAATATCTATATATATATATATATATATATATATATATATATATATATATATATTGTTATTTTTTTATTTGGTGGAGTCCTTTCATCCCATCTAGGAACTTAGATGAAGTTTTAAATTATAACCATATATGGATATAATATCCCTTCTAAGCAGAGCTGGGCACTATACTCAAAAAATGTAGGATAGATACAATTACAATTACACACTTTTTTCTTATAATAGATACAACTACAATTACTTTAAAAAAAATAATAGTAGATACAATTACAAATACAGAATTTTCTTAGTAGATACAAATACATTATAATTATATAAAATATATATAAACATATAGATTTATAAATTATATAGATATATATTATATCATATGATATATATTATATCATATAATATATATGTATATATATATATATATATTCATCGATGTCGAATTTGATAGTACATATCAAGGTACATTACACGGAATAATATCCCGAAATGTTTGCTAGAAAGTTATTTTCTAGCAAGTTGTAGTGGGACCCCTTTTAAGTCACTATATTTCCCGAAAATTGTCGGAAAGTAATGGGATAACTCACTACATTCTCCTTAATTTATCAGCTGCCTTCTATGCCCTTGACCATAATATCCTTATAAATGGACTATCCTCTATCGGAATATCTGGTACTTCACTCGATTGGTTCATCTCATGCCTAACTGGTCATTTGTTTACCAAATTAGCATAAATTCACTAATTTCTAAACCTCGTAAAGTTACTCATGGAGTACCTCAAGGTCTGTCTTTGGTCCACTCCTATTCAATATCAATCTACTTCCCTTATTTAAAATTATTGACAAATACCCCCACTATAGATCTATAATCGACTATCACTCGTATACAGATGACATACAATTACACTGTAGATTGATTGACCTAACAATGCAATACATTTACTTAACAACTGTATTACTGATATACATAACTGGCTCACCAACAACTCCTTATCACTAAACTGTCTTAAAACTGAATAATTGCATATTAAAACATATACTACTATATTCCTTCCACCACAAATTACCATTAACAATTTGAGTAATTCTTATGCTAATAAAGTAAAAACTCTTGGTATATTATTCTACCCAACACTAAAATTTCACATTCCGACTAAATCATTATCAGAGTCAATTAACTACATACTACAAAACTTACGAACAATAATACCCTTCATTAATTTTAATACTGCAATCTTCTCGCTACATCCCTCATTCTACCCCACATTGATTACTGTAATTCCTGTCCATATAGGGACATATATGCCTCCTCACAATCTAATAAATAAACTCCAAGCCTTAAAAACACAGCTATCAGATTTATATATTTTTCAACATAGCTAAATATTCCATACAACATATATCTCCTCTAAGAACCAACTTACATTGGCTGCCAATAAAATCCAGTATAATTTATAATATTTCACTTATCATACATTTATCTACTCACTATAACACACCAGACTATCTCGCCAACTTACTAACTTCCCAACATAACTATTTACAACAACAAAATAAATAAATTCAAATTAAAAACTCCAGTTCTATCATATTTAACATCTGCCCACCATAAATCTTTCTCCTTCCATACTCCAAAAATCTGGAATGATCTACTTCACCATATCCGGTCAATTGACTCAACTGTAATACTCAATTTAAATCTCAAAACATGCCGTTTTCTCAATAAATACATTAAAAAGCACGTCCGAAAACTTCCATGAAGAAGTTGATGGAAGTGCTTAAACGAATTAGATAACTGGTAACAAGTAACTAAAATGATAGTTAACTTTCTAGCAAACAATTCCGGACATTATTTCTGGAAAAACTGGTTGTGGGATACCCCTTTTAAAAGGACATATTAAACACTTACACCTTATAACGTGTTCTTCAATAAATGATATAGAATAAATTTGTTGACATTTAATGACATGTAATGATACCAACGATGAATCTTTTAGTGTATACATTGGTTGTACACACGCTGGTATACCAGAGTTTATTTCATCTGAAACTATACTATGAGCCATTACATACTATAGAGAAATATACATTATTACAATATACTATTTTTCAACTCAAAATAATCAGCGACCTTTAATTTCGAATGTTCAACACGAATATAGTAAATTATCAAATATACAAAAAATAAATTATTAATATATTATTAATTATTATTATTTAGATTAATCATATTTATTAAAATGTTTTATCTTTCAAAGTAATATATAATTTTGAATTATAAATCAATTAGTATATAAAATATATTATCAAAATAATGTCTTTGTTTTCAAGAAATGTATATAGGTTAATGCCTATGGGGTTAATGGTTTTTGAGAATATCACTATAATTGATATATCATAATTTATAATATGATAATATAAAATATTGATACAAAATACATATGATGTCCAAATGATATACTATTTAATAAAATGTATCCATTTACATAATTGTCTTAGTAGATACGTATCGTAGATACTATTTATGACTAATAGATACGATTACAAATACTTTTATAATTTTTATAATAGATACAAATACAAATACAAATGTATCTACGATACTGATTTTGTGCCTTAATAGATACTGTATCGGCGATACTGCCCAGCTCTGCTTCGAAGCCGCTCTCGTGTTAAGGCATCCGTGGTTTTAACGAGAGCCGATCATTTATGTATACACAATTATATAAGATCACTTCTAAATAATATGTTAAGACCCATTTTATAAAATTAATTAATGCCCCATTAATGTACGAGGCTCAAACCCGTGTCCTACTGCTTGTGTGTCTGACGCCTTAGCCACTGAGCCACACAGGCAGTTATATATATTAGTTTCTGTGCGACTATATATCGACTATGTATTGACCATGACTCATCATCATAGTTATCGATACATGCACACTCAGTTATGTAACATAACCAAGTTATTATCTCTTTTTATAATAGGATACCGAGCATAACAATCATTATATATATACATTTATATACACAAACACACAGTATATATATATATATATATATGATGATGATGATGATGATGATAGTGATGAATTAGTAAGGTTTATTAGGTACCGTTACAAAGTGATAATACTCCTAAGTAAAATAAATAATAATAATAATAAAATACTACAATCACAAAAAAAAACGAAAAAAACTAACTATGTGAAAGTATTAAGATCGAAATATACAAATTAACACAAATATAATGATATTAGATAGAGGATACGTATGACTTGAGATGGGTATTGAAGTAGGTGGGAGATTGAATAGTTAATGAATGGAGTGCATTCCACATAAATTGAATAATGTAGGAGAATTAGCGACATTCTTGAATTTAAGGAAGGCTGGCTGTGGGATAACGAGATGTATACTGGAAGTTGAACGTGTATTGTGCGTAGGGAGGCGAATTGATAGTAATCCACACATATATATGCAGGAGTGGGGGAATATGTAGATATATGGGTAATATATTCGAATTGGGGATCGTTTTTATACGGGAAGCAGTTAATATATCTGTATGTTTATATATATATATAAATGTATACATAATGATTTGTATGTATACATATATATATATATATATATATATATATATATATATATATATATATATATGTATATTTGTATTATAGTTCGCTACACCTTCCCGAGTTATATATTTATACATACACCCACACACACAAATTTTCATTCAAATATGTACGCCGTACATTGTATGGTATAACGGATACCTTTATAACGAGAAGTGTATACAATGTATACTATAGTGTTCTGTTAAAATACTCTATTAATTACACCATTGCCCGTAAACTAATTAATTACAATAGATTTATGTTCGGAAAGAATACTATTGGAAACAAAATTACTAATAATATAATCAATAGTTATGTATAAAGACTTTAAGAACTTTAAGAACTAATGCCATGAATAATTAAAAATAAATATAGAATTGCATCTGGATACCGAATAAAATGTATATATATAACGACTAGAAAACTGTCATGTATCAACATAGCGAAGATACTGGATGAAACCTGAACGAACTCCCAAACGTGATGAGTGATAGCGAAGGATGGAGAAGACGAGTAATGGACAGCTAAACTTGGTAGGTAAGTTAAGTATATATATTATTTCTAACATATATTACTTGCAAAATTATCAGACTGATAGAATAAACCACATTCAAAAACCTTGCGATGGGGGTGTTTGCGCACGCGTATAGAAAAATCTATATATATATATATATATATGTATATTAATATGTTTTATATATAATATGTGTTAATAATTATAGTTTTGTTAACTGTATTGTATTATTATAATTATTGAAATTAATGTAATTTGCTATTATTTAAATATGTAAAATGTACACATTCTATAATACGATACGGGTCCGAACTAAACTATAATTTGCCTATAGGCATATGTTTAAAATAATGTTATTAAATTGTTATAAAAATCGTGTACTAAGCACAATATTTTATTTATAAACTTCGGGATTTAATGCAGCTAAACAAACAGACGAATCAAACTAAACTATAGAAATCAAACAACCCACAAATATCAATTCGTATATATATATATATATATATATATATATATAAATATATATATATATATATATATATATATATATAAACATATAAAATATTGTATAAATATGTTTTGTCTAGTTTAATGCCGTTCGATAACATAGTGTATAACATGTGTTTAATAACAATAGTATAATTGTTGTGGTATACAATTAGTAATGTTATATTATTAATAATAATGATGATAATACAGAGATATATTTATATATATATATATATATATATATATATATATATATGCACACGATGAATAATCAATGAAGGCTTTATAGGTGTCTTATTTAGGTGTCGTATATATCGAGTTACCATAGATAACTAAATAGTATTATTATGATTAATATTTTTATATATAAACATAATATTTATATAAATAGTATATATAATATATGTAAAATATGTCTATATATGCATTATATATACCACTTTATATATATATATAATTACCACTTTATTTACATATTTAATATATATATATATATATATATATATATATATATATATCCAGGAACTTGGATGCTGTTTTCACTTATAACCATATATGGCTCTAATGTCCCTTCGAATCCGCTCTCAAGTTAAGGAATGTATGTTTTAACGATAGCCCATCATTTATTTATACATTGATACATTATGTAATGGTCCGGACAAGGCTTGAACCCGTGTCCTACTGATTATATGTATGACGCCGTATAAGGCTATAGCCAACACAGGCAATTATTTAATAATATTTCATAATGTATAATATATATATATAATAATAATAATAATAATATCAGAATTTAGGCATGACTATGGCCAAAAGAAGACCACGAAGAAGCGAGTTGTTTATCCAGTAGTTTACCCACTTTCCTAAAGAACATTTACGAGGAGAAAAGTATAGTAAAAGTAAAATTAAAATTAATATAATAAAATAAAATTGTAAGTTTAAATATAGTAAAAGAGTTATATTCAAAATAACAAAATTATCAATACACATTTAATTATTTAGTTTTCTATTAGAATAATACATTTATAAAAAATCAAAAATATTAAATTATTAAATTTATATTCAGAATAGCCGACAATAATTGTAAATAATGAGTATAGATGGCGTATCAACTTCGGGGATATGGGTGCGTCAGGTCAAATACCGCAGAGGTCATATTTGTTCCGAGAATAAGAACACTGGCAATACTTGACTCTCACTAAAGCATTGTATACACTACAGTATTGTATACAAGTATATCCTTTTCCTCGATACGTACATTAACACAAAAATATCATCCACTCCGTCATAAAAAAAAACACAATATAAAATAGAGTTAACGTTATTACATGTGTTATTCTAATAGATTATAATCTTAAATAGTTAATTATAAAAATGATACTTTTTATAATGGTAATATTTTATTATAAATACTATTAAATTCGATAAAATAACTTTTTTAAAAACTCCTCATAATTTCATTCTTCATGTAATAAATAAAATGTAAGGTAATTCATATAAAATAAAATAACTAAAATAAGATAAAATACTTAAAACAAAACAAATTAATAATTCAACAAAACGAAAATAAATATATAGTTATTAACATACAAATATAAATACAATTAATACACAATAATAATCAAATACGTAATAACAAATATGTTTGTAATTAATACTCTAAATTAAATTTAATTAGTATAAACATTTATATTCAATTATTTTATAATAATTCAAAAGTTCAAATTTTCATAATTTTATATGTTGTCAAAAGAATATAAAGTATGTGTTATTGTTATTAATTTTATATTAAGTAATGGATGTAAAAAGAGTAAAATATGTTTGGTAATTTATATTAAGTCAACAAATATAAAAAAATTAAACTAAAAGTAATTACTTTTTTATAATAAGTCAAGAGTGTCATTTTATATTATGTCAAAAGAACATGAAAATGTTTTTGGAATTTTATATTATGTCATAAAATAAATAAAATAATATGTAAAATAAATGTAAATAACAAAAATAAAACTAAAACAATATAAAAAGTATCATTAGTCAATTATATATAAATGAAATTAAATATAATTTAAAAAATAATAAATATCATTAGTTATCTATTTTATCAAGTTAGGTGTTAATAAAAGTTAATTGTCATCATTCAAATTTATCCTAAACTAGATAAATAAAAAAGTTTTCGTTGGGTTATAATTCTAATTCAATGACATAGTATCATAAGCCTTAACCTTGAATAGATTCTGTAAGTTTGATGGCAGTTAATGATTTCTTGCTCTAAACATATTTTGCAGTATTAAATTCAACACTATCAGTAAACTTTAATGAACTATAAAGTGTATACAATTTTCTGTACATTATATCACCATTATATATAGTTTTTAGTGCTCTTGTTTGTAAACATTAATTGTATTGACTATTGTAATAAAAGTATTACCCCAAATATGATAGCAGTCATTTAAATGAGGATAACAATGCATTATACAGTAAGACTAATGATTTATTATTTAATTTAAATTTAACTTTGTTTAAAATAGCAATAGATCCTCTATATAACGTTTTTTTATATTGTATATAAATTAATATTATCTAAATAATTGCTATTAACATTTTTTAATATAATCGTTAACACTTGAGATAACGAGGGTGTCATTACTATACTCCAATGCGGGTAGTAATGACACCCCGATGGTAGTCATGATATGTTGATCATAATTGATCGTAGAAATATTTCCAATAATCATAAATTAATATGAATTATATTTTCTTGTAAATATTAAATTCATCTTTAATATAAGACTTTAATTTTTGTATTTTCCATTAAATATCAAGGAATTAAAAATAAAAATACTTTTATAAAAACTTATTACGTAATTTTTTAAGAATATATTCACAAAATCAATTAATTGATTTAATTTATTTATATTGAAAATTAAGGAAATAAAAAATACTTATGTCAATAAAGCTTGTGATTACCAACAACTTTCGTATATAAATACATTTAATTGGACTTGTAGTTTTTGAGATACGTGGGGTGTCATTACTATACACCTATCACTACTATCCACCTTTCCCCTAGCTCTTGATAATTTTGAACATAA
>OZ025245.1:12231960-12299460 GCA_964019155.1 Osedax fenrisi
ACATACTCTCGCACACGCACTCTTACACACAAGTATGCCACAATTAACCTAACATGCCCTCCAGCAATGATTTCTTTGTTAGTTGCTATACGAACTCCTAGTACACAGTCTAAACAAGTATCTATATAATATATATATATATATATATATATATATGTATCTAATACTATAGAATATATCTATAATACATAATATTTATCAATTAAAATATTACATATACATATTTATATTTTATTAAAAAATATAACTATTATAAAAAAAACTATATATATATATTAATATTTAATAATACTAATACCGTACAGTTATAGTAGTGAACGAAAAGCCTACATTCTATTTTTGCCTATTATAATTAGCCTACATTAGCCTACATTGGAGGCGTATTACTTACACGTGACAGTCGCGAAACTAGTCCAAAGTACAGCCGCGGGATAGGATGTTTGGTGAGCTGTGGCGAACGTGCGAGGGAGTGCGGCATCACAAAGGGCACATACACTGTACGGCATACAGTGAGTGTAGGACAGTGAATATTGTATTGTGTGTGATTATTTTGCTTAATAATATATATACCCTGTGCATTATATATGTATTTACGTACATTATATATATATATATATATATATATAATATGATAATTTTGCATAAATGGCATACACGTATACAGATAGAAGACAAAGTATTAAAGAATATCGAGTCTCAGCAACTACTAATACAGTGTATACCACTGCTCTCGTGCAAAGGTATTCCTAATACCCGCAGGTATTATATAATGCCTATACATATATATATATAGGTGTATAGCTGCCTGTGTGGCTCAGTGGCTAAGGCGTCAGACACACAAGCAGTAGGACACGGGTTCGAACCTCGTCCGGACCATTAATTAATTTTATAAAATGGGTCTTAAAATATTATTTAGAAGTGATCTTATATAATTGTGTATAAATAAATGATCGGTTCTCGTTAAAACCATGGATGCCTTAACGTGAGAGCGGCTTCGAAGGGACATTAGAGCCATATATGGCTATAAGTGAAAACTTCATCTAAGTTCCTGGATGGGATGAAAGGACCCCACCAAATAAAAATAACATGGTAATATATAAGTATTATTTGTGTTGTAACGTAATTTTTTTAAACATATCTATGTATTTATTAAAACGATATTTTATATGTTACCTATAGATATAACTACGCTGTTATACGTATACGTGTAGTTAGTTATTTAGTATTTACACAGGAGTGTTCGCTATATTACTGTGATTATAAGGCATGACCTAATTATATATTTGAGATTATATAATTTTTATAATCATTTATGCGCATATATATATTATTAAATATTACATACGAAACATCTTTATATTTATTTACACTATTCATATTCAGGTTTATGTAATTTACAATTGTAAATAATATATACTATATATAATATATATATATATATATATATATATATATATATATATATATATTTAAATATATATATAAATATAAAAATTATGGAATTATTAATATAATATGATAAATATTAATAGAAATATTATCACTTTTAAAAAATACGTCAACAAATGTTTCTTAAAGTTTTATAATTGTTTTATATTGTTTTATTTATCCCTATTATTTATTGTATTGACTATTTTTATCTTTTTATTATATTTTTATATTTATAATTTTTTTAAGAATTCTTTTAATCTTATATTGATAACATTTCCCTGGCCTTTTAAATGGGACATTATTTACTCTCCTCTAGGAATTTTAATTATTCATAGGAAATTAGTTTATTATAAGCTCCAGAGGAGTTCAGAAAGGTTATTATATCGGCCCATCACTATTTTCTATAGAAATAAAAAAACTTACTGATACTATTATTTCCTAATTTGAATCTATAATTATTTTATTTAGATGATTTTCTAATAGTAGTAAATATAAATGAAGTAAAATTAACTATGGCTACAATTCTACAAATGTAGGTCTTGATATTAACATTATAAAATGTGAAAGTCGGTGGCTAATTTTCGATGAGTTCTCGGGGGATGTTTTTTCGTATTCGATAAACAATATAAGTGGAGAAGAATTTGATTTACTCGGAACATCTATTGGTACTTCCAAATTTATCAATAAATCATATGGATATCAACGTTAAGGATTGTGTTAAATTGCATCAGGTAATTTAACAAATGGATAAACCACAGTGTGAACAAGCTCTCATTCGTTCATTCGCAGGTATTTGTAAAATTAACTATGCTCTTAGAACTTCTCCTACTAAATTCATATCTAACTCTATTAATAAATTTGATAATTCTTTAAGAAAATCTCTTGAAGAAATTTGCCAAGTTAGTATGAAGACTCGTGGTTTCAGGCTATTCTTCCAATTTGTGAAGGTGGTCTAGAGATTATTTTTGCCAGCAATATAGCTCCAACAGCGTAATTATATTCTGTATACCAAGCAATAACTTGTATTTCAAAATTATCAATTCCATTTGATATATATATATGGTATTTTAAGGATTCAATTACTAAGATTGTATCTTTGGGTTGTTCAAATGCTAAGGAAATTCTAGAAGAACGTATTGGCTTATAGAAGAAATTAAGTAATTCTAATTATTTAAAACATAAATATAACCTATTTAACCGCTCATCTACTAGAAATAAAACTAGACTACTTTCGCTATCGGGAGATCAAGCAGGTGCATGGTTACTTGCCGTCCTAAATCCCTGAATAGGACTGTCTTTTAATTCCACTGAATTTAGAGTACTTCTTAGACATAAGTTGGGCTAACCTATATATCTCCTATATATGCCCAGCTTGCAACAAAGTATTACTTAATATTTATGGAAACCATAGTCTGATATGTGGAGCTGGGAGTGAACGTACTAATAGGCACAATTTGTACGAAATACTCTATACTATATAATTAATTCAGCAGGTTTATCCCCATCTTTAGAAACTGTAAATTTGATCCCAGATAATATTAGACGACCTGGATATATTTCAGTAAATAACTCAGTAAATCATATGCCATCGATGTTTCAATCACCTCTCCACTGCAGAATATCACTATTTTAAGTGCGGCAATTGAGGATGGTTTTGCAGATGGTGTGCGTGATAATTCTAAAGATGGGAAAAACTGTAATAGTAGCCATGATGCAGGCATTACTTTTCTCCCTTTCGTTGCTGAGACATTTGGTACTCGGGTTTAAATTACTAAATATATCATTAGCTATATTTATAAACGATGGACTGATATATAGCATTTGTAAAATACAGATAAGTCCACAAAATTGATTTATCAAAAATTGGGTCTATACGACGATGAAGTCGTCGACAAATTCAATCCTAATATTCCATATATTTTGTATATTATACACTCTTTTGAGTATATATATATATTATATATTATATATATATATATATATATATATATACTATAATCATAAGAATATAAATCGGATGTAATAGTTAGGAAATCTTACAGAATATGACATCAAGGTACATAAGTGAAAGTTATAACTCCCGATTGTTATAATGCCAACATTAAAAACACAGTTTTGCTATTGGTTCCAATTGCCCTCTCGCCCTATACAATGAAATACCAATACATGCCGTTACTGCAGTGAAGCTGACAAACTACGATCGTAGATCAAGAATTTACAAAATAGAAAATACACCGTTACATATATAATATACCTAAACTATGCAGATGATATGATGATGATGATGATGATGTAAGGTTTGTTATGCACTAAAATAGGGCGATATGTCCTTCGACCCCTTCGCTCGTGCGGTTTTTTCTCAGTTTTGCTTTTGATATACAATTTGTATAGAACACAACTATTTTAGAGAATTCAAGATTTATTGATCATAGTTAAAAGATAAGTACTGCGTTTAGGATTATCTATATATACCCAGCAAACAGTAAGAGCAGCATAATAGCAGCATAACAGCATATGCTAGAGCCTCAAATGTTTACATTGTGCTATTATGCTGCTCTTAAATGTATATTATGCTGCTATTATGCTGCTATTAATTTCTCACGCTATTATGCTGCTGTTATGCTGCTATTATGCTGCCATTATGCTGCTATTATGCTGCTATTAATTTTAAAAGTATATTATGCTGCTATTATGCTGCTATTATAATAATAGCAGCTTAATATACATTTAAGAGCAGCATAATAGCACAATGTAAACATTTGAGGCTCTAGTATATGCTGTTATGCTGCTATTATGCTGCTCTTACTGTTTGCTGGGTACAATAGATACATATATAATGAAATTAAATTACCAACATATAATTTAAATATATATACCTATAACTCTATCAATAGAATACTAGATAATGTGTACGACTTAAAATATCTAGTAACCTGGAAATCAAACTCTAAAAAAGACTTTGCTACGATAGTAAAACAATGTTATAAATTAATATTTTCAAATAAACTATCGAAACCATACATATGGAATATGGACTCGTAAAACCAACGATTTAAATAAGTGGATTGAATGCTAGTTTTGTCTCGAGTATTACCTATGGTCCATAGGACATGGGTAATTCCTGTAAAGATAATCTATCTAATGAAATGCCGTACTGCGGACCACGGCTTATAGCAGTGGTCATCAGTGATACATTAAAGCAGCTGATGTTAGGATGAAGTTAGCTTGATACTACGGAATATACGATGATTAGATGGCGAACCTTCCCTTCCTACAGGAAATGTGCTTTATTAATAGAAATAGAGACATACGAGATAACGCTTTGTTGATAATCTTAAATTAAATACTAGACTGACAGATTGGTGAGATTGAGGAAGGACATTATTGGACCGTGAGGGGAGGAGAAAGTATTGGGAATGGTTTATAGTTATAACTCTACAAAAGTAAGTAAATAAGTAAGTAATATAAATCACATATTTACATAACTAAGAAATATTATAATATGTAGGTATACGTATACGTATATTGTTATTATATTATATATATATATATAATATGTATATATATATATATATATATATATATATATATATATATATATATATATATATATAAATATATATATATAAATATATATATATATATATATATATATTTAAATGTATAATTATTGTATTTGGAAGAGGTATTTAGGAATATGAATACCTATATTTAGGTGTCATTTAAAACGTTAATTGATAAACAAAACAATAATATAATACGAGGGTTCTTAATAAATTAGTTTTATATTATATTATGATTATATTAAACAAATACCAATGTTACTCTAGATTTTAACAATATATATATATATATATATATATATATATATATATATACATAATGAAAATTGTGCAGCGCTCAATCTGCTCACTCTGAATCTGATTTCTCTGTGGTAGCTCCACATTACTGGAATTCTCTTCAATATGACATTAGGTGTTTAAAAACCCTGTCGATGTTTAAATGTAAATTCTCCACGTACCTATTAACATTGTAACCTACCCTCCCTTTTCCTTCATTTTTATTGTTTTTTATTTAATTTATTTTTGTTTCCTCCTCATGACACCCATAACCACCACGTGATTTTGTAGTCAATAAAATATTAAAAAATAACAAAATAAAAATATATATATGAATACGTATACGACGCGTACTACAGCATGTAAACATGTTAACATGTGTAGACATGACGTGTAGACTGTTAACATTTGAGTGTAAATTACATTATTATCTATGTATTACAGGGTAAATTAGATCAATGGCTATAGCCATGCATTTATGCATTAATAAACCAATAACAAAATTTATTTAGCCACGAAACCAGTCCGTACAAATTCATACGTTTGCAAATCAGCACTGCAATAGGAAATATTTTAATATAATACAATTTGTTTAAGAAAATTTCATTAATTGCGTTATAATTTACCATTAACTCTCCGCTATTTTTACAATAGCAGATAATACAATTCTTACATAATGGATAATACTATTCAATATATTTAATTTGAATACAAAAGTTCTTAAATATTAGGTGACATTAACATAACACACAGTTCGTTAATGTAAACTACCCTAGGATAGGAGCTCGTATCTATTACCTTTGTGATATCTACAAACACCCCCGCATTGACAATGACCCCCTCAAATCCCCGAGGAGGAGGAGGAGGAGGAGGAGGAGGAGGAGGAGGAGGAGGAGGAGGATGAAGACAACAATTATCTATATCATATATCGCTATAGCGACGAACAGGAAGAGGGGAAGGCATATAGGTTAACATATTATCTATTCGCAATTAGGAATTTATATAATTATTTAGTTATATTTCGTTTATATTTATATTTCCGCATACGTAACAAATACTTAACACATGATTACCACGTGATATTAAGTATAGATGTATTGTTCTTAAAGTATAGATATATTGTTCTTAAAGTATAGATATATTGTTCATAATATACATACATATATATATATATATATATATATATATATATATTGCAACTTATCTGGATATAATTATAGAGCGATAATAGCCCCAGTTTTAAGTGTATTTACATTTTAAGTGTGCATGTGTGTTATGCAATAGTCAATATATTACGCAATAATCAATAATTTAGAGAGAGAGTGAATATAAATATAATAGTGTATTATTATCGATTTTAAATTATACAATAAGTATTATATGTATATGATTAAGTGTGTATATTATATATATATATATATATATATATATATATATATATATATATATATATATATATATATGGGTGTTATGATTGTTTATGTATGTGTTTATATATTTGTGATTGTATATATTATGTTGTATTGCTATTTGTTGTTGATATATTTAAATTACGAACAAATATACATACAAGTGCATATACGCGTGTGATACATATGTAATCATTATGTGAATAATATTAAATAATGATCAACAACAATTTAAATAGTTAATAGTTAATTGTTTAAAAAAAATTAAAATATAATTTTAATTTAGTTTACGAAACTAAATTGTTTCTCTTCCACCCATTAATAATGCTATATATAACTATATATAGGTCACCATATCAATTATATAAGTAGAATATTGAATTAGTAGACTACATGTCTATGGAAAAGAGGATGATTACATAATAGGACGACTAAGTTGTAATAAATAACCACGAATTAGTAACACTTACTAAGCCGTGAACGCAGAGATAAGCCGCTTCTGCTAATTCACTCTATCGCACACATACACACACACATACACACACGCATACACACACGCATACACACACGCATACAAGCGCTTCAGTTAACCACCGACACACGTATTATCACGGCATCGTTATCTCTACAACGCATGTTTCACTCTAAACACGCGAACACACGCGAACACGAACACACGCACGAACACAGACACACTCGCGCGCGCATACACACACGTTCACGTTAAAGAAGCTAACTCGCCATGTATTGTATTAGCATATGTTGGCGAAAAAAATTACTCGAGAGTTCCCATTAGAGTAAACAGAGCTATTGATAATAAACAATATATATGTATACATATATAAATGTATGTATATATACATACATTTTTATAAATTACATACTTGATAAGTGCTACTCTATATACAGGCAATGCATAGTTATCTAGAATAGTTAGTATACCTTTAGGTCTTACACATTCACCATGAATAGTTAGAAGGTCTTACGAGCCTAATTATAGTAAACACCTATGTAAAATAGTATACATAAAGTATATCTATAATCCACAATTAATGATTCAAATATAAAATATCACCTTCTCGGAATTTCTATTCTTAGGATTTATTTTTAATATTGATTACATCTAGGGGCATCGGAACAGGGGGCGGGTGTATCGGACCCCCCCCCCCCCCCACCTATTCAAAAATATGGGGGGGGGGCTAAGTATGTGTTGCCCCCCCCCCCCCCATGAAATATGTTATAATAAATTGTATATATATATATATATATATATATATATATTAAATCCTGTATATTTTCTTTGTTAATACACATTTTTGCTGAAGAATGTTACCAAAAATATGGGGGGGGCTAATTATTTACCCCCCTCCATGAAATATGATAATATTTATGAGAGATAATTGTTATCTGGTGATATTCAGAATGAAATTATTCAACTATATAAAACTGAATTATTAAATATTTTATTGATATATAATTATATATATATATATATATATATATATATATATTAATTGTATTTCTCGATTCAATGTGATGGAATTCAAGATATACACGGAAGTGAGAAGAATATTTTGGAGGTTCGTTATTTGACATCATAACTAGAAATTAAAGAAATATATATATAGGAATATGCAATATTACTGAGGCTATAACTTCGGAAGGTATAGAAAATTTAATTTTATCTGAACTTGAATATCTTAACTGGCCTAGGCCAGAAATAGAAATAGCTATTTCTAAATTAAGAGGACAGTCATATGACGGTGCAGCTAATATGTCTGGTAAATGTAATGTTGTAAATACTATCATAGTGACTAGACATCCATTAGCTTTTTGTACATACTATGGAGCTCATCCCACAAACTTAATAGAATATTTATTAGATAATTATATACATATAAGAAAATCATTTAGAGTGGTTCATGATTAGGGATTATTATATGAACAAACTATCAAATTCCGGAATGTATACAATACTAATAATAACATAGTTAATACAGTGACTCCAATATTCCCAACAAAATGGACTGCGAAAATCATGTATTAAAACATCATTAGATCAATATAGTAGTGTAATCGATGCACTGAAATAATATAAAGAATTAGATTATATTACCAATGACCACAAATATATTGAACATTTATTATTAAAAAATATGAATAAGTCAAATAGTTTTTCAATGAATATTTCAAGTTTGATATTTGAAAGCTTGGATTTACTAACTTACTAAGTCCCTTAACCAGTTGATCGTAGGGGTATGTGAATAGCTGCAACACAAGTTATATTCCATCTATCACGGTTCCGTGTAGCCTCTAATAGTTGGGTCAGATCATTTTCAGACCCACCCATTCCACTATGTTATCCAATTTTTTCTGGTCGTCCTCTTATTCTTTCACCAAAAACGCAACCTGTTATCACATTTTATTCAGACTATCATGACGCATCGTGCGACCAAAATATGACATTTTCCTTCTCTTTACTGTTGATAGGAGATGCTCAACAATTATTTGGTATACATAATAATTTGTTTTTCTTTCTCTGTAGGTAATCCCCAAGATTATTCTATAGGCTTTATGCTCAAATGCAGTAATTCTTCTTTCAGTCTTTATGTTAGCGTCCAAGTTTCGCAGTCATAAAGTAGTATAGACAATATTAGTTATTTTTATATTAGTCTTTTTTTCTGTAGTGATATGTTTCCACTCTTCCATATAGTGATTAAGTGATCTAATTCAGAGGTTTCTGTCGCCATTCTTATGTTTATCTGTGTTTCACTTTTTCAATCTTTCGTTAGAGTCGCACTCAAGTATTTTAATTTATCTAATACTTCAAGAGGTTCATCATTCATGGTTATATTTAACACTTACGCTGTCTCATTATTATCGAATTCGTTGACCAATATTTTACTTTTCTCATAGCTGACCTCCATACCATATGTCGCTGAGCACTTAAGTGCAATTGCATAGTTTGTTTGTGAGTCCTTGCAGCTATGTGTTTGATCCTGCTATCAGCTCGATGTCGTCTGCAAATCTTAGGTTACATAGTTCATATCCTCCAACATATATGGTGCTGTAATGGTCTTCTAGAGTATTTTGTATGATATTTTCTAGGAAGATGTTAAAGAGTGTTGGTAATAAAAGGCTTTCTTGTCATATTTCTATTGACATATTAAAGTTTTAAATGTTGATATTAAATGTTTTGTTGTTAACCAAAACGGCACTGTTTATTTTTTTTATGAAGATTTTCGATTATTGCAATAATATTTTCATCTATATTGAAGTGACTCATTACTTTTCATAATCCTTCGTGCCAGAATCTATCAAATGAATTTTTGAAATCAACAAAGTTATGTTATAATTATCTTCCATTTTCAATATGTTTCTCTGGCATAATGCTGCAGTTTAATATCTATTCTAATGTGTTAATTTATTTTCTTTCTGAAACCTGCTTTCTCTTCAGCTAGGATATATTATGCTATTGGATTGAGTCGATTTAAAATAATTCTCAGCATGATCTTGCTTGGGTGTGATATCAGGCTAATAGTTTTATAATTATTGAACTTTCTAGGGTCACCTTTCTTTGGTATTGGAATAATTAAAGATTGTACCCATTCATAGTGCCATTCTTTCTTAACCACTATTTTCTGGCAAAGTAAAGTCATTATTATTACCATTTTTGAGCCACCGTTTATAATTATCTCACTTGGAATGTTATATATACCTGTTGATTTTCCTTTTTTTAGACTTCGTATTGTATGTTCTACTTCTGATTTTAAAATCGGCAAGTTCTCTCCTACGCATGCACCTAGATTATCTTTAAGTATATTTTTATCTGGATTTATTGTATAGTTATAGAGTTCTTTGCACTATGCTATCCATCTTTTGACTATTTATGAGTCCCATGTTAAAATATTGCCATATCTATTTTCCACAAAAACTTTTAACGAAATCTAGGATATGATATTGAAATCTTTCATGATACCAACAAATACTAACAAAGGTAAAATTTATAAAAATATATTTTAAAGCATACATGATTATAATTATATATAATCATAATAATTATCAATAATAAATAAACATAAATGATCAGATAAGACAGTATACTGTCTATCTATATATAGATTATTCTAATTAAATTGAATAATGATAATTTGCACATATTCATTCAAGAGATAGAAACAAACGTATTTTATATTTTATATATACAATTTTTTATGTTGATTTAAGCTTAATAAATTAATTGTATAAACATATTATATAAAACATATTATATAATACAATATAACTTATAATAAATGTTTATAATAAAATATTATAATAATTTATTTTTATTTTAAATATATCTAACTTAATTTTAAGTATATCTAATTCAGAGAATAATAATAATAAATATAATATAAATTATTATAAATATGTATGAGATGAATAGTAATGAAAATTCAAAAGACTTATCTAGATAAAATAATATAACATTATTAATGTTATGTTAATATAATAATGTGATTAGATATCATCAGTTAATATGTTAATATTCTGTATCATTAATATTTACATTAGAAAATATACTGAATTGTTTGATTCCATAATGATGACAATTAAAACCAAATATGATACTAAGGAAACATCATTTATTATATTATTATAACATTATATATATATTTTTTATATTATATATATTTATAACATTATTATAAATTAAAGGAATAATTATTAAAAAATAATATAATTTATGAAAAAGCGGTTTATTTTTTAGATTAATCTTATTAATCCTATTAATTTGGATCTCTCTCAATTTGCTACACTAAACATATGTGAATAACAAAATGTATGAATAATTATCAATTGAAAGATTAAAGATGGAATTATCTATGTTCAAATCAATCAATATGTGTAATACAATAGACGAGGCAAACATATACATGATGGAACAACCTTCTGAAATTCAAAAAATATTTCCCGGCATAATGGAATTGATAAAACTTTTAGAAAATCTATATTTATATAATGTTTTATATTTATTTTCTAATATAATAGATTACTTTGTATTGTAACAAGTATTGTTATAAAAATTAAACATTATTAATTGCATATTAACATAGACCAAAGAGGTATTCTATATTAATAAGATATTAATTAGTAATTATATTAATAAATAATAGTATATATAATATAAAATAAAAATAAATACCCCTCCATAAAAAATATCATTCTGACGCCCCTAATTACATACATACATGTGTTTTATATGTAAATTAACATACACATGTATATACATGATTAAATATAATATAATGTAATTCAACTATGTTGTTACATTTTTTTGAATTGTGATATGTTTAAACAATATATAATGTAGTAATCGTATAGGTAAATTTAACAGGAAATAAGTTATACAAATAAGTTATTCTAAATATATACAAAATAAACAATCATCATATAATATATTATAAGTAAATAATGTACGGCGTTCCCTCGCATTGCACGGCGTTCAATGCACGCCCTCAATAGTTCATTATATAATACATTTAGATTTGTAGTTATATCATATACTGTACAACGTACACACACATATATATATATAGGGGGTAATAGTGTTTACGTAAATCAATATTTATATAATATACTATACTATATGATATATATATATATATATATATATTGTTGTTATTTTTATTTGGTGGAGTCCTTTCATCCCATCCAGGAACTTAGATGAAGTTTTCACTTATAACCATATATGGCTCTAATGCACCTTCGAAGCCGCTCTCATGTTAAGGCATCAATGGTTTTAACGAGAGCCGATCATTTATTTATACACAATTATATAAGATATCTTCTAAATAATATTTTAAGACCCATTTTATAAAATTAATTAATGGCCGGACGAGGCTCGAACCCGTGTCCTACTGCTTGTGTGTCTGACACCTTAGCCACTGAGCCACACAGGCAGTTAATATATATATATATATATATATATATATATATATATATATTTCCCATTATAACGCGATATTATTAGTATACGATATATTTAGATTTATTTTAAATATTATTATATAAAATTTAAGTGAAATTGTATAACTTTGTGAAATTATATGTTATGTTTTGTTTTGGATTCAAACATGTAAATACAATATTTTTTAGTTTTTTCCTTTTATATTTGTATTTATTTTAAATGTAAATTTATTATTTTTGTATCATTATACTTATAATATTTGTTACTGCACTTGATGCTAGCAGTGTGTACACGGATGTAGATATTATCTATAAACTGATTTCATGCATTAATTCATATATATATATATATATATATATATATATATATATATATATATATATATATATAGTTTAACTATAGTTAACTATATTAAACTATAGCTAGTTTAAAATTATACAAAATTAGTTGATTTTGAATTCAATGCCGTGCAACCGATAACCGGCGACGTCCTCTTACGTCATCGGTACACGAACAGTCAACATTACGTAATACACACACGCGAGCATATGTCACGTGACACGTGCGGCGTGTAAGGCGCATGCGTTGATCACAAGTATAATTGTCTATAGACGAACAATCGACATTTTTCGAAAAATGAAATAACAAATATTTAGAAAATAAAAAATAAAAAATAATTACCAAATGTAATATCTAACTTTAGATGATATCTCTCGTCTTTACGTTACGGATATTGCATAATGATGACGTAAGATACCCACGGTTTAAATCACTTAACTAGTGCATATAGTTTAATTCGAATAAACACAATATAATATACAAACACATATAGATATATATATATATATATATATATATATATATATATATATATATATAATTCCGGTTAAAACAATTTACATTTCCGTATCTCTTACATGCTAAAGTATAATAAAAATAGTATACATAGATATACATATTCTATAAATCTATTTATGTTCTAGAACGAAGGAAGCGCGTCCCCTCGAGGTTATTATGTATAGACCTTAGAAAACCATCTAACGATTGCATTGTGGTATTATTATTGTATTAGTTATGTATTACTGATAATCACCAGTGCCTAGTGTAAACGTGTTCAGCCTCTAGGCGTCATGGGTAAGTGTACTACTGGATACAGATAATACGAGGATACAGAGATCGCATTGATGATGTCATATATGTCAAGTTTAGTATATAAGTAATATACATGCACGGGGAGTATTCCGAATTTCCTTAGAGTTTAGAATAGTGTGTATTTAAATTTAGATTTCTAGTGCATACTTCATCCAAGTATATTTAAATGGTATTAATTGGTATACATTATATAACATATATGTGTTAAACTAAATACGATATCTATGTGATACTATAGTATCTATGGATAGTATAGTATCTATGTGATACTATAGTATCCATGGATAGTATACTATCGATATAAACTCTATAGAGTATTTTAATTATTTAATGATATTTAAATAATGCAATCAACAATTGTAATGATGTGTGAATTATCCCTATCACTATTACTATAGTAATTATAATTAGACTATAGTACTATAATATATTATAGTATATTATAGTATATTATACTATATTATACACGGCGCCATACATACGTAGTCCATGATAATTCTCAGCCTGGTTGACATTGTTGGGAATAACAGACATGACTAGTGATGTAAATGATGCCGAGATGTTTGATGCCGAGCCGAGACTTTTTGTTATTGATACCGAGGTGATATTTTTATTTTCGAAAAAAAACGAGCCCGAGCCGAGACGAGACTCTAAAAAAAACTAGCCCGAGCAAAGACTCTAACAAAACTATCCCGAGCCGAGTTGAGATTTTAGGTAACTGAGACTGCATCATGCTTTAAATTTGAGCATCATTTACATCACAAGAAATGACTGACCTACTGAGCGTAGTATATATTATGGGATGTATTCATATATAGTGTGGATGTATGATATATGCCTTAAAATATAGTATACGACAATATCCGGGGTATAACTAATATCACAGGTATACATATATAGGTATACCTGAACATGTATAGGCATACCTATATACTATATATATATATATATATATATATATATATATATATATATATATATATATATATATATATATATATATATATATAGTATACTATATATATAGTATACTATATATATATATAGTATACTATATATATAGTATACTATATATATATATAGTATACTATAGAATAGCGACCGAGTGCAGTGGACACACGATGTTCTCCGAATGTAGAGCGGCGCGCCACTAACCTCTATTACGTCATCAGATCACTGCGGCGTGTCTATTACGTAATAGCTGACTTCATGCTCGGTTATCGTCATCGCACGAAGGGGCGGGGCTATCGAAGGGGCGGGGCTAACTCGGTTAACTCGGTCTGTTGCCTGGTCACGGTTATATGTCCGTTAGTTAGGTGTATTCCAGTTATCACCGAGTATCTGTGTGGGGTGTAGTATAAATACTATATATACTAAAGTATACTTTGTTAGTAGGGTGTAGGATTGTAGGAGTGTAGGGGTGTATGGGTGTATGGGTTGTAGGGGAGTAGGGTATAGGGGTTTAGGTTTATACGGACGCGATTATATAGATGCGTAATATATGATCAATATCATCGATATTTATATAGTATTGCTTGTTTGGCTCAGTTGGCTAGGTGTCATACACACAAGAATTAGGAAGCGGGTTCAAGCTTAAAATAGGTCTTAAAATAATATTTAGAAATTATTTTATATAATTGTGTATACATAAATGATCGGCTCTCGTAAAACCCACAGATACCTTAACACGAGATCGGCTTCGAAGGGACATTAGAGCTGCAAGGAAATATAAGTGATATATATAAGTTATAAGTGAACACTTTAGATAAGTTCCTGGAAGGGATGAAAATACTTCAGCCAAATAAAAATAACAATATATATTCAGGATAAGAATTAAAGAAAACCTAGTATCATTATAATATGTGTAAGACGCCTGCTGTATATATTGCTATTGTAGTATTATTTACACCACGCTGTTAAATAAATAAATAATATCTAATTTACTATAGTATATATTTTATAAAATAAAACTACAAAAACATTGTCATAAGTACTTTGAAAATTAATGGTTTATTCATACCAGTATATGGTATACATAAAGTGTATATAAAGTGTACATAAAGTGTACATAATGTGTACATAAAGTGTACATAATGTGTACATAATGTGTACATAATGTGTACATAAAGTGTACATAAAGTGTACATAATGTGTACATAAAGTGTACATAAAGTGTACATAAAGTGTACATAAAGTGTACATAAAGTGTACATAAAGTGTACATAAAGTGTATATAATGATGTATATTCTTACTAATGAATACTCTACACTAATGTGTATACATATTTATATGGAAGAAAAATAAGTTATAACAAAATAAACATATATATTATTTAAAAAAAATCGTAACAATATATTTATATTTATACGATGTTGAAGAAATCAGATAATATTGATGATTATTTGATCCTGTCTGGAGCTACGAAGCTATCAACGTTTACTTTTAACGATTTTAACATTATTTATATTATATCATCATACTATGTTGGTAAAGTATCATAACATTGATAAAATGAACCATATTGTGTTCTGAATATATAATATATAATATATATATATATATATATATATATATATATATATATATACTTATAGCCTATATACTTATATAAGTTATAGGTACGAACACAAATGATATTGTCTGGTAACACATTACAAATATCAGATCGCATCAATTACATTTAATAACAATTAATTAATATTACAAAAAACGTATGTATATATATATATATATATATGTGAATCAGATAGAGTGTAAACACTCAGGAAAATACAAAAGCAAAGCTTGACTAGGTATTTTCCCACTCAACTTGATAACAGCATTACAAGAATAAAAAATAAAAAAAATATTAGTAAATTATAAAATGACAATAACTTATTTTAAAATTTCAATTTTGTATATCATTAGAACTATAATTTTGTATATATATATATACTATTGTATATATTATTAAACTTATTTGATTTGTAAATGTGATTCGTGTAAATGAAAATCGTGCTGAATAAATAAGTAAGAATATACTTGAATATTGTTATCAAGGAGAGGTCATCATTTTCAGTTAAATACAAAATAAAATATAATAAATAATAAAAGTATATATAAATAAAATAAATGTATATTAAAAGAAGAAAAATATATAAAACAAATGAAATAAATGCATAAAATATGTAAAAAATATAATAATGAAAGAGAAAAAGATAAAGAAACTAAACACAATAAAAAATATAAAAAGTTAACTAATACGAAGAGGTAATAAATAATTTAATATTTGTTTTAAAAGTTTTTTTATTCATTAATTTGTGAAAAGAAGCTGGTAATGCATTCCATATCTCAGGAGCTTTGTTAGTAAGGCAAAACGATTTTCTATGTGTTCTAATTTTGGGTAAAACCAATTTTTTAGATAAAGGCTTATAAATATTTGAATTTTGTGTAAAAAGATATTGTAAAATTATAGGCAAAGATTTAGTCATATATCTATTTATATATTTTAAGATATTAATCTTTATAATATCTTGAAATTTTAAAAGATTGAATTTTTTATAAATTGTATCTATATCTACATTAAAAGAAAAAAACAAATTTTTTATTACCCTATTTTGCAATATAATAATTGGTTGAATATTAGACAAAAATGTACTACCCCAAATAGATGAACAATAATTTAGATGACTTTCAAAAATACTATGATATATTTGTATACGATTTTGTAAAGGTAGTTTATGTTTTATTTTATTTATAATAGCAATGGATCTACTTAGTTTTGATCTGATATAATTTATATGATAATTCCAGTTACATTTATCATCAATTATTATACCAAGGAACGATAAATGATTCACCTGCTCTATAATTTCATTATAAACTTTTAATTCTAGTTTCTTTTTTGATTTAGAATTTCGAATATTATAGAGCATAACTTTGGTTTTTTTTACATTTAATGTTAATTTATTACTAAATAGCCAGTGAGTTAAATTATAAAGGTCATCTTGTATATTAGTTTGCAGAATATCAAAAGATTTACTACTGAAAATTAAATTGGTATCATCTGCAAAAATTATAGGTGTAGAATATTTCAATATATTAGGCATATCATTAATATATATTAGAAAAAGTAATGGCCCTAAAACTGAACCTTGCGGAACACCAAATGATATGCGTTCCATATTTGAAATAGCCCCATTTAATTTTACATATTGTGATCTGTTTGATAAATAACTAGATAATAGAACTTTAGGTAAACCTCTGATACCAATATTATCTAATTTATTTATCAATATATTATGATCTAAAGTGTCAAAGGCCTTTTTTAGATCAATAGATAAAACTGCACAATTATTAGTATTTTCTAACTCAGCACATACTGTTTCTGATAGGTGATGTAATGCATCTTCTGTTGAATAATTTTGTCTGAACCCAAATTGATTGTCATTCAAAATTTTATATTTATTAATGAAACAAAGAAGTCTTTTTTTAAATAATTTTTCATAAATTTTTGAGAATTGAGGGAGAAGAGATATTGGCCTGAAATTATCTAATATATTTTTATTACCCTTTTTATGTAAAGGTATAACCTTAGCAATTTTAAAACAATCAGGAAATACTCCTTCATTGAATGATTTATTAAATAGAGAACATAATATAGGACTTAATTCTGTATTAAGTTGTTTTATTAAGCTCATATTTATATTATAAATATCTGTACTATTTTTATTGTTCGTATGAATTATTATATTAAATATTTCGGAATTTGTAACTGGTGTAAGATAAAAAGTATTTGTGTTATGAGAAGATAAATAATGTACATGTAAATTTGAATTAAAACCAGAGTTAGAATTAAAATCCTTAGCAAGATTTTTTCCAACATTACTAAAATATAGATTAAAATCATCAGCCGATAAAGTTGTATTTAAATAATTTGAAAAAGTACTTCCTTTAATTATATTATTTAAAATAGACCATGTTTTTTTTGAATTATTACAACAATTTGACAGAGCTTTTTTATAAAATAATTTTTCGGCATTTCTTAGTACTGAAGTTAAAATATTTCTATATTTTTTATATTTAATATGATTAAAATCATTTTTATTAGCTATAAACAATTTTAATAATTTTTTTTTATGGTGGATACATTTTAATAAAGAATTATTTATCCATGGATTTTTAATTTTATTATTTATGATTTTGGGAGTATATAAAGGACAACATTTATTTAACATTAATTTAAACATATCTATATATATATATATATATATGTATATACTGCATAGGCTATAACATCGGTATAGTATTATAACTAGATACATCAACATCAGAATAAAGAATAATTTAGTATGTCTATATGTCTGTATATATATCATATATATATATATATATATATATATATATATATATATGTATATTTATATATATATATATATATATATATCGTATATTTAGAAATAATGTTCAATATAGATTACTAGTATACAAGTAATCAACAATTATGTAATGTATGTATATATATATATATATATACTAGTTAAAAGATAAAAGAACAATGCTATATTATACAAACATTACGTAATAGATGTATAAGGTGCAGCCCTATTTTATTAACACTATCACATATATATAAATATCTATATTCATATCAGAAGGTAATATAATAATATATAATATTTGTTTATTGTTAACAAGTTATTATTATTTGGTTTGTAATACAAACTTTGTATTGTTATTATACATTTAGTAGTTTGCGATATATATATATATATATATATATAACATCAGATTTGGCATGAAGCAAAGGTGAATGAAAAAGCATGGCTTGCCAAGTCTTGCACACATTAAGATAACAAGGAGAAAAATTTAAATAAATAAAAGCAATAAACAAATGTAATAAATGATATAAAATGAATAAAGTAAAATTTAAAAAAAATTACAAAATTTTAAAATGAATCTTTGAAAATTCTAAATACAAAATTATAAAAATTAAATTAAAATATATATATATATATATATATATATATATATATATATATATATATATATATATATACACAGTAGAAGCTCGGTAACTCAACATGCCGATAACTCAACATCCACAAAATATTTGGTTAGATTCGTATATTTTTCATGTTAACAAAAACCCTATTACTCAACAAATATAACTCAACATCGTTTTTATAATCCTAGCCTATACATTACATGTAAATATACATCCGATAACTCAACATTTATGAAAAATCAAAATATCACAAACATATGTTGTTGGATTCGTATATTTTACATGTAATAAAACTACATTGCTCAACAAATATAATTCAACATACATAATTCAACATGGTTTTATTTAATAATACATGTATATAAATATATAAACGTAAAAATACAATTACAATTATTATATTATCATACGAGTACTATTTTGAATGCATTTATGTGAACAAAACATTAATAAAGTCATTAATTTATACATCCGATAACTCAACATGAAAACTCCGTCCCGTCAATGTTGAGTTATCGAGCTTTGACTGTATATATATATATATATATATATATATATATATATATATATGTATATATATATATTATAATACATAAATGACCATATTATAATCTACTAACATATATAATAGATATGCACGAATTTCAGAGACAAATGTGCACGAAATGGTCAAAAAAGCGTGCAAATTCAGTTTGCACGAATTTGTCTATGCCTGTACATGATACATGGCGCTGCTAAGTTGATCTAAGTTGTATTCGATACCATCGGCTATTAGCAGATCGGCTACGTATACTAGCCGATCTACTAAAAGGTACCCGGCTTTCAATAACGACAATACTGACACACTATTAATACCGCACTAAGGGTGAACACACTATAGCCGTATCGTAGCGAGGGTATTAGCATATGTGATAGCACGCGTTGTGTTGCGTAGCATTAACCGTCGAGTTATGTGCGGACACGTTCTAAACTCAAGATATATTTATATATATATATATATATATATATATATATATATGTATATATACGAAATTACTAATATCATAATTAGTACATAATATTACGTAACACCGACGCGATCACGTGTCTTACACGATGTGACGTCATCATCATAGTGACCTAATCCCTATTATTAGCCTCTCTCTCCGGACACTGGTCATTACACACACACGTGCGCGTGTATATAGGTCAGTTGAGGTCAGCGAGCCACGCGGCCATAACGGTTATGCGCAATATGATTATGACATAACGCGTGCCGCGATTACGTCACACACACGTTAGTGACGTCATAGCACCGCCGTCGTCATCGTCGCTATTGTCATGCGCGCGCGCCTAGTATTACAGATATGAACACATTGTGTGTCTCACATATATATACATATATATTAGAAAACTTCATCTACGTTCCTGGATGTATGAAAAGACTCGCTTAAATTAAAATAATAAAAATTATATATATATATATATAATTTTATTATTTTATTTCGGAAATTTGTGGTCCATTCTCCCATCCAGGAACGTAGATGAAGTTTTCACTTATAACCATATGGCTATATCAAAAAGGCCATATCAATTATAATTTCCATTTGAAGCCGCCGCTATCGTGTTAAGGCATCCGTGGTTTTAACGAGAGCCGATAATTTATGTATACACAATTATATACGACCGCTTCTAAATGTTATTTTAAGACGTATTTTAAAGGTCCGGACGAGTCTCGAACCCGCGTCCTACTACTCGTGTATCTGACGATTTCTCAATTGATTTTAGATTAGCCCACCCGAGTGCACACCTGCCAGCAGACAGTGTTTTATACCGATAAGCAGGTGAGTCACGAATCCACATCGCATATCGATACACGCATGTACATACCACGATACATACTTGACATAATATCAATATAATATAATTAAATGAGATGGCATTGTTATGTGTGTAATATATATTTGTTATTTACGTACTTAAGTAGAATATAATGTATTTGATAACGAGCGGCGTAGCATTTATTTATTATTATTTGTTTCGACTATATAAAATTGTTATTACCAATAAACGTATACTTTAAACATAGACCACTACTTAATTTCTGTACTTAACTACTTCTTGTACTTTATATTTTCATTTTTGAAATATATAAATCCACTTAATTTTTCATTCTTTTTGATAAATCAGAACACTCTTATCGTTGTGATATTGCTAGTATTAAAGTGTACCCCGGTACAAGGGTAGTACACATTAGTAAAGGGATATACCTTTGTGAACAGCACGTGAAAACTAACTTATAAGTGATGTATATATAAACGATGTTAACGTGAATAATGCAATAATGCATATATTATAAATTGTGCGCTAATGCATTGCAGGGGAAGCACTACGTTCGCGGGCTTACATGTAAATAGATACGAAAATGACTAGTTTTAAAAACTCTCCAACTTGAAATATTTTAAATATTTTTACATAATTTGTTGGCATTTGTAATAATAATACTTCATTCTATAATAAGATTGTCTTTTTTTTAGTATATACATTTATTTTATAATAAGAGTAATTATATATTAGGATAATGCAGTAACGTATAGCACATGTAAACAACGACTCGGTAGATATTTAATTTCTGTAAATAATTGTTGTGACCTCCAGAATAATCCGTGTTGTTGTACAATTTTTATTTTTATAATTTCATATTTAAATAAGTAATTAATTGAAATTCACATATATAATATATCTATATAATAACTTATTATCTTTTATTTACATAGTTTATTTGGACTTGCTTTAAAAGTAAGGGTAATTGTCTCGATAAGCTTTAGGTTCTATAAAAACCCGGGTGTAAACCTTAATCTTATAATAATAATAATAATAATTTATATATATATTTATAATATCAATAATGTGGCAACATCAGTACCCTCTCTCTCTCTCTTCTTACTTACAATCACATACAACACAACTAATCAATAACTACCTGTCACCTGTTCTCTACACACACACACACACACACACACACACATACATACACACACCCGTACACACACCCACACATTAAAGTGCAATGTACTTATACTCGTAATCGATAAGAGAACAATGCGACCAGTGTCAAGATGGGGCACTATCTATAGATATACACTGAAACCTACACTGAAACCAACACTGAAACCTAAACTATACACTACTATATAGGTATACTAAATAGTTATACCTACTATAGATATACTATATAGTATACTACAATAGACGTATACGTACACACACTTATATAGGGTCTGTATGAGTATGGCCGGTGGTTCAGTTGGGTTCGGAGAGAAAAAGCAAAGCACCGTAGCACCCTATCTATAGACAAAATGTATTATTAAATAGAGAAGACTTTATATGTAATACATACCTAATTTAAATATATAAATACCTAGGTATTACATAATAATGATATAATGTAATTTCAATAAGTGTTACGTAACGTAAATATGTACACGATACAGTAACAAGGACCCTCTAGTTATAGTATTATTGATATATAACATATATTTTGTTACTTTATTTGATAAAATATAAAGTATTTCTATACGATACGTAATCACATATATAAATATGACATAACAGCAGACATATGTTACCTGTATAACTATGACATAACATCAGACATATGTTACCTGTATAACTATGACATAACATCAGATATATGTTACCTATAGAACTATGACATAACATCAGAGATATGTTACCTATAGAACTATGACATAACATCAGAGATATGTTACCTATAGAACTATGACATAACATCAGAGATATGTTATCTATATAACTATGACATAACAACAGAGATGTGTTACCCATAGAACTATGACATAACATCAGAGATATGTTACCTATAGAACTATGACATAACATCAGAGATATGTTACCTATAGAAATATGACATAACATCAGAGATATGTTACCTATAGAACTATGACATAACATCAGAGATATGTTATCTATATAACTATGACATAACAACAGAGATGTGTTACCCATAGAACTATGACATAACATCAGAGATATGTTACCTATAGAACTATGACATAACATCAGAGATATGTTACCTATAGAACTATGACATAACAACAGATATGTGTTACCCATAGAACTATGACATAACATCAGAGATATGTTACCTATAGAACTATGACATAACATCAGAGATATATTACCTATAGAACTATGACATAACATCAGAGATATGTTACCTATAGAAATATGACATAACATCAGAGATATGTTACCTATAGAACTATGACATAACATCAGAGATATGTTACCTATAGAACTATACTATATCTAAGTGTGCCGAATAACGTTAAGACAGAGATTTCTCTTCTAAAGTTTACTGGGTATTCATTATTACATAATAATGTGTATAATAATGTGTACAGGAGTACGTTTATAATTCATAAATGAGACACCATATTTACTTCTTAATGACATATTATCAGGGCCGGCTTAAGGGGGGGGCAAATCGGTCAATTGCCCGGGGCCCCAAATTTTGGAGGGCCCATGAATTATTTGAGACATTTTTTTTTTACTATTTATATGAAGAAAAAAAATGTTCTTAACTATTTTTCTTATATATTATTAATTCTAATTAAAAAAATAAAAATAATATAATAAATTAATTAAATATGAGTCATTTAGGCCGATTTGAAGAGTGAATTTTACACAAATTTCTAAATTGACACGAAGATATGGTGGAAACAGCTACATGAAGATTTTGGAGAACATGCTAATAGTGATAACATAGATCTTCTCACACATCTCTGATTGTTAGATCAAATAGTATGAAACCGATTGATAAATAATTGTTTGATAAACTAAAAGGTGATAAATGATAAACGTATTAAGGTATTATTAACCATAGTTAAATTTTAACAATTTATAATTCTATAATTAGTTTACAAAACAAAAAGTATACTTTATTTTATTAAAATTAAATATATTTTATAAGATATATTTTAACTATGATTTCTGATATTTGTAAAGGAATATATTGATTATAAATTACGAAAAAAACGATATTCTATATAGATTTATAATTGTATAGTAATTAAAAAAATAGATATTTTCAAAATAATTTTTCTCAAAATAATTAACTTTCTCTATCTTATGCTCGTATTAATCAAATGTGTATATTCTCATAGTGTATATATTATTATAGTTGTATTAGTACACATAACATATATATATAATAGTTTTAATTTAAATAGGATTATTCTGCTTTAGGTTATTCCTATAGTATTGTTAATAATGTCTATTGATGAAAGGGAATTAAGTACATACAATTATTATCTTTTTCAACATACTATCATTACAGAAAAGATATTATATTTATTGAAACAGATATTATTTATAAATATATATATATATATATCAAAGATTTTTCGAAGGAAAGATATAACACTTACGCGAAATCGTGTAATTCGAATTTGTATACAAAATACCCTGGTGCCACCTATAGCGGGTTACTTTTAGGAACTATGTGTTGTTTATAATGTAAATTCGTATTTAACTATACACTTTTAAAATGTTAAATAATATGCTTAAAATTTATATTTATATGATGAAAACTAAGTGTTCATTACTAATATATAACAAACAAATATGATATGTATGTTTTAAATGCTATAAGTATATATTTAGTGAGTAAAAGCTAATTTATATTGCATGTAATTTAATAGAGCAATGAAAACATTGTTGTATGCAAACAGAGCCGAACCTAAATCTATTTCAGTGATTTCGATACTACTGCTAGCAGCGGTTGGGTATATTACTAAATTACGTTGCATGCATAGGGAGTGTTATATCTTTGCTTCGCAAAATCTTTGTATATATAACATACATATAATACTAAAGGCATTTTTGCAATTATCCACCTATTACTTGCAAATGAATGTTTAGATTGACATCACCCTCATCTATCTATTTACAAATAAATACACACAATGTCGATATTCTTATTGGAGAATATGTGATAAGTTATCACTGATAACTACATAATTGAAGAAATATAAAATTCAAAATATTATATTATATATCAATGTAGGATTACTACTCAATTCCATATATATCACATCGATATATATTATCGTTATTTATATCAAGTTAGGTAGGTATTATAGCATACTATTATTATATAGGTATTTATTGATTTACGACGTACGATTGTGCGTTGAGATTCATTATCACTGATAATTTATCAGTTATAATTTATCACATTGGACAATATTTAGCTACCGATCTATTAAAATTTGTTCAATAATAATATAATTATAATATATTATAGAGCTCAAAGTTATGAAAATGCCAGCATATGTCTGGAAGATTCAATGACATGAAAGATATTATAATAACCATAGTCTATTGTCAATATGGATTCACATATCTACACTGTGTATTCCTTAAATCTGGTTGGGCAAAATGCCGTTAAATCTTCGACAAGTGTAGCAATATTCTTTGCCTTCATCCCAAATCAATATAATTTATTTAGCCTAACTATATAAAGAATATATTAACATCTAGATTAAAGAAGAATATAATATTTTTTATTAAAAGCATTATCGAATATAAAATGGTGATCGCAAGCAGATTCTGTTAGTGCAGTCTCTTGAGGAATTCTTATAATTACATAATTTATATCTGATATTATATATGTTAAAATATAACTTAAATTACATTACTAGAGTCAACGTACTTATTCAATAAAATGCAATTTTAGAATGTGAGACTTCGATATAATGAAAACCGTGGAGCTAATTACTTTGTAGAATAAAGTCGATCAGAAAAGTATTGCAATTAGGTTACATTGAGATAATAGCGGTAATACAAAATATTGATGCACTCTATAAATCAGTGGTTCCCAACCTATGGGTCATGACTCATGAGTCATGACCCAAACTTGGGTCATTGAGTATTTTGTGTAGGTCCTGATCCAATTTCTAAAAAATAATATAAATGCTTTTATATGCAAATTGGATTTATGGTCGAGAAAAATTTAAGATGGAAATATATATTTAAATATATGTATATTAATTTGTATATGATTATTTTATGATTAAAGTATAATAATAACAAAATAAAATGTGTCATTGGGTCATGGTATATTTTTTAATTAAGAATTATAAAAAAAGGGTCACGGTGAAAAAAGGTTGGGAACCACTGCTCTAAATATATATGCGAGAAAAGAAATTATTATGAGGAGTTGATTAACGTATACAAACAAATTACAAAATAATTAGTATAATGATAACATATGATAAAATTGAAGAGTTATAAATATTATTTTTTACCAAAATGGCCCATTTAATATGTTATTAAATTATTATGGGGCCCATACGTTTTTTTTGCCCGGGGCCCATAGTATGCTTAAGCCGGCCCTGCATATTATACATAAATTTAACGATAATGAATTATATTTTGATATCTTAAAGCATTAAATCGTTGATAACAAGACAAAACGAACCCTTTCCTAGCTTTAACACAACTTTATTAGCCGTCCGTTAACGTACGTGAGATTACCCATTGTAATCTCTCGGAAAGTGAACATGTAATGTAATACACGACGCGGAAAGCAAATATTAGTTTTAGCAGTATTAGTAATCGTATATGAAATGAATAATTATCCATTGCAATATATATATATATATATATATATATATATATATATATATATATATAAATATATATATATATATATATATACATATATATATAACATTTATTGTAATATAACATATAAACCAGTAAGTAATGGAATTGTATTTAGTGATATCAGTGATCACCTACCAATTTTTGTAATATATGACATTTCAAATAAAAGTAATACAAAACATAATACATATAAATATATCAGAAAACTAAATGGTCATACAATACATAAATTTAAATGTAGTATTAATGCTTTTGATTGGAAATATATCTATTCTGATATGGACTTAGAATTATTATATGATAAGTTAATTAATGATTTAGTAGAATTATTTAATTTAAATTGTCCTATTATAAAAGTTAAAGAAAAAAATAAAAATAATAAACCATGGTTATACAATAGTCTGATTAAATGTATAAATAAAAAAAACAAAATGTATAAAAAAATGATTAAAAATAAATCATTTACAAAAATAAATTATTATAAAAAATATAAAAACATACTTACATCATTATTACGCTTATCTGAAAAATTATATTATTCAAATAAAATAAATAATAATAAAAATAATATTAAGTATACATGGTCAATTATTAATAATTTAATTAATCCTAATTTAGGTAAAAAAGGTAATAATTCTAATTCTCCGAATGCTAATGAATTTAACACATTCTTTAGTAATATAGGTATTAACTTATCTGAAAAAATATCTGCACCATCTCTTGATAATGATATTTATAAAACTATGCAAGGTAATAATAAAAATTCATTATTTTTTACACAAATTTCAATTTATGAAATTTTGAATGAGGTACGAAATTCTAAAAGTAAATCTAGTACAGATGTTACTGATTTTAGTATGTTTATCATTAAGGAAATTATTTTAGAAATAAGTCCTTTATTAAAACACGTATTCAATAGGTCACTAGCTGAAGGTATTTTCCCTAATGTTTTAAAAAAAGCTAAAGTTATTCCAATTTTTAAATCTGGAGACAAATCATTAGCTGAGAATTATAGACCAATATCCTTACTGCCACAAATTTCAAAAATATTTAAGAAACTAATTAAAAGCAGGATTTCAAATTTTTTAAATAAATTTAATATATTAAATGATAATCAATATGGTTTCAGAAAGAATTTATCTACAGCTGATGCATTGTCTGATGTATTAGAATCAGTTAATACAAATTTAGAAAATTTAGAGAACTGTGCTATTGTTTCAATAGATTTACGCAAAGCCTTTGATACACTGGATCATGATATTTTAATCAATAAGCTTTATATTTATGGTATCAGAGGTATAGCGCTAAAATTAATAAAATCGTATTTATCAGATCGTATTCAATTTGTTAGATATAATAATACTGACTCTTATTATAATTATATAAAATGTGGTGTACCACAGGGATCTGTACTCGGTCCGTTATTATTTATTTTATATATTAATGACCTTCCGAATATATCAGATACTTTTAAATCAGTTTTATTTGCAGATGATACAACTTTAATTTTTTCAAATACGTCTATTTTAGAATTAAAAAACAATATTCAATTTAATATTAACAAACTATATGATTGGTTGAATGTAAATAAATTGTCACTCAATATTAGTAAGACGAATGTATTATTATTTAATATAAGAAATAAAAATATTAATATTAATATGGATTTGAATATTAATAACATTAAAGTTAAACAAGTCAGTGAAATAAAGTTCTTAGGTGTTATTATAGATTGTAAATTGAATTGGAAATTGCAACTCAATTATGTTTCAAGTAAACTTTCTAGAACAATTGCAATTTTACACAAAGTTAAAAATAAATTAAATATGAAATCTTTAATTTTATTATATAATGCTTTATTTTTATCACATCTTAATTATTGTTCAAATATTTGGGGGAATACCTTCAAATCCAGTTTAAAGAATATTTTCATTTTACAAAAAAGAGCAATAAAATGTATTTGTAATACTCATTCTATGTATACAAATTTCTATACTATTTCTAATTCTCTTAAATTTGACGATATTGTAAAAATGAATAGTATAAAATTTATGTTTCGAGCTAGGAATAATATTTTACCTAAGAATTTACAATTATTATATAAAGCTAAATCTTATAATGGAAATCTGTTTCATAGAATAAAAGTACGAACTGACCGAAAAGCATTTTGTTTATCGAATACTGGTCCAATGCTGTGGAACAGATTACCACAAAAAATAAGAAATATTACGAAATTGAATAATTTTAAAACAATTTTTAAATCATTTATGATATCGTCTTATTAATTTTAATTTTATATTTTTATAATCTATTTTTAATTATTGTATTATGTGATATATTAATTTATTTGCTACCTTATATTATCAGTATTTATTTTATATATTTTATTTTTATAGTTTTATAGCTTTTATAGCTTTTAGTTATAGTTTTTTTTTAATATATTTTTATAATTTGTTATACAATTTTAATATTTGTGTTTTATTGGTTTATATTTTTGTAGGTTCATATTATTCAATTATTTATTTTAAATACATGATGAGAATGATTGTGGGGTTTTTTGCAATTTTATTTTATTTTTATTTTTATTTTTGTATTAAGTTTTTAATTGTACATATTTGTTATTACTTATTTTTAATTACTTACCTATTAAATTTTATTTAAATTTTATTTAACATTCAGTATTATTTTCTGTTCAGGAAGTCAATTTTTTGTTTTAAATATTAAATATTAAATATAAGATATTCACGAGTACTTTGTATTGATTATTTATGTTGCCGGTAATGGTTCGTGTCGGGGATGAGGATGCAATTGTTGTGTGGGGCAATTTTTGCCAGTGCTCTTACTCTTGGCGAAAGTGAGTTCCTTAAGGCATTGGATATAGAAACCCCAAATCCTCCAAGTTGATACACCTTTATCGACTTTCATTGGCAATCGATATAAAGTATTCTAGGTAGATTTTTTTATGACTATTTTTTTACTGATATCCTGGATAGAAATTTATATTATAATCTAATATTTTATTTAATATTATTTTAATTTTATACATAATTTTTCCCCCCACAATCACATTGGGTGAACGACTTGATAAGCTCTGCTTTTTCGTTCATCCAGGCTAATGCCCAATCTCTTATTATTATTATATGCTATATTATTTTCAAGCTATTTAGTAAGAAAAAGCGTATTTTTACTATAATCTAGAAAATAAAACAGAAAATAAACAACATTTTTCTAATAACTATTATTATTAATTCAATAATAATATCATAATATCATAATGTAGATACGATCACACGGTAAACGAAGAATCGTGAATCTGATCTAGTCACATGACACTAAACACCTTTTGTGGCTTTATTTGTTGATGTGACCATCGATATCAGTGTAGTTCATTGAAAGTAATTGACGCTCGTAATGCATATAAAAGACAGATACGTGAATGGTACTCTAATAAATAAATTAACAAAATGGCGTCAGTGATTTTCATTTGATATTAGTCATAGTATATATGTAGAATATTAAAACAGTAGGTTTTTCATCGAAATAGATAGAAGTGATTTCTATTGATATATATGGATTTATATATGAATATTAAGTATGATATATTTAATTTAAATGCACACAATTATGAGGAATGTTGATATGTTGTATTTTAAATATTTAATTTTATTTTAGTATTGCTAGTACATTAAAATTTATCGTAATTATATATATATATATATGAATAAATAAATAAAATATTTTAAAATGTATTAGTTATTTAGTAGTAGGTTTCGACTGCAGCGCCTCTATCGCAAAGATCCATACACTACATTCAATTGATTATCTAATTTATCACTATGTCAATGATATGAATGCGTCTTTAAGAAAATATAGGACAATGTGTGTCAATGTATGTCAATGTATGTCAATGTAGATCAATGTAGGTCAATATAGGTCAATGTATGTCTGTATATGACAATATATGTTAATGTATGTCAATATAGGTCAATGAGGTAAATGTAGGTCAAGGTAGCGTTATACCAGCGGGATGTATCATGCTGATACTATTGCGCAATAGTACAGATGTAGGGCGATACTAAGACGAGGACATAAATAGGCGTGTCCTCGTTAGGAATATATACATGGTATATGTCTATACATAGCCATGTACACATATATTACACACATAAGTATGCCCTAATGGAAACTAAGTGCAATGCACCCGCTGACGACTGCTGTAGAGGTCAGACGTGACGTTTAGAGGTCGTTATGTCGTACACGTTTAGAGGTCGTTAAGACCGCCTAATTAAAGTGATTCCGTTAATGCATTCCGAAGCTGGGGGATTTCGTGAACTCGATTCGCGCGTGTAATCGATTCGAATGCAGTCGACCCTGGATGTTTTAGAAACCCCGATAACTCAGACTTTTAGAAATGCTAGTCTACTTTTGTACATATCTAAATACATATACGCGATAAGTCGATATCGCAGAGACATTTATTCTTTCCCTTACATTTTGAGATATCTAGAGCTGGCTGTATAATATATTTATTTTATTATTTTGGCATTGTATATTTGTAATATATATATATATATATATATATATATATATATACATGTCAGTTTATTAATACGCATGATTTATCGTATACTTGTGTCTAATATACATTATATATATATGTACTTTCGAGCAAACATTTTCTACCGAGCAAGCTCGACCTGGTAAGGTAAGGTATATATGTGTGTGTGTGTATGTAAATATATTATATCAGAGATGCCGAGAATATTTTTTTATTTGGAAAATAAAATGCATTAATTATAGTTTCTGAAAACCAGTTTAATTGCAATTAGAAGCAATACATGCTATGTCTATAATAGTTTAACACAACAATAAGTAAACTGTTATATTAAGGATATTATGAAGGATACTATTATGAATTATAATTCTTATACATTTTATTTTCAATCAAATTTAAACTTAATTTTAAAATTATATGGTATAACTGGTATTTCCATATTGTATACCATATAATTCATAAAGTTATACCATTATATTTAATAGATAATGGTATAACTAAAAATTACGAATGTTATACCATATAATTCGTAATCTTATACCATTTAAATTAAGCTATATGGTATAACTAAAGAAATCAAATGTTATACCATATAATATGTGATCTTATACCATTTAACGTAATTGTATGGTATAACTCGTATTTCCATATGTTATACCATATAATTCATAATGTTATACCCTTATTTTTAACAGTGTACTACTACTACTACTACTACTACTACTACTACTACTACTACTACTACTACTATAACTACTACTACTACTACTATAGTAGTATAAAGGTATACCGTTCGTATAGAATTCGATACAAGTGCCTAAAGCAATTAGTAAACGTACAACAAATACTTATACCACTAATAGTAACCGGTGTGGTTACAAGATGCCAGTGAAATCTAAAGCCCACATGACGTCGTCCGAGTCTCGGTTACCTAAAATATAACTCGGTTCGGGCTCGGCTCGGCTCGGAATCGTCGTTTCTCCGAAAATGAAAGTCTCGCTATCAATAGCCAAGCATCTCGGCTCGGAATTACAAAACTCGGCATCACTTACACATCACTATAGTGGTAAGATACTACTATAGATTGATATAAATAAACAGATCATTGAATTACTGGTTATATATAAAGAAAGATATAATTATATATACACATATAATCATATAACATATATAAACAAAATATATAAATGTGATAACGGTAAGACAAAACGACACGATACAAAAAAAACGAGAAATAAACGGAGAAGTAAATACAAATAAAACATTGGATTATACGAGGAGCCGTTTAGTGTATAGTGTTAGTACTAGTTGTGCTACTAGTAATAACACTACTACTATAACCACTACTATACCAGTGTCCTACAGTTATGTAGTGTATACGTATACGTGTGCATTATGCTTGTAGTCTATAGGTATTGTATTAACTGATGGATACTGTAGAATTAGTAATAGTAGTAGTAGTAGTAGTATCAATATGTATATATATATATATATATATATATATATATATATGTGTGTGTGTGCTTCGAAATCGATACCCTCCGTCCCGTAACAATGGGTAACGAAGGGTAACGAAGGGTAACGCTAGTTGTTGATATCACGTGATATGCTAGGCGCTATTGTTCATCGAACGAGAGAGAGAGAGAGAGAGAGAGTCCATTGTCTCAATCGAAGGTGTTCACGTTATTGTACACGTATGGAACGCGCGTATATTCGTATCACGTGGATGCGTTGTATCGGTTAATCATGTTAACTTAGCAGACTTCATTGAATACATGCATAATTAAGAAGTTGCCGGGCCGCTAGTACAGCGTAGTTGTTCATGTTGAATGCGTGCGATATTCTATAAATAGAACACACGCGTCGTGTAACCGTGCTGCTTGTACACTGTACACTGTACACTGTACACACTAACACACTACATAGTGTACAGTGTGTTAATTCTACATTGATTGTAACAATGATTTAAAAGACTCGTGATCCACAAATTACTAATTTTATTATACTATAGTATATATATATATGTATATATGTGTGTGTGAATACTAGAATATACTCTATATATATAGCATTGTAATTACTACCATAGTAGTTATTTAAGTAGTATACGTGTACTTTATTAAATAACACCCACAGTTTATATTAGTAATAGATAATGTTGTATTAATAGTGTACGTTATGTAGTACTGCTTTAAAATAGTTTATATTAATTAATAATAGACTATATCGTCAACTATGCACAAAGAGATGGAGATATGTAGAGATGGAGAGATGGAACTTTTATTGTTTACATTTAACATTTAACTATAACTTTTATTGTAATGAAACAATATATAACTACACGAAATAAACAAAAAAGTATATACAAAATCACAATATTAAACAATAAATTAATGTACACGGGCCGATACAAATAAAGCATATATACAGGCTTTATTTTCTCTTGTTTTTATCAAGAACTTAATAAACGATAAATTAAAACACAAGAAAAAAATGTTACTATTTGTATCGTATTGTCCGGGGCACCTTACAGTTATTTATAACATGTACATGAATATCACTTCTTGAGGGGTCCATTTGTATCCGCTATTTGTATTGTATTCATTATAAATATATGAGATTTCAATAAATATATATTATTTGTCATGTATTCCTGCTACATGAATACATTCGTGCACTACATTAGTGTGACTGTGAAACTGACGATTAATACACACACACATAACATACAATTAACGATGTTGATTCGAAGTATATAGATCAGCGTGTAATGGTGTACATAGCCATGCGTTACGTGTACACAGCACCACGTGGTTTAAGCGTGGTGATGTCGAGTAATCAGACCGTCGTAGTATCGGGGTTTTACGGTATACGCGGCGATGGTTCTGACTAGTGATGTAGTAAATGATGCTAGTCAAATCTAAAGCATGGTGCAGTCTCAGTCTTAGTTACCTAAATTATCAACTAGGCTCGGGCTCGTTTTGCTAGAGTCTCGGCTCGGCCTGGGCTCGTTTTTTTTCCGAAAATGAAAGTCTCGGCTCGGCATCAAAAACCAATAGGCTCGGCTCGGCATCAGCAGGACATCCCTAGTGAATACACACACGCACACACTTCGATACATGTAGACGGCGTGTTGACGTGTATTACTAATTAAGATATATGGACAGCGCTGCTGCCCGCCGCCGGGCTTATACGCACCTCGATAGTAATGCACTGCACCGTGCGCGTCTTCTATATAGGTCACACGTTATGATGACGCAATATAGTTGTGACATGTGTCACGTGATATCGTGTTGTTACCCAATACTAGTGTTGCGTGGTTTAGTATTGCATTATATACCACCTTACCGAGTTTAATATGTCGTATGATATTTATGTTTAACCGGTTAAAAGATATATATATATATATATATATATATATATATATATATATATATATATATTATATATATATATATATATATATGTGTTTATTTCCGAATTATGTATATGTTATATAATATATTAAAAACATTATATATATGTGGTATTATTAAGATCATAACGTAATTATATTGTATCTAAATATATAATTATTCGATCTATAGTAAGTATACTTATCTATAGATGTAGAATACCCTCCCACAACCATCACCATCATCATGGTGTTAACATGTGTACACTATGGTCTATGTCACTGTACAGGCATTCACTCAGTTAGAGTTCACCATAAAGGTTACGAAGAGGTTACGAGGTTACGATTCTAGCGTATATTCACCAGTATTCGTAACTTAACGTATATTAGATACTCGCCAATAGCCGAACATATGTCATATGTCGTATGTCTTATGTCAACGAATGATTAACGTCATATGTACTACAGCCAGAGCTGGGCACGATACTCAAAAAATGTATAATAGATTATAATTACAATTACACACTATTTTCTTATAATAGATACTACTACAATTACTTTTTAAAAAATCATAGTAGATACAATTACAAATACATTATTTTCTTAGTAGATACATCTTAGTAGATACAAATACATCATAATTATATACTATGTATATATTATATAGATATAAATAATATTTATTTATATATATATATATATATATATATATATTATATCATATAATATATATTTATAATTATATATATAAATATATATTCATCGATGTTGATTTGAAAGTACATATCAAGGAACATTAAGAGGGCATCCCAATAGGTACAAGTATTTTAACTATAAAACTATTTCTATTTTCTATAAAGTTAACTATAATTTTACTGGGAAACTCTCATACTTTCCGGCAACTTGCCTGAAATATAATAACTTTATAGGGTATCTCATTACAACTTGATAGAAAATGGTTTTAAAGTTACAATATTTCCGGTAAGTTGCAGGAAAATCTTGTTGTGGGATACCCCTTTATACGGAAATAATGTCCGGAAATGTTTTATAGAAAGTGATTTTCTAGTAATTTGTAGTGGGATACCCCTTTTAAAGTTACTATTTTCCGGAAAGTAAGAGGGTAACCCACTAAAATTGTAGTTAACTTGCTAGAAAATAACTTTCTAAAAATATTTCAGGACATTATTTCCGGAAATACTGCTAATGGGATACCTCCTTTAAAATGACATATTAAATATTTACACCTTATAACGTGTTCTTCAATAGATGATCTAGAATACATTTGTTGATATTTATTGACATTTAATGATGCCCACGATGAATTTTTTAGTGTACCAGCGTTTATTTCATCTTAAATTATACTATGAGCCATTACAGACTATAGAGAAATATACATTATTACAATATACTATTTTTCAACTAAAAATATTCAGCGACCTTAACTTTCGAATATTAAACATGAATATAGTAAATTATCAAATATTCAAAAAATTAATTATTAATATATTATTAATTATTATTATTTAGAATTATCATATTTATTAAAATTATTTTATCTTTTTTATCTTTTTCTATATAATATATAATTTTGAATAATAAATCAATTATTATACAAAATATATTATCAAAATAATGTCTTTGTTTTCAATAAATATATATAATGGTTTTTGAGAATAAATCACTATAATTGATATATCATAATTTTTAACAATGAATTAATTTCAATATTTACAAAAGATATGTTATTACAAAATATATATATATATATATAATGTATATATATTAAAATTAATTTATAAAATATTGATATAAAATAAATATAATGACCAAATGTTATATTATTTAATAACATGTATCTGTTTAAATAATTGTCTTAGTAGATACGTATCGTAGATACTATTTATGACTAATAGATACGATTACAAATACTTTTGTAATTTTTATAATAGATACAAATACAAATACAAATGTATCTACGATACTGATTTATTGCCTTAATAGATACTGTATCGGCGATACTGCCCAGCTCTGACTACAGCAATGTATTATACTAAGCGAGCGACGCACAATATTACGTAATCAATGCTAATCTATATATTTTAAAGTGACATTTACTAAACAATTCAGTGTAAAGCCTCTGTCACATCGAAAAAGTCGGCCGAGTTTTCACCGATATCGTACCGATCTTTCACAGATTTTCTCTCTATTTGTGCAACACCCCTACCGATATATAACCTATATCGCTATTTAATAAATAGTGTTTATCATTTGGAGATGTCTCTAAATATTTAATGATTTCTAGACGTTTTCGTTACTGCGCATATCGGTGAAAAATCCGCGGATTTTGTCGGTGTGAATGGGGCTTAACTAGGGGCGCCGGAACGATGGTGTGTATGTAGGGGGCACCAACCAATCTAAATAAATGTCGTGGTAAAAATTGTGGGGGACCAATACATATGAGGTCCCCTTAGATTTTAAAGTGGGGGGGGGGACATACCCCCCGTACCCCCTGTTGCAGCGCCCCTAAGTATAACACGTATTACATCGTTTGAAGTAACCCTCGACATAGACAGATAGCGATTTACATACAGCGCCGCACGTTAAGACGGGGTGCGGTATTGCTGACAGGTATCTCGATAAGTTCAGTGAACTTCTATATCTACCTGGGTTCACTCTCATTTATTACGAGGAACTAATCTGATTATTATTATTATTATTAAAAATGTTGCATTTCGATGAAATCGTAACGTTATCGAATACACGTAATTACACATTTCACGGCGTTTTCACCTCCATCGTCGTCAGTTTACAAAATCAACATTAATTCCATGTTGTGTACAATAGTTTACTATTAATAGTACTTACTGTTGTGTATTACGTTTTAGATATACGGTACACACAATACGTGGATTTGTTCCACATTATATGTAGAAATACATTTATTCAAAATATAAAAACATCTAGAAATAAAAATTATTTCGCGACGCAAAATTCCTTCGTACACTGTAATAAGTAAATGGTTTTCTACAGTAAAATAAATGGTATTTAAGGTGTGCTTATAATAGAACCCTTTTGAGGGTTCTATTATAAGCACACCTTAAGCACACATTACCATATTAAGGGTTTTCTATTATCGGATTTAAGAATACCATTTATATGGTTTTCTGCAGTAGAAATTAAGAATACAATTATATGGTTTTCTGCAGTATAAATTTAGAATACCATGTTGAGGGTTTTCCACAGTAGATATGTAGAATACCATTTAGATGGTTTTCCACAGTAGAAATTAAGAATACCATTTATATGGTTTTCCACCGTAGACATTTAGAATACCATTTAGAGGGTTTTATACAGTCGGTTTCATAGAATACCATTTAGAGGGTTTTAAATAAATATTTTTTTAAAATACCCTTTCGATGGTTTTCTGCAGTAAATATCGATCTAGAAAACCATAATTTTTAACAGTGTACTCGCGATCGCGTATGTGTGTGCGCGTGTGTTCATGTGTGCGTGTGTGTACTGGAATCGAACTACTCGTGCGTGATGAACAACTATTAAATCTAATCTACACCGGCACCAGCTCTTCATGTACTAAATAACAACACACGTGTGTACACTGTACAGTGCATGACATGTACCCGTAGTGTTCACACGACATTTAATTGTGTTCATTCGTATTATCTCAGTCGGCTATGTTACAGTTCAGCGAGCTCTTTACTACAAGTGATACATACCATCGCATCGCTATATAGTAACACCGAACTGACACCACACTGATACCGTACTGACACCGAACTGACACTGACACCGACACCGCACTGACACGGAACTGACACCACATTGACACCACATTGACACCACACTGACACCGCACTGACACTGACACCGGATACGTACGTGGCGTCATATAACCATAGTTACGTAACATAGATGTAATCGATTAGTCGGACACGGGTTTATATCGTTCACCGTTGTACAGTGTAACTAGCATATAACCTTTTATTTCTTTAAAACTGCATTATTTAATATCGTTCTTGTTCTTTTAAATATATATATATATATATATATATATATATATATATATATATATATATATATATGTATATATATTGTCCTTGTTATTATTCTTATATTTATTTATATTCAAATTATTATTACCTTCATTATTATTGTCTCATATGACGCCGATAAACATATGATGTTTTGTAGTCGATACACTATTTAATAATAATAATAATAATAATATGTATAATCGTGTAATATTTATAAACCGTATCGATATAATTACGCATTGATGCGTGACTATTTACACGTATACGTGTAAATAGTATGTTAGTTACGTATATATATATAGTATGTTTTAAAATAAATAATTGTTCGAGTGGGATAACAACAATTCGAAGATAGTCGGACTTGCCATACGTGAGTACGCTGTAGGTGTGTATACGTGTCCCACTCGAACAATTATTCATTTTAAAACATACTATATATCGAGCATGTCACAGATTTAAGATTGTATAATGGGTCACATATAACAATATGTATTAGTGTTGGGTATTTTCAATATGTTGCTGTATCGGTAATGTATCGTTCAACAAAATGATATTTCAGTATCGTATCGGAATCGAAGTTAGAGTTCAATTCCCAACACTAATATATATATATATATATATATATATATATATATATATATATATATATGTATGTGTGTGTATGTGTGTATACGTATAAGGTGTGCGATGACCTAACCGATAGAGCCGTTCACACAAAACCGCCAGATCTTAAACGATATCGGGATATACAAATCGGGCTGCTATCCGGCCGTTCTTGGCGTGAAAACAGATTTATGATTGCATTACATAACTAAATAAAAGTAGGTTTCAGGATGAATTGAAAAGGTATATTGGTAATTAACAAGAATATTAAAGAATACATCGAAAGGGTACATTATACGATGATGCACAGTAAAGGAGTAGCAGCCCGGCGTTGTACACTATAGTGTATAACACTATAGCCTATAGGCATGCTTGATGTACAATGTATACAACCTGTTTATTTTTATAACTATAATTATTAATGTTATTAAATTATATTCTTATTTTCATGTTTGAGCGTATTTTAAATACAGATTTCTGTGATTAAATAAAATCATCACCATCATCATCATCACCATCACTATCACCATCATCATCATCACCACCACCATCACCACCACCACCATCATCACCACCACCACCAACACCATCACACCTTATATTCTAACAGTTCACCACCACCGCTGTGATTCACGGTTACACGACCGCCACCACGTAACACACACGCCGCCCTGATCACATTACGTAACACCTATTATTACCGCATCGAGTGATTACCTCATCATCACCGTGTCGTCATCGCCACCACCGCTACCTATGGTAACCACAACAATAGGTAGAGAGAGAGAGAACAATAGGTAGAGAGAGAGAACAATAGGCCGCCCGCTCGCACCACTACGCGGCACCACTAAAGCTAATTAGCATAATCGACTGGCAGTGTGTAGAGGTGCGTGCCTACGTGCGCATGTCATACGCGCGCCTACGCATGTGAGATTAGGCTACAGCTGATGATGATAATAATTCTATAATAATATATATGTATACAACACGTGTAAATCGTACTTCTTCTTTTCTCTCTACCTCTAATAACTACATGGTCCACGTTATTATTGGTTTATACGTTATTTTTGTCTCGTTTTATTTTCAACTTATTATTATTAGCTAATCGTTACCGTATTATATTGATCTTACTATTATGTACCTCCCGCACGAGCGAAGGGGTCTACACGACCCTCGTTTAGTTCATAATAAACCGTATCATCATCATGAGTATAGTTTTGTTGACACTTCAATAATAGTACACATTCCTTGTACCGATGTTAAGGGGTATCCACACCGCGAGCGACAATATAGGCGCTGTGTATCTTGCCCATGTATGAAATGGAAGCAGCATTTCTTACCACCAGCTTATTCCACATCTATAATGATCACATGTATACATATACTTGTAAACGTATATATATATATATATATATATATATATATATATATAGATGAGTGTGTATACATACGAATTGAATAATAATAATTGAATAACACGTCAATGTTATGGTTAGTAGTATACTACTACTACATTATAATGACCTAAAAGTAATGGCGTATACACGAGTTGGGTGTAGTGCTGATATTAACATTGTAATATCACATCAATATATAATATACTCTATATATATATTAACATGTTTTAATAATACTAGATGGGGTACCCCCCCCCCCTAATAAAACATTGGAAGTATAGTAACCCTCTAGGGTTGGATCCAACCACCGGGAACATCTACATATACTTAATTATAACTAGAACTAAGGTCCAGTTGTTCAGAGAGTTAAATACGTTTACGTTAGATCAATATTTACCTCTCTCGGTACCGTTAAGTATTAATGGTACCGAGTTCAGACATATCAGACAGTTCTATAGGAATGGTTATTTTATCATGAATCTAGCCCAATGTTCTTTATTATACTTCATCATACTGCATTATCAACGAAGGGATATATTTAATATTCCATATATATATATATATTATTAAGGTCAAATACCTCGAAAGTATTCTGACTATTTTATTTGTCCGTTTATTGTTTTTCTTTTATTATGATTACAATAATAACATGAATCTTATATTATCTTATATAGCACATGTACCCAACAGCTGTAACATTGTTTAGCGCGTGCGTGGCGCAGTGTTCTGAGTTACGGTGTCGAGGGAACGTGACGACAAGGACATGATAACGAGCTACTAAGGACGCGTCCTCTATCGCGTGGTAACGTCGAGCTAACGTCACGCGATACTCTACGCACAATGGTTAGATCGTGTGCGCGCGCGTGTGTGTGCATGTGTGCATGTGTACGTGTGTGTGTGTGTGCGTATGTACGTGTGTGCGTATGTGTGTGTGCGTATTTACGTGTGTGTGTACATAATATCACCTGTCGGCGACTTGACGTCAATAATGACCAGTGTATTAACTTAAGCTCATAGGTAATATCGCGAACGCGCGTCCGAAAACTCCTGCGGCCATATTTAACATTACGGAGAGAGATAAGGATTTTATTAGAATAATCATATGATACTTAATGTTATCGGAATTACATGCCCCCGATCGACTTACGTCGAATGAAATGCTAAACCACGCGGTTACGGGTAACAACGGTGATTAGTCGATAGCTATAGCTGTCGAGCTATATCTATTGAGCTATTAGCCGTCGAGCTATATCTGTTGAGCTAGTAGCTGTCGAGCTAGTATCTATCGAGCTAGTAGATGTCGATCTATTAGCTGTTGAGCTATAGCTGTCGAGCTAGTAGCTGTCGAGCTAGTATCTGTCGAGCAGTTGACAGCTATAATTATCATGCGCGTGTACATAGTGCTACACATAGCAGTATATACACGCGCATACGCCTATAGTTGCAACTATAGGTAAGTGCCGGTAACATTGAAACACTGGACATATTTACTCCGTAGCGAGGCTACGTTACACTGACGTCGCCACACTGCGAATATTATTCACTATTTGAGAATAATCGCTGTTTTATAGCGCTAACAAGTTAGATCGTCGGTGTATTCGCGATTTTTATATAATTAATAATCGCACGCGACCTCCTCCTAAAAGATGGGCGTTCCTTTTATCATTACAAATATGTAATGTACTAAGATTAATATTTAATTTAATTATAATAATTTAATTATTTAATTACATTTTTATAGTTATTCATTAATTTTTCTAACGTCGCTTAGAAACCGGTGAAACCCGAACAACGGTTACATTTAAACGGACCGTAACATATCTAGTTTACCCTATATTATGACCCGAGGTCAACATTACACACTAAATGACTTTACTTTTAAACTTAACAATAATATAACTATAGCTCAAGAATATGTGCATATATAGAAGTAAGGAATAATCACAAGGTAAGTCACTACCTTAGCTATTTATCAGCTAACTTTATAGTGGTCTACACAAAATGCTAATTTAGAAGACAACTATTATAACAATACTTAATCGTGTATACCATTGTTAACGTGACGTAACAGCTTCGCTTGTATGCCAGGTATCAGATATAATGTGAGGCGATCTTCAACATCGTGAACTATCGTCAACCCGTGAAGGTACAAGCGAGTGATACTGTATTACTAGATTAAGCGTAAGCCGGTGTTTATACGATAGGTATGCATGATTGCGTTCGGGTGTAAGGTAAGTAATACTTAAATTATGGTTATTATATATATTACTATTACTTATAATACTATAACACGCTCCACGATAGCATACTATAGTATGCTATCGTGGAGCGTGTTATAGTATTATAAGTCTAGGGTGTGTGCGTGTGTTATATTTCCGAAACCTCCATATCTATTGAGGTTATCTGACACACCTATACGCTGTATCGTTTAAGTAAATGTTTCGTTTCATCTAGATTTAGTCTATAGACTTATTCTATATAATATGTATTCATTTTAAATTGTTCACCACAAGCTTATACGACTACGCGGAACATCCCTTACGCTGTGCACTATATATAGTGTAGATATAGTGTTATATATGATATACTATATATATATAGTGTAACTCTATAGAGATGTACTGATGATGCCGAGCTTTAATGAGGAGCCGAGACTTTGGTTATGGGTGTTGTACCGAGTTTTTCATTTTCGGATAAAACGAGCCCGAACCGAACCGATACTCTAACCAGTCGAGCCCGAACCGAGTTAAACTTTAGGTAACTGAGACTGAGACGCATCGATGCTTTACATTCGACTGGCATCATTTACTGCATCACTAGCGTACAGTGACCTATAGCGAGACACGTGACTCGATGACCTACGTTGACCTCTATCCTAAGTCCTCTAGTTGTAACATGTAACCCTGAAGCATGCGCATCCCCTTAGCGGATACCGTATAGCTTATAGTCTTTGTGTGTGTATTCAGTGTAGTCATATTATAGTACTATAGTATATACGCCTGTAGGATATGTATGTTATATGGATATAGGACATATATTAGGCCTATATAGATATATATTCATTTTATAATGTTCTTATAATAATTATTTTTTATTCTTGTAATGTTGTCGTCAAGTTGAGATGGTCCAAACTAAGTCTAGCTTTGATTTTGTGTTTTCCTGAATGTTTACAATCTATCTGATTCACATATGTATATATTTTTATAAATATATTTTATATTATGTATAAATGATGCTTGTCATGGCGAAGTTATAGTTATATACTTATGAACTTAAACCTTTAAAATAATACAATAATTAACGAACGGTTAAATGTATTGTTCTTAAAAAATATGATTAATTAATATATAATTATATATATATATATATATATATATATATATATATATATAGTTTTTAAATATAAGCAATATATTCAGTATGATATATTCTATAGTATACTCTATATATTCACGTTTGATGTTTAAATAAGAATACGAATAACTACGAAGCATCATATACACCTATTGGTCGTGTTAAACACGTGTACTATACACGTGTAAGACACCGTTTACTAGCGGATAATCGCGAATCCCACTCGTCGCCACGCGATTAACACGCCATCTCATTTCAGTGATCGCATTTCAGTGATTCGTATTAAATATTAAATAGCTACGCGTAAAACGTTAATCACTAAGCGCTGTTATTAATAATCATGTGTTGTACGTGATTAGTGATTGTATCCGTGATTGCATCCGTGATTGTATCCGTGATTGCATCCGTGATTGCATCCGTGATTGTATCCGTGATTGTATCCGTGATTGTATCCGTGATTGCATCCGTGATTGTATCCGTGATTGCATCCGTGATTGCATCCGTGATTGTATCCGTGATTGTATCCGTGATTGTATCCGTGATTGTATCCGTGATTGCATCCGTGATTGTATCCGTGATTGCAGAATCACTGAACAGATAACGTATTCTAGTATATTCTATATAATAGTGTATCGTGAATACATCATATAGGAAATATTTATATATATATATATATATATATATATATATATATATATATATGACAAGCGTATAATAAGGGTAATTGAAAGTAATAAGGGTAATTGTCTCGACAAGCAGAAATGCTTCTACAATTACCCAGGTACTTATACCTAAATCTGATAATAATAATAATAATATATATATATATATATATATTTAATTTCTATTTACTAAGTACTATATTCTATAGAATATATATATATTCGCCGAGTATTCTACTATATACACTCGCATATTTTCCATATATCGACTGGGTGATCGATGATGACTACAGAACGCTACAGTCACTACCACCACCACCACCACCACTACTACTGTTGTTACTGCCTACGTAACAATGCTGATGATACAGTGCCTATTGTTGTGATCGATTGTTATACCGTGCGTGATATCTAATCTTACATTGTTTGTAGTTGACATGCGCGATATATCTGTTATTGTTGGAGTTGACATGCGCGATATAGCTGTCATTGTTTGGAGTTGACATGCGCGATATAGCTGTCATTGTTTGTAGTTGACATGCGCGATATATCTGTCATTGTTTAGTTGACATGTGCGACACGCCTATTGCATGCACGTGGTATGCGTCTGTCCCAGCATAGATAAGTGGCGATAGAACGCACTAGAACATACTATGTTAGATCTATTGACAGTAATATACTAAAGTATACTTTACCTATAGGTTATATCCATCGATTAGACACAACTAAAATAGACTGGGTTATCATTGATTATACATAACTAGAATAGACTGGGTTATCATTGATCAGACCGCACTAACATATTATATGTTATTAACCACAGAGCTAGAGAGAAATAGAGTGGTAATACGCTATGACTGGCTGTGTAAGCCAATGCGGAAAGGGTCAATCTATTTTGGTCACCTCAAAATGGCGGATTTAAACTATTTGAACTCTTTTTGAACTATAGTTTATATTTTATTTACAAATTAATTTTAATATAGAGTAAAATATTATATTTGTATTAATAATCATTTATATGATGTATATATAAAGTATATTTACTTATTAATGTATAGATAATACACATATATAATAATATATTATAAAGATAAATAAGCTTTCTCCCTAGATTATGCTTAAATAGGTCAAATCCGCCATTTTGAGGTGACCAAATTAGATCGACGCTTTCTGTATGTCAGATACCTTGTTTACTACTCTATTTCTCTAGCTCTATGTTATTAACCCATCAACTAATACGCAACTAATACCCATTATTTACACACTGTAGTGCGACACACACATTAGAGTGAATATATCGTACACTCTATAATATGTCGCTGGAAGAATTATCGACATCTTATGTCTCGGTCGTACCAGAATGAGTCATATTACCGTACTGTACACATAAATATAGTTAATATATGTGTATATATGTATGTATATATATAGTTAATATCCAAACACCTGCAGGTTTCATTACAGTACGTATATCGCATACACACGCACGCACGCACGCGCACACACATACATACATACATACACATGAATACACATTAATACATACACAAATACATGAAACACATGTATAGTCCGCTGATTGTTATCGATAGTCGATACTTGCGATAGCTCGATTATAACTAGCATTAGTATTGCGTAATAATAGAGGAGGAGGAGGAGCTACTGGTGGAGGGGGAGGAGCTACTGGTGGTATAGGAAGGCTACTTGTAGAGGAAGGGTAGGAGCTACTGATGGAGGGGAGGAGCTACTAATGATGGAGGAGGGGCTACTTGTGGAGGAAGGGTAGGAGCCACAGGTGGAGGAGGAGGAGATACTTGTGATGGAGGGGAGGAGAGGAGGAGCTACTGATGGTGGAGGAGGGGAGGAGCTACTGGTGATGGAGGGGAGGAGAGGAGGGGCTACTGGTTGTGGAGGGGGACGAGGGGAGGAACTATAGATGGAGGGGGAGGAGCTACTGGTGATGGTGCATCATAGTGGACATTAGCCTGAAGATGTTATCTACAGGAACCGGCAGCTACAGCATTACCGCTTTAGAATAATCATTAGGCGGCCTAGATACAGATATCATCCACCACAAGCACACGTGGTGGTGCCTTATTATAGTTATTACGTCATACACAATGACGTAATAGTCATGCGCGTCGTATATGTTATGTTTAATCGTGTACTGTTATTCGATAGATAGTGTAGAGGTTTATTATAGTTATACTGTATATAGTCGTTGTATACGTGTTTCCGATCGAGTTACATCAATATATATATATATATATATATATATATATATGTAGATGATATATCATATTAGGATATAAACTATACTTGATAGTTATATGTTTCCATTTTATATCCTAATAATATTATTTGTATATATTATTTAATAGAATAATATATATATATATATATATATAAATTAATACACCTTCTTCGATATAACGAAGTAGATCTATTAATATAGTACACAATAATACTCTTTATAACGTATTATTAAATAATATGTGTAATCAACAAATTATTGTAGAATCATTTATATATACTGACATCATTCGGAGCTTCTATGTTTGGCGGTATAAGCGGGGTGGCGGTATATGTAGGGTTGCATATTTCTAAGGTATTATGCGAAACATAAGTTAACGTACACCACATACAGCACGTAATTATATATTCATTCAATATGTATGGACACGTACAACAGTAAGGTTAATCTAGTATGGGGTTATACGTCGAGATACGGCATATCGAGTTTATATAGCATAGTATATATTATATAGTATATAATATATATTATATAGTATATAGTATACTATATATATATATATTATATATCATATAGTATATAGTATATATATATATATATATATACTATATACCTATTAAAAATATATATATATTATATGAAATATATAAAAATCATAAATAATATATATTTTCGGGTTTTTCTCGATCTATATCACATCGATGAAGTTTACCGCGCCGTGTGAATGCGTTCACTCCGCCTCGATACCCGCAGACTGGTATCGCGCTGTATCTCGTGCTTTTTAATAAGCGTGGTCACGTGATATATAGATCGCGCAGTGGGGGGGGGGCGGGGGCCGGGGGTGGGGCGGGTTTGTATTACGTAACGATACGTGGTGGTGACCTCGAGGTCACCGCGCGTTATTAATGCGTTAGTAGCCGTGCGATGTATTCCGCGCTCGCCGGTGATATGCTTGTTATCGAGTCAGCGAACAGTGAACGTAATATAATATTTATATCTGTGTGTATATGTATACATTATTAATACAAAATATATACATTATAAAAATATATCCCATATATATATATATATATATATATATATATATATATATATATATATATATATATATTAGCACGAAATACAATCGCACTATAACAATCGCCATCACTTAATCACGCGGCAGCGATCTTTAAGTATACTTCACGCGTATGTCATGCCTCCGTACGCGCACACACACATGCGCGCGTAAGTAGGTGTAGACATGCGTACTGCTACACTACGCACACACACTACACACTTACAACATAGAATACATGCTGTTGTATACATCAGCACCGATGAATGTTCATGTTAACCAACCATTATAATACCATATATAACGAAATAATGTTTTTTGTTCCTTTCCTTTTGCCGACGGCTATAGCCACCATCTATAGATATATAGCTAAGTTCAGTGAACTTCTATATCTACCTGACCTGACTCTCGTTTATTACGAGGAACCTATCTGATTATTATTATATTATTAGTATTATTATACACCAGCATATAGTTAACATAGAATGATCAATATATATATAGGCAACTTGTGAATATCAATTGTTGTATTCAATGTACATCAGAGGTAAGGGGTAAGGGGTAAGGGGTAAGGGGTAGTATAGTATATTAGTTAATAATGTAGGTAACCTATGGTTTATACTAACCTATATTAGGTTTATATATGTGCACACACACACACATATATATATATATATATATGCGTATTAAATATTTACCATTCGTAGTAGTATACATATACGTTTATATCACTTATATTAGTATTTTAATCTATAGCTTCGACTCGAAACTTTCGAGTGTAAGTAAATATTATTATATGTATTTATGTTTATTAATCATCGTCGTAATATAAACTAACACCATCGCGTATATATATTTAAATATACATATATATATATATATATATATATATATATATATATATATATATATATATAACTTAGTATATGATTTTCCGAATAATAAATATAGTATTCTATATTAATGTATACATAAGCTTATAGGCTTATTTATTAATAGTAATGAACATAACGATTACTCTATAAATAGAAAGGAGAGTGCACGAGATCGCACGAGATCGCACGAAATACATTAATCCAAGGCAACGGTTACGATTATTCGCGCGAATTCGCGAATAATACTCCACATTTCTACGGAACAAACGCGTTTCGCTGCGATATTCGCCCCGGGGTATGAGTTATACCGTATTACCCTGCCTGCTTTGGAACCTGACTATTAATGCCCGATACGATTGTAGTAGTGTTAGTGATAGCAGCTGACACTACCCGTAGTCCTGGCCGTAACGAAGCTACGAATCACTGGTTGTCACCGAGGCTTATTCAGTTTGATAAGAGTATCAGAATGTTAACGTATAAATAGATACATATAGGTACGTATAGGTACACATAGGTACACCTACGTATTTTTATAAGAATAATATAAGAATAATATATCGCTAGCGTTTTTTTTATTTGGTGGAGTCCTTTCATCCCATCCAGGAACTTAGATGAAGTTTTCACTTATAACCATATATGGCTCTAATCTCCCTTCGAAGCTGCTCTCGTGTTAAGGCATCCATGGTTATAACGAGAGCCGATAATTTATTTATATACAATTATATAATATCACTTCTAAATAATATTTTAAGACCTTTTTAAAGGTCTGGACGGGGATTGAATTCGTGTCCTACTGCTTGTGTGTCTGATGCCTTAGCCTAATGAGCCAACAGGCAGTTTATACACATATATATATAGTATACCATACATCATTAATATGTGAAATATAATGCAAAGGGTAATAAGAAAATAACTTAGAATTCACTAATAAATTAGTCATAAATATAAGTGCATATGTTAAGTATATGTGTTTTTGTGTATCTATATCTATATATATATATATATATATATATATATATATATATATATGTGTGTATGTGTGTGCGTGTATGTGTGTGCGTACATTATCGACTTCTAAACAATAATAAAGTTATTAGTATAATGTCGAGATTAATGTAAGCATAAATCACACGCTATCGGCATGCGTATAAACGCGCGCGAGGAATGCTGTTATGTCATGCGCCGAACGTGGTTACGTCATATTACGTCACCAGAGAGAGAGATTCCATTACGTAACGCGATGTTACGAGAAGTCTTCTATTGTTATACGTGTTGACGATAGGTCGAAAGCGAACTAGTCATCGAACCGTTGCCTATAGGCCTATATATATAGACAAAACGCCTAGAAATATATACTCGGATTGTTTACTTTAGTTCCCGACTTACTCGCGCGTATACCGACGTTTCAGTGTAACGCTAAATATGTAATTATATGTTTATAAATATATTATTACAAATGTATTTTGGTGAAAGCGGTTTTAACTTTATAGATATATTTATATATTAGAATACGAGTATTAATTATAATATTACAATTATATATTATATATTATATATATATATATATATATATATATATATTACAGATATAAGTTAATAGCTTACATTACGACTATACACAGCGCTATCTACGCGTAATGCATACGTACTAGTTTAGTGTACATTCACGCCGCTAGGGCATTAGACCACCCGCGTAGAACTCGACGCCGCAAACAATCGATTACCGATTAACAATGTAATAACAATGAATCCGGGCTGGCAGGCGCGCGGCTGGCATCACTCCCTAACGATAATGTTATATTTAGACCCGCGCGATAGAATTCCAACGCGGCTCCAAACTTGACGTCGGCTGACAGTTCTGATTGGCTAACAGTTCTGATTGGCTAATGTTATGTAATCGTACGTCGGCGGCAATTATCGCACCTTTTTATCCCAAACATTCCCGCAACGATCTACAACGATGCGCGCTATTAATAGATTTTGAAAATATATTAATTTATAAAAAATATAACTAATAGATGATTAATTAATTCATATCATGTATATATATATATATATATATATATTATTAACTCATAAAGTACAGACTAAAGTATATAATTATTGCAAATAAAGCATATTATAACGGATAATAAATTAGGGTATTCATAATCACCCCCAATCACCCTTAAAGTACCCACTATTCACACCTGCTTTATCTAATATCTCTATTAGTTAAGCAGATATTAACACTGTGGCCCGTGTGAATATTACCTCATACATACAGTAAAAACTAAACGTTCATTAGACTAAATTTAAACGTTCATTATGTGGTCGAAATAGCGAACCTTTTGTAACGTTCATTAGACTCTATATTCTAATGAACCGTTACTTGCTATACATACTATATGCGGTAACATGTACGTGTGTGTGTGCGTGTGTGCGTGTGTGTGTGCGTGTGTGCGTGAGATCGTGTATTGTTATTTGGTGGAGTCCTTTCATCCCGTCCAGGAACATAGATGAAGTTTTCACTTATAACCATAATGTACTTCGAAGCCGCTCTCATGTTAAGGCATCCATGGTTTTAACGAGAGCCGATCATTTATTTATACAGTGTACGTATACATATATGCATGTATATATATATATATATGCGCGTGTGTATATATATATATATATATATATATATATATATATATATATATATATATATATATATATATATATATATGTGTGCGTGTGTGTAAGTGAGGTCGATACATTAGGAGGTATGGATACGTGCTGTATCTACTAACACTACCTCTACACCTCCCTACTCCTCCTTCCATACGCCCCTCGATAACCTAAATATGACCGACAAGAGTCTAACGTCAATAAGTAGGTCTATTAATAGATTAGCTAGCGAGTAGGTAGGCGTGGCAGATGGGCGTGTCGACTGGTACGTAACGCACGCCTCCCACTAAATGGTCGACGAGGAGGAGGAAACAGAAGGCCCAGCGACTTCTTTTGTGTTCAGCGGATTGTTTATTTCATGTGCGGAGGTAATTAGGAAGATCGATTAACTCTCGGAGTCAATTTACATATGTGATTCATCGTATTGCATGTGTGATTCATCGTATTGCATGTGTGATTCATCGTATCGTATGTGTGAGTCATTTGCTTGCGTACATTCTGTCGACTACTTATTACTATACTTGTACTAATGTATTTTTATAGTACGACGACATATTTTCCTTAGAAAAATCCTTGATATGACTATAGTATTATTATAGTATTATTATGGTATTACCAACGATTTTGAGAAGAAAAGATATAAAACTTCCTATCTACGAAACATAATTAATATTCATACTAAAATAGTAATAATATTCATTATATATATATATATAATTAAAAACCAAACTAGCCTATTTATTTATTAAATATTACTAATGATATCTTGATCATATAAATAATAATTTAAAACACATTTTGTATATTTTAAAAGTATATAGCTTGATACGAATTTACATTATAAACAAAGCATAGTCCGAAAATTGAACCTATATAGGTGGCGCTGTTCAAGTTTTGCGCATAAAATCGAATTACACGATTTCGCGTGTGTTATTTCTATGTTAGACTTTGAAATCGTTTGTATATCATCATATATATATGACTATAGTATGCTTGATATCACTATATATATATATATATATATATATATATATATATATATACTAGTATCACTATATCACTACTGTAGTAATACCATAGACAAATAAGGGGTAGATGAGCTGCAACAGGGGGGGGGACGGGATGGATATGACTCCCTCACTTTAAAATATAGGGGGTCCTCCCATGTATTGGTTCCCCCTACTTTTACCACAACATTTATGATGATTAGTTGGTTCCCCCCTACATACAAAATCGTTCCAGCGACCCTAATAGGGGCGATGACTTGTATAAATATATAACGTATTTGAGTAATACATATACGAAACACGTTATTCGATTATAATTCGCGCTATGGAATGGTCTACCTCGACATCTAATAACAGTGACATACATAGAACGTTCCGAAGTACACTCTCAAAGATTTATAATTGATTATTTTTAATATTCCTATATTTGTATTCGATATTATTTGTGTTCGCGTTTACTAAACAAACATTCCTATTATCGCTCACTTATATATTATTGTATCGCTTATTTAGGTGTGTATTATTGTTTTCGTTAACACACGAATTATAACTATTTTATTTATATTTGTGTCTTAATAAATCGTCTACAATATATATATATATATATATATAGTACTGGTTTAGCTCCTATAGGATAGAAAAGGACAGACGACGTAGGTTCTATTCACACATGTGATGTATCGCCTCGCGTACAGTTGATCTGTACAGATGATTCATGTGTACATCTGCATCATCAACAGTTTATACAACAGTGTATAAGCGACCAGCTACGTATGTATCTATATATATATACACTTGCTTCCGCGTCGGTATATTTGTGTTTGTTTACATTTAGAAGTGGAACTAAATATAGAATTATATATTTAAATGAGTACTGCATTCGTATCATGTATATACATATCACGTATACGGCAATGTATACGTATATATATATATATATATATATATATATATATATATATATATATATATGTGTGTGTGTATACACATATATGTATACGTGTATATACGTGTAAATAGTAATCTACAATAGAAATTACTATTTGCATACATTAGCTATGCAAATATGTGGGTGCATGTAAATGAATCACGATGTTTGTTTACGTGTATGTGCGTGCGTGTGTGTATGCATGTGTATGTATATATATATATATATATATATATATAGTTATATAGTTATACCTGTTTATAATAATAATTATGATAAATAGTTAACCTATCGTATATACCCTATAGGGTATGTTATATGTCATAAACTATGTTTCACAATATGTATTGTTCTACATTGATTTGTAATAATATGTAGATTATATTGTACAAAGCATAACAAATTAAAACTTATGCATGTACAAATATTGTTATTTATATATATATATACATATATATATATATATATATATATATATATATATATATATATATATATATATATATATATATATATATAGAGAGAGAGAGAAATATACGTATATACATAAATACAATTTATATTTCCTACTTTATTTCTAAACAAATATAAGTAATCAATAAATATGTTTGATTATAAAATATAAAACTATAGTTTTAACCTATAGGTCAATTTCAATGTTATATAGATATTAAATTAAATTTTAAATTAATTCATTTTTGGATTACATTTTAATCGATAACATATTCATGTGGCATTATTATGTAACCTTTCGATGTAATGTAGTATTCTGTTGTCTAGCGAAATTATGTTGCAAACGCTTTATTTGTAATCCCAAGTAAGCTCTTTTCTGTATACCTGTGTACGGTATTGATTATTAATATATATATATATATATATATATATATATATATATATAATTTTAATTAGTGTATTATTTATATTTTTTTAAATATTTATAAAAGCACTGTATTATAAATAATTAAAAAACGCTATATAAGTGTTAAACAAATCGTTATCACCAAACCAAGTTAGAATATGCGATGTAAATAGATAGCATATTATGTATAGGTCGAGTGATACCCTTAACAGCAATATTCGTATCGCCATTAGTAGTGACGTAATGGCATATTCTATTGTCGTTGGCCATTACTGTTATATTTGTTGCATATATTATATCATATATTATATCGTATAAGAAAATATTTTGTGAAGCAGTTTCCTTAGAATAATCGTTGATATAAGCTTTATATGCTTCTCTCTAGCTCTAAGCATATCATCAACGATTCCACGCATACAGTACAAGTTAAATCTCAGGCTGAATTCTCGGAATGGCAATATCAGACATGCCGAGCCGTTTAACATGGCCGATATGGCCGAGTAGGCGTGGCTTAAATAATATTATATATTCATCTTAATAAAAGTGTCAACATCATCGATGATCAGGTAGTATAACAATATTATAGTCAACTCCCGATAAGTTGGACTCGCAAGGGACCGGGAAAAGTGTCCGACTTAGCGAGATGTCCGACTTATCCGAGATTAAGAATATCATGCAAATAAGACATGGGCAATATCCGTCCCATACTCGTGGAACACTCTCCCCACATCCATCCGTACTACACCATCAACTCCCAACTTCAAGAAACTACTGAAAACCTACCTATTTAATATGAAACATTAACTTAATATATATATGGACGGCCGATTGCTTTATAAGCACAGTTTGCAGTCCGAAAACCGAAAAATGTAAAATGTAAATGTATGTATGAAATGCGCAGCGCGAGTTAAATGGTTATCGAAATATGGAATTATGCAAAAATCAGCAACATAAAATGTTGTATTCAATTATATTACTTACTAAAATTATAATATTCATTATTTAAAGTAAACATTTCTGATAATTTATAAAAAGTCCGACTTATCCAGTATAAAAATCATAAAAATACTATAATATGTGTCCGACTTATAGAAAAGTCCGACTTATCCAATCCAACTTATCCGATTAATTTTATTATTATTATTTTTTTTTATTTAACATGAAACTATATACAAATCCAACCAAACCAACTAAATGTGTCCGATTTATCGAGAAGTCCGACTTACCGAGAGTTGACTGTACAATAATAACGCACGCGTGACATATGAGCAATACTAATTAGTAGACAACGATACATGTAATGAATGGTATTGTGCTGCGGTATTAAAACTAATCGGGAACCGATGATAATAGGTGACAGGTGACACCTGACAACACATGTTTAGCATTGGATACCGGATACGATAGTCTATATAAACACATACACATATCAATATATATATATATATATATATATATATATATATATATACATATATATATGTGTGTACATACATATATATTAATGTATTATATATGAATATTTAAAGCCACAAAAGTGTAAGTTTTGTGAAGCTATCTACAGCGATTCGGTACACGCGTGGAACCCGAGTATTGATAATAATGGTATCACGTGGGCAGTTGATCACGTGACACACATAAATGTACGCATATGCTCGTCAAGTGATTATAAAAGTCAGCCATATACACACATATATATATATATATATATATATATATATATATAAATATAGCATACGCCTAACAACTTACTAGAGAGGTGGTATTGTATTAACCGCGGTGTTCACATTAAACAATGTAGTAATATAGTCTATAGTTCTAGTTCTGTATAGCTAACAATGTATTGATGCCGCTGCTTTCGCTGTTGCTGCTCCGAAGTACTGGAACAGTCTTACCGATGAATTACGGACCCTATCATCTTTTATTACTTTTAAATGTCGACTATATTTATATATGTTATCATTATAATTTCTTCTTTTTAAATTTATTGTTATTCGTGTAATTATTTTTTTATTATTTCAACTTGACGCATATAAACATGTCTATCGTTTTCAACTGAGTCAATAAACATTTCTATTATTATTTATTATTATTGTATAGGAAATCATGATTCGAGATTATTAATTATGAAATAGACTAAAGTCGTATACAACTAATGATACACTATGTGGCGACAACGCGTGAAACAATATAACTGTCTTAATTTGAAACCTTTCGCACAAATGAAAAGTTCAAATTCATTTCATAAACATATAAGATGACAACTAATTACTTAATTACGCTGCACGTTAACACGTCAAGGGCTGTGTAAAAATCGCTAATTAACACAATATTTAAGTTTATTATCTTCTATATATTAGTCTATTAATAATTAGGTATATAACATATTGTTAATAGAATATATTAATTAGCATTAACATACAGGTAATAATTAGTTGTAATCGTTTATTTTCATGGAATTTGATGTATACATAGGGAGACGATCAAAGGATGAGTTGAGGGTTAAAGGTTACATTTGAAATACGAGTTAATAGTTTATAAATATATTTTGTATAGATATTTGTGGGTTGTTTGGTTTAATTGGTTTATTTTATCCTGCTTATTTTTTTAGCTGCATTACATCCCAAAGTGAGCCAATAAAAATGTATTTCGCATTTAAAATATAACCTTTAACCCTCAACTATAGGACTATAGTCCTTTTTTATCGTAATAATATAACATAATTTAATATAATACATATATTTTAGATAAATAATAGTTATCGAATGAATTATTCAGTACGATTAAACTACGCGCTCGTAGGTTTGTAGATTATTCGTAGTCGGATACTTGTATTGATCCCACTGATTGGCCATTGTATTATTGCGGAGGTGAGGTGAGGTGAGGAGGGGGCAGGGGGCAGGGGGCAATGCGCATGCGCGTAATGCTAATGAGAGGCGTGCACTGCGCGTAATTAACATAACTTATAACAGGATGTAGATTATCACGTGTTTTTTAATATGTATATTAATATTTATAAATAAATATAAATATATATATATTTATATTAAATATATTAATGTTAAATATACATTTAGATTTATACATCGTTATCATGTATATTTTATCATATATAGGTTATGTATTTACATTCTGAAAATATGAATAATTATTCATTATAATATATATATATATATATATATATATATATATATATATATATATATAATATGTATACAATGATTATTGGAAAATAGTCATTTTTTATTTACTTCTGGGAATTCCTCTTGGCATCATTAGTCTGGTATACATGTCGTGAGGTACACGTATAGGGTACACGTTCATATCATTAGTATATATATATATATATATATATATATATATATATATATGTGTGTGTGTGTGTGGGTGTGTGTGTGTTTTATTTACAATTATATAACTATTATTTAAATCTAAATTATCGAATTACTGATTAAAATCAATCATATTATTATGATTACATATATATATATTTATTTATTTATATAACATAATATATATATATATATATATATATATATTATAATACATGTATAATATTTCATATAAATAGTATAGACGTCAACATTAATAGATGATAATAATTACGATTCATATACGGTAAAATATCGCACAAAATATAATCTATAATACAATTGAGAATAGACATATATATAAAAAAGTACCTGAAATTAAAACTATATATATATATATATATATATATATATATAGATACTATGAACAGTAGCATGTAATCATTTATTCATGATCAGGTCGACAATACCTATAATTGAAGCTAAAGTAATTTCCTATCACGTGACCACTGTCTATTTAGTGACGTAAGTATGATGATCACCTATCGCCGACAATGGGCCTACAATGGGCCTATTATAGGTCTACAATATGCCGATAATAGGCCGACAATATGCCTACAATGGACCGACAATAGGTCGGCAATAGGTCGACAATAGGTCGACAATAGGCCTATAATATAATGTAGGTACACTACTGGCTCGGATTTTATCTCGATTATTCCGATAAATAAAATGTCTATGAATTATCGTAGAATAATCCTTATTTTTAAATATTGTCCTTGAATAATAATTAATGTTAAATATTGTCCTAGAATAATCCTAGAATAATCCTTAGCTATCTTCGTAATGTCTATCATAGGATAAACTTATATGATAATATACAGAGAACATCACGTGACTCGCGCTAGGTTTGCAGTGACACCTGGTTTCGTATTCGTGTTTAAATTAAGCTTATTTATTTTAATTATGAAAATATCATCGATTTGGGAATGTTTGTATTCATTTCTACAGATTTAGTACTATATAATGTTAGTGAAATTATTTCTAAATTACACCTACAACATGTTTACAATTTTACATATATATACATATACTGTAATCAGATTCGGCACGTTATTTATACTTCACTTATAGCTCGCGTCGATGTGTCTAGCAGACTAAGTTAGCCAACAGAACATCACAGGAATTCCCAGACGTAAATAACGAATATCTATTGTCCAATAATTACTGTATACCTATTATATATATATATATATATATATATATATATACATATATATGAAGGTATGTATACATACGTTACATACGTTTATATATAAACGAATCGCTTGCGTACAACACTTAATTACACACACACACACACACACACACACACACACACACACACACTCACACACACTCATATAGTGTATACACATTACCTAAATAATAACAATAATAGTCACGTGACAACACAATAGCACGTGGTTACGTAACTTCCAGCCCTCAACTCTCATTACGTAACACGTTGATGGACGCTTCGTACACCCCGACCGTATCGTTAAGCCTATGCATACACGCACACATGAGCGCACACACACACGCACAATGTTAGCCGGATCCTACTTTTTAGAATAGAAAACCCCTAGATGATTCTTAAAGGAAATTGTACGTGTATTGAGATGGCATTAATAAAAATGAACATAATTCAGTAGTTTAAGATCGTCATGTGATTTAAAAAATACATGTAATATCTTCATAATTCAACAAAACAAAATGTTAATTATTAAATATGATAGAATTTAATACATCAATTAAAATTATTATAAAATCAATAATATACTTAAGATACAAAAAAAATGTCAATAAAATATGCCACAATTTTTTTTGGAGGCCATTGAAAAATTCAAAACAAATTATATTATAAATTGTTAATCATCATTTTTTTTTAAATTATTAAATTAATAAATAATATAAATAAGGTAATATTTATTGCTATTGATATGTATATTTAACATATAATTATTATTCTTTTTAGAAAAATTCCAAATAAAAAAACAACATATATCGTATTTTAGAAAATATTTCTAGGAATTTGCATACAAAATTCAGGAAATATTATAACATTTTTATCGACATACAATAATTGATAAATATAATAATAAGACAATGTATGTGTTTTTATTAACTGATTAAACATATTTAAATTACTTCCTATTAACCCCATGTTAACCCCATGTATCTATCCCATACTAATTTCCTAGGAAAAGCGCTCAATAACTAGTGCATGTATCTAATTTTTGTATTCGGATTTTGCTTTCTATATACCTATAGGTTCTATCTTAATATACGTAGGGGAACCTTGTCTATTATATTTAGAAACTATGCTATACGATCAGGCTTGTCTCTCGCACTCTCCTATAGGAGTATGTATTCATACACATATCCACACCCACACACACACACCCATACCCACACCCACACCCACACACCCACACACCCACACCCACACACACACCCACATACCCACACACACCCACACACACACACCCACACCCACACCTACCCACACATACCCACACACCCACACACACACACACACACACACACCCACACCCACACACACACCCACATACCCCCGCACCCACACACACCCACACCCACACACATACACCCACACACCCACACACACCCACACCCACACACATACCCACACACACCCACCCACACCCGCACCCACACACCCACACACCCACATACACCCACACCCACACACACACACCCACACACCCACACCCACACCCACACCCACACACCCACACACCCACATACACCCACACCCACACACACACACCCACACACCCACACCCACACACACACCCACACACACACATACGCTCGTGGACTATACTACTGTACAGTACGTAGACGTCATTAGGAGAGTGCACAATGATTGAGTGTGTGTGTGTGAGTGTGTGTCGTAGGCATGCTATCGTACGTACTCGTGTGCGCATGTCTGTACGTCGTACATGTCTGTATATATTATATTCGTAGGCGACATGGAAGAGCATATCCTCCATGTGTGTATATGTATATATACACATATATATATATAATATCAATACATCTGAATACTAAGCATATAAGCGTGTACTTAACTGTTATAAGCAATGAAGCCGGTGTACCTAGTGAACAGAGCACACACGCGTATACACACATAGCTATAGGTACACAAGTTGTATATCTATAGCTAAGTGTACATATCTACAACATACATAGCCAGCGTTACGTGTATACAGGAAGCTATACGAGTTGTTGTCGCGAGATGGCGCTACCGGTAGTGGCGGAGTGATTTTAAACATGATGTTGATGATGGATTCGGCTGCTTCGTTTGATTCATCAACATTTATTATTGAGAATACCCGACAAAATTGTCATTCGATATAAAATATACACACATAATTAAACCGGCGGTTGTAGTAATACCACTATATTGTAATTGTGATTGTAATGGTTTATTTAAACACTTAAATATATTAGTATTATGTATTATTATTATTATCAGATTTAGGCAATGACAGGGTACTTATAGAAGTAGTGTTTCTTATCGAGATAATTACCCCTAAAAAATAAAATATAAAAACATATCTCAAAAGTGTATAGACACTATACTGTTATTCAGCAACACAGTTGCTAAAAGTTTCCTATAGTGGCATGACTAATGCGTGTACATGACAACATCCTCCATAGAAGATGCGTCATCGGCAGTAGGGGGATAATGTAAGGATATGCGCATGCGTGTAAGGGCTCGCATCACGTGGTCTCACTTATAGAATCACGCATCACGTGACCCTCCAGTCCGTCCGGCAGGCACGTGACGAACCCATGGCCGTTATAACACGTGACCTGTTAATTATTGATAATCAGCGTCCCCATTAGTGGCGCGTTCTACATCACACCACACCGCACCGCACCGCACACTCCACGATATACACGTATACAACGCGTACATGTATATGTACAGTGTACATTGTGAGTATGTATGCGTATGTGTATAATACAGAACAATATATATATATATATATATATATATATATATATGAAAGCCTAATATATTAAAAATATGGCATACGCGTACTAAATAATTCACATGTAATATGATATAAATACAACATGTATGACGTACACACACACACACACACACACACACATAGGGTAGCGTACTATAGATTAACTTGATCACGTGGTGTTAACGCCCCCCACTGTAGAACTTACGTAATCGCTGGCTAACGTAAACATTACGTCACGCAATATTATCTTATCATTACCCATAGGTAATTAGTCTACGTGATGTCACGAGGTTTAACGTAACATGATTGTTCCTGGCATAGTTCTATACTACGTAATAAAGTTCATATATATATATATATATATATAATTGTATGCAGTTTAAACTGCATACATAGATCTTTCTCAATCTCCTACTTACTTCCCTCCTTTTATTATTGGTGATATTCTAATATATCGCATACCCCTATAGTATACTACATCCAACTTAGCTGTACTTTTTGTTTAAACAAACTTCCAATTCAATTCAATGCAATATATATATATATATATATATATATATATATATATATATATATTTATTATATTAATTATAAATGTGAGTAATATATATATATATATATATATATAAATATTTTATTAGCCTATAAGAAGTAGATGAATATACTGACTCGACATAACGATTATATTTCATATTATCTTCACGTACACATCATCAATATATAACGAAGGAAAACCACGTGACATTCGAGATATTACATTATTCATGACTACTTAATGCGACAAATAAATAAATACCTCTACACCCACACATAAAAACACCGTATATATATATATATATATATATATATATATTTGTGTGAGTCATGTGTAAATATGTATATTTAGCGAATATAATGGAGAATACTAATAATCGAGAACAATTTCCATCTCGCGTTATACAAATATTCTAATCTACGTACACCGTACACCGTACCACTTACCACGCACATATTGTACAGTATAAGGTGTACAGTATAAGGTGTACAGTATAAGGTGTACAGTATAAGGTGTACAGTATAAGGTGTACAGTATAAGGTGTACAGTATAAGGTGTACAGTATAAGGTGTACAGTATAAGGTGTACAGTATAAGGTGTACAGTATAAGGTGTACAGTATAAGGTGTACAGTATAAGGTGTACAGTATAAGGTGTACAGTATAAGGTGTACAGTATAAGGTGTACAGTATAAGGTGTACAGTATAAGGTGTACAGTATAAGGTGTACAGTATAAGGTGTACACTGTACGACGTGGTACAGTGCCGTACGACGTACAAGTTATTCTAAACAAGAGAGAGAGAGAGAGAGAGAAAGAAAGAGAGAGAGGGAGAGAAACACACATATCACATGACACCGTGTTGTACCACATGTCACATCACACGTGATTAGTGAACACGTGACGTGGGTTACACAGGCTGGTCCTATTCACCACGCAATGGTATGCGCATGCTATGTACGTGTGCGTGAGTGTGTGTGTGTGTGTGCGATACACCGTATATTCGCTGTATACAGACGAACAGTGTGTCGCACAGTGTGTCGCACAGTGTGTCGCACAGTGCGTCGCACACACACACATACACACACGCACGCACACACGTACATAATATCCACGAGCGCATACCTATACGCACCTACAGTGTAGGTCCTACACGCGTCTGCGTATACGATATATTGATGCCCATACTCTATATATAGCACACGGGCTCCATCATAAGCGCGGATACACTCTCGCACACATTCCAGTTCGCGGAGTGTATACATACGTAAATATATACGGCGGAGTGTGAGACATCTTATGAGAAATCTGAATATATTATAGATTTGCTCCCTGATAAATGCAAATATATATATACATACATATATATATATATATATATATATATATATATATATATAAATGCGCGGAAAGATTGATACATCATCTTAACGTATATATGCTACTCGGAAACGCTGTAATGTGCGGCGCATATTGTGCGCGCCGACACACACACTCACAAACACACGTGTACACATACGCGCACACACACACACACACGTGTTGCTGTACTCCCGTGGGATGTATTCACCGTGTCTCCACTGTCAGCCTGACAGTGTCAGGGGTAGCGAATAGTTCATAAAGGCGGCTTACTTCTATAGCAGTATATCAGTATATATATAGCAGTATACTGATGCGCAGGAGATGGAGGAGATGGAGGAGAGGGGAGGCTGCAGCGGATATCACGTGATCGTGTATTCGCGCATGCGCTATCGGTAGATCACGTGGGGTGGCATGAGCGATAATGAGAGAACTGTAGTACGAGGTCACTTAGTACTGCACCATGGTGATGATGATGATGATGATGATGATGGTGATTATGATGATGGTGATTGTGAAGGTGGTGGTGATGGTGATGGTGATGGTGATGGTGATGATGATAATGATGATGTTATTTAAACACTAATTAAATTATAAAATTCTTATAGCGTGACAATAATGTATAAACAACAATAAATAAAAGTAGCAACTAGTACAGACAAGTGTACAACGTGGCGAAAACGAATATATTTGAAGTTAACATATATCGTGAACAAAAAGATAGTGTACTTTAGTTTACGTTAGATGTGTACGTTGATGTGTTGATGGTGCGGAGGGATGGAGGCAGGTAACTCAGTACTACTACTACTACTGGTGGTATGTGTATGAACATCCCCACGGGCAGTGGTCACTCATCCGGCTTTAGTACGCTACAGAAAATCGCATTGTTATCGTATTGTTGTTGTAAACATCGCCAACATTCAGCGTTATCATACATGGGTAATACACTTATTATTATTGTTGTTATAAATAGATTAATTCTATTTTACTAACTACCGTACAAAGTTCATTATTCGATTCACTAGAGCCGATAGTTTTCCCGACATCGCTCTTCATCGATTGCGCGCGCGCTTAGGATCGTGAGCGCGAACACACATACGTACAGGAATACGCGCAATCATACGTACAAGCATACGTACAAGCTTACGCACAAGCATACGTGGCGTGCACATATCACGACGTTCTCGCCATATATGAACAAGCGTGCATCATCGATATAATGAAAGTCTACGTACATATATATATGTACATAGACTTGTTCACGCTTGTTCACGCGCATATATATATATATATATATATATATATATATATATATATATATTCACGCTGAGATATAGTTACATAAACTCGATAAGCGCGTTTAATGTAAATATCGCATTATACATCGCGAATGCTCACGTGACACAACACGTGACTCGCTGTCACGTGCTACCACCACCGCCACCGAAACCTAATCGATTATAGAACTCGACTTTTGATCACGTGATGGTTTCGTAACGGCGCGTTCTATTTATAGATCGGCGACCGTCTATTAATAGATACGTTCCATTTAAGAGTTTCGCGACTGAAATACTCGGCTCGGCTTTATTCATCCTCTAGCAGAGTTGTTATCGCGTGTGCTATAGGCAGTGACCGCTTGTGATAATGTATCAACGCATAAGTCAGCCACTCTTTACGCGCACAGTGTACAGTTAATAATAATAATAATTAGTATTATTATAAAAATGCTATTGTTTTCTGTTTCATTTTCTAGATTATAATATTAATATGATTTTGTTCACAAAGGGCTCAACAAATATATTTAATATTATCTGTTAAAATATATTTATTCTTTATTCGTTGTTTTGTTTAGAAAATAGGGTTTTGAATGTTTAGTTATATATATATATATCCTTTGAATATCGTATAGACACTTTATTATTATGTTAAACATAGTATATAATGTACATCGTTTAATAATACATTCTAATAACAATATACTATAACGTGAATTAGTTAATAAAATATATAATTTATTAAGAATATATTCTTATTGATGTCAGCGAGTCCGCGGGGTTCTATAGAAAAACCCGGTGACCTAATTAGAATAGAAATGTGTACAGGAGTTACACACACAGGACCGACACAAAAGCGATACGCTATATATATAGTTTATAATTAGACGTCGGCGTAATAATCCGTTACGCAACATATTACACCGCAGCAGCCGCTATGATGTAATACATTCTATTGTATACGTAACACAATCGTGTAATACTTGGTAATATTAATAACGAACTAAACATGTGATATAGAGTTACGTAGATAATATAATAGTATTAGTAATCATGTGATTATATATATATATATATTTAAATATATATTCTTATCCGATGTATATATATATACTACTACACCCACGCGTATACTGTAGTCACGTGGTATAAACGCGCGTATGTGTACAATAGAATTCCATTAATTTTATTAAAGATATATAAAAATACTTCATTATTATCTTGTTACGAGAAGAGTAATTGTTTGACATTGCTTGATATAGTGTATTACATATATATATATATATATATATATATATATATATATATTAAATAGAGATACTATAAGTTTACAATTACTTAAATAGAGCTGCTATATTTAATGATACTATACAAATGTTAACCGCTCGAATAAACAACACAGGGTAGCAGGTTATAAACACAACCACTATAGTCGCATACACACATATGTGTAATAGCCTGTTTCATCATCGTTATTCTAATGAACGCAGCAGCTGCATCAGCATTACGCAATACTAATAATCACAACTTAATAACAACGAGGTAAAAACTAAAGTAAACATTTATCATCATTAGTATATGTAGTGCTATACCACCACATGGCCCTTATATATGATTATATATATGTATATATATATATATGTGTGTGTGTGTGTGTGTGTGTGTATGTGTGTGTGTGTGTGTGTGTGTGTGTGTGTGTGTAATAGCACATATCCAGTGAGTGATCGCGTTGTAAATAACATTGCCTACTTGTTAACTAATGGCATACTATATCATCCACTTGATTAATGAGATGTTTCATATGTATATTATACATACTATATATATATACTGTATTCACGTTTATTTTAAATAACAATGAGATATTTTATTACTATTTC
>OZ025245.1:12301960-12319460 GCA_964019155.1 Osedax fenrisi
CAATATGAAGTACGTAAGGCTGGATATTATAATGTTATTTATGTATTATGTATTTGTTTGTATTGTATATTTCATTTAAATATATACATAATTTAAATATATCGCATTTCTATATAATGTTATGTATGTATTGTTTATTTGTTTGTATTGTATATTTCATATAAATATATACATAATTTAAATATATCGCATTTCATAGATACGCTATACTATTTACAAATTATATTATATTATTATATATAGGTATATATATACCATATTTAATAACATGGTCATTTATAAATGACTAGGTATAATAGTCAATAAAGACTATATACATAGTAAATATCTAGTGACTAGATAATATAGTCAATTTTCAAATTACCATGGTCCGCTTAGACACTCTTGAAATGACTAGCTTTTTCAAGTAAATAACTATAGTCAAAAAAAGACTATAGTCTTTTTTTTCTCAGTGTATGAAAAAGAACTAAAATACACTCATGGGCCATGAGTCATGGGTACTATTATTTAGATGTATTACAATATATCTTCGTTATGCTAATTAATATATACATTTATTATGTTATCTTATCTTATTAATGACTCAAAACAAATAATATTCTCTGTACCATGTTAATCGATAAAGCGTATTATTATTTGTTTATTTCTATAACGTATGTTAACGTTAATTCTATTATATATATGTCGACTATATATTTGCTTAAATATTATATATATATTAAATATTATATTATATTGTAATATTATATAAATATATGATAGTGCATGTATATTTTCATAAATCAATCGTATTTGTTATTATTTGTAAAGTAAAATATACATTTTCCTCAATTTATTTCATTTTATTTACATACATAATATTAAGTAAATACCATTAATTACAGTGTTTCTAAAATAATTGAATCCATCATTTAAACGTATCTATCATTTTAATATGTATGACATATCCATTCAATCTCGTCAACTTCAAAATATAATTTTAAATTAAAGTTTAATAAAAAGAGAAACATACATTATAATGTATAGAACAACTAAATATACTATTAACACATAACATATGCATGTGTTTATACACTCGTACGACGTATTGCCGTAAAATTTACTTAAAATTATACTAATTATAAGTAGATTTATTCGTTATTAATAACGATAATAATATTAATGATTAATTAGTTATTAATACAACTTGTCGGAGAGTTACTCTAAATGAATACTAGCCAGCATCTTACAATGGCGTAGTCGAGCTAGCTGCACACTAGAGCCAACACGTCACACCACAACACATACCGAATAGCACATGACCTATATCACAGTGTATTATTCCCTTATGAGTAGGTCAATGATGTAATAATGGTGTAATAATGGTGTATAAATAATAAATCTGTATTTCTTACGCATGACAATATTTCAATGAACATTGATAGCCGCTTAACGCGATGAACGTTAATTATTCGTTTATAATCACCAAACGAAAACGAATTAAATTACATTACTAATGTACGGGTAATGCCTTCTGGGATTCAGAGGGTTAAGTAATCGCCGCGATATTAGAATATGTTCTATTATCGCGTTGCGCACATCGGTGTCGTGACACGTGACATGTGACACGTGACATCACGGAGCACGTGATCCACCTTTAGACTGACAGCGAATTCGACCGAATAGGAATGTTACCGTATATCGTAAATTAGTTTAAATAACAGTGCTTATTCGACATATGTTATCGTGCTTGTTCAACTTGTTTAACATTGCTCGTCGATACCGTGTCGTATTATACATTACATAAAATCGCGATGTGATAACGACCGGCCGATAATGTATAGTAACAATAGCTATGATGTTACGGATAGAAATAACAAACGAGTACGAATTAAAACTATAGTTTTATTAGTAGATAGAAAAGTGATTTTTAAATAAAGAGTTTTCCACATTATAAAAAAGTTTTCTAAATTTGAATACACGCTAGAAAACTCTTTTTTCTAACAGTGTACCCTATTATTGCATCGAATATTTATTGAAATGACGAAAAATCTACCAGCTGATATATCATACACATGTACATATACGGGTTTGCGAGGTTGTAAATATAACATTTAATAATATATATAAGTAGGCCTTATGACGTCATATATGTCGCGTGTGTGGCGTATTCAAGCCCCGTCATCATCGATACTATATAAAGTACATCTATAATGTATTTATTAGGTATTTACTAGAAGAGTAATATATATATATATGGGGGGAATTCTAGTAAAAACATTAACTTGTTTATTAATTTCCCATTATTCCTTGCCCGTTGGAGAGGATGGATAAATCTGATCTATTTATACACATACATTATATATCGTCATTTGAGTGGAGTTGAAACAATACAAACACAACACACAACACGTTGTCACGTGTAACCTAGCGGATAAACAGCGCACAAAGCGGACCGCCGTGAAGCTCTAAACCTCTGCAGTCGTACGCGCGCACACACACGCACACACACACACGCGTGTTGTACATTACGGCGGTGATGATAATAATAGTAATGTTATCATGAGTTAGGCATGTCCACGCTACGAGAATGAGCGTGATACTTATATGGTGGTTTACATGTTATATTTACACACTTTCTAAAGAACGATATATTTATATATATATATTAGTAACGTATATAATGTCGTGTATATAACTGTGGGCAATGAGCTACACGGCCGATATGTACTGCATGTACCAGCACTGTCGATGGTGTCGCTAATTAGGCGTCTGCTGCCCTGTTATTGCATAACATCACACCTCTCCTCGTCTCGGTACATCGCAGTGAATGCATTAGTTATACACACACACACACACATGTATATATATATTGATATAGAAATGAGGCGAACATACCAGATAATTATAAGGGTACATTACGTGCATTATCATATTAATGAATACGTAAGAAATAAGTCTACGTATTCGTACAGTAATATACATCACTAAATAACTGATATACATCACTAAATATCTAATATACATCACTAAATATCTAATATACATCACTAAATATCTAATATACATCACTAAATATCTAATATAAATCACTAAATAACTAATATAAATCACTAAATAACTGGGAGTTTACACGGAGATATCCATGTACGTAAGCCGTGGTGACCACAGATATGAATACTAGTGGTGGTAATGCGGAACACTATTTTCAATTTGATTGACACACCATATAAGACACGCCCACATACATATAGCCCATGTTAAATCTCAGACCGACTGAAGTTGTCAATACTATAGTATCGTATATAATACTATAATATACTATACTATAATTCCGTACGTGATTAGATTTAACGTGGAGGCTTACGCATGGAGGCGCAACTAGTATGCTACGATTAATGCATATATCTAAGTGGTTTATCATAATGACTATAGTCTAGTACTTCGTTATGCCCTGGTCACTAGAGCATAACTAGTTATATCTCTATCTCCCTCCTTCACTCCCCCTCTCTCTCTCCCTCCCTCCCTCTCTCTCACTATAGTGCATCGTAATGCCCTAGTCACTAGAGCATAACTAGTTATATCTCTCTCCCTCCCTCTCTCCTTCCCTCTCTCTCTCCCTCTCTCCCTCCCTCCCTCTCTCTCACTATAGTGCATCGTAATGCCCTAGTCACTAGAGCATAACTAGTTATATCTCTCTCCCACCATCTCTCTCTCCCTCCCTCCCTCCCTCACACACCCTATCTCACTATAGTGCATAGTAACGCTCTAGTTACTGGAGCATAACGATACAACTCTTTACTGTATTCGCCAGCTGCGCTATTGAGTGGTCTACCTCGAGAGAGAGATATATATATTATAGGATTTGTGCCATCCATACAACGTTTCAGAAGTAAACGATTTTATTTTCGGTTATTTTTAATATTCGTATATTTGTATTTCATAATATATTTTTGTCATGTTTACTAATCTAAACATCCCTATTTTGTTCTATTTATATATTATTTTATCGTTGATTTATTTGCGTATTATATTTTTGCTAAAACACAAACGAGAACTATATTTGTTATATTTGTGTCTAAATATATCATCTATATCTATATATATATATATATATATATATATATATATATATATATATCTACCTATCTACCTATCTATCTGAACATCTCTCTATAACGCGATGATTACTACACGGCGCGGTGTTCGCGTGTTATAATCTACTGTTACGTAATAGTGATGTCAAGGTCGTGTCCTCGATGCCGATGGTGTGAAGGACGGACGACGAGTGGCCATAACGGTCAAGTGTCCACTCTGAGAGAACGAATGTGTGTTACGCACTACACGTAGAGAGAGCGTGATTAGTACATTACGAAAGTAGCGTGAGTTTATATTCTCTACGGATATTAAGTTCGATGATAGATTTATATTTAAATATAAATCTAATTAGATAGCTATATTTAATCTGATAAATTAATATTTGATTATGTTTAATGATTATATCAATATTAATAAAATTAAATAATATTCTATTTATATATTTAATATGTATACACTCTTAGGATATTATATTCAAACAATAAAAATCATCACAAGTATGTATTACTTATTAATATTACATTATTTAGTTAGTCAAAATTCAACAAATTTCACAAATTCCACAATCGTCTAAAGTATTAATGTGTACGATGTGCATTTTATTATTCCACGCCTACTTATGCCACGCCTAATTATGCCACGCCTACTTAATACACGCCTACTAATTAAGATATGGGACAACAGCGTCTGACAGTTTACCTACTGAAGATAGCGAAAGCTACCTTTAGGGGTGTGTTCTATTGCTGCCTTCGTGGTGACTCACTTAGAACTGTTGTAATCTATATTAGTTAACATTTATATATATATATATATGTGTGTGTGTGTATGTGTGTGTGTGTGTATGTGTGTGTGTGGTAAATGGATCATATATGTAGTGTACAGGTTCAATCAATACTTTCATATTATATATATATATATATATATATATATATATTATCTCATTATTATAATCTATAAATGTGTATTTATAATAATAATCATATTATGAAACCTATAAATACATTACATCTTGGCAGAAATAGTATACATATTTACCTTGATAAGCGATTAGCCAAATTAGATATGTTATCTTTATTAAATTATAAATATATATATTATATATATATATATATTTATATATATATATAAACTTATTAAATAAATAAGTGAATAATCTGAGAATATTTACAAGTTGATATTTAAACTCGGAAGAAAATTCTTAGAAATATACTTACTTATTTATGTATCATTACATATATATAGTGTATGTGAATAGTATTATAATGTATACGTATGTATCCGTAAATGCATATGCAATATTATTCGTGTATATATTGTATATATCAGTTGAATAATTCGTCAGACACACAGGTATATACTATATCTCTAATAATAGTCCTAGAACACCTACCCAGGTCAATAAAATAGATAATAAAATACTTAATTAACAGTGATATTATATAATTGTGTATAAATAAATGATCGTCTTTCGTTAAAACCATGGATGCTTTAACACGAGAGCGGCTTCGAAGGGATATTATAATGTCTATAGAGCCATACTTGGTTACTTGTAGAAGCATTGCTGCATGTCGTGATAATTACCAGACATTTACCCTTTATATATACAATGTGCCTATAGGTAGGTGCAATGTAACGTTACATTTGTAGTAAAACCTCTACTGTAGAGTAACTCACTACAGCCGAATGCATACATGCATATTCCTTTTAGATAATTACTGAACATTGGGTAGTGATTGAACATTATATTTATTTGACTTACATACTTTGAAGCGGATACGAATTCTAGCTATATTTAGCTATAATACTTATTTAATACCACTTAATACATATTTGTATACAAATCTGGCTAAATATCGGGTTGGCAATGTATTGTTATGAAGTCGGTTTATCACTACTTCTGGTAACAAAGTTAGAGCGCATGCGCTTTACGACGATATCCTCATCCTCCCACTAAGTTTAGAAGTTAAACCACGCCCCCCTTATATCGCGCACGTCAGTTCTGCTACACGTAAAGTGACGAATGACGTAACATCTAGGAACAAGCTATATCTTGTATAGCTTAAATATATAGCTTTAATCTATAGCTTAAATATATAGCTTACATATATAGCTTTAATCTATAGCTTAAATATATAGCTTAAATATATAGCTTTAATCTATAGCTTAAATATATAGCTTAAATCTATAGCTTAAATATATAGATTAAATATATAGCTTAAATCTATAGCTTAAATATATAGCTTTAATCTATAGCTTAAATATATAGCTTAAATCTATAGCTTAAATATATAGCTTAAATATATAGCTTTAACCTATAGCTTAAATATATAGCTTAAATATATAGCTTTAATCTATAGCTTAAATATATAGCTTAAATATATAGCTTTAATCTATAGCTTAAATATATAGCTTAAATCTATAGCTTAAATATATAGATTAAATCTATAGCTTAAATCTATAGCTTAAATATATAGCTTAAATCTATAGCTTTAATCTATAGCTTAAATATCTAGCTTTAATCTATAGCTTAAATATATAGCTTAAATATATAGCTTTAATCTATAGCTTAAATCTATAGCTTAAATATATAGCTTAAATATATAGCTTTAATCTATAGCTTAAATATATAGCTTAAATCTATAGCTTTAATCTATAGCTTAAATATATAGCTTAAATCTATAGCTTAAATCTATAGCTTAAATATATAGCTTTAATCTATAGCTTAAATATATAGCTTAAATCTATAGCTTAAATATATAGCTTAAATATATAGCTTTAATCTATAGCTTAAATCTATAGCTTAAATCTATAGCTTAAATATATAGATTAAATATATAGCTTAAATCTATAGCTTAAATATATAGCTTTAATCTATAGCTTAAATATATAGCTTAAATCTATAGCTTAAATATATAGCTTAAATATATAGCTTTAATCTATAGCTTAAATCTATAGCTTAAATATATAGCTTAAATATATAGCTTAAATATATAGATTAAATATATAGCTTAAATCTATAGCTTAAATATATAGCTTAAATCTATAGCTTAAATATATAGCTTAAATCTATAGCTTAAATATATAGCTTAAATCTATAGCTTAAATCTATAGCTTAAATCTATAGCTTAAATATATAGCTTAAATCTATAGCTTAAATATATAGCTTAAATCTATAGCTTAAATATATAGCTTAAATCTATAGCTTAAATATATAGCTTAAATATATAGATTAAATATATAGATTAAATATATAGCTTAAATCTATAGCTTAAATATATAGCTTAAATCTATAGCTTAAATATATAGCTTAAATATATAGCTTAAATATATAGCTTAAATCTATAGCTTAAATCTATAGCTTAAATCTATAGCTTAAATATATAGCTTAAATCTATAGCTTAAATATATAGATTAAATATATAGATTAAATATATAGCTTAAATCTATAGCTTAAATCTATAGCTTAAATCTATAGCTTAAATATATAGCTTAAATCTATAGCTTAAATATATAGCTTAAATATATAGATTAAATATATAGATTATATCTATAGCTTAAATATATAGCTTAAATCTATAGCTTAAATCTATAGCTTAAATATATAGCTTAAATCTATAGCTTAAATATATAGCTTAAATATATAGATTAAATATATAGCTTAAATCTATAGCTTAAATATATAGCTTAAATCTATAGCTTAAATATATAGCTTAAATCTATAGCTTAAATATATAGCTTAAATCTATAGCTTAAATCTATAGCTTAAATCTATAGCTTAAATATATAGCTTAAATCTATAGCTTAAATATATAGATTAAATCTATAGATTAAATATATAGCTTAAATCTATAGCTTAAATATATAGCTTAAATATATAGATTAAATATATAGATTAAATATATAGCTTAAATCTATAGCTTAAATATATATCTTAAATCTATAGCTTAAATATATAGCTTAAATATATAGCTTAAATATATAGCTTAAATCTATAGCTTAAATCTATAGCTTAAATCTATAGCTTAAATATATAGCTTAAATCTATAGCTTAAATATATAGATTAAATATATAGATTAAATATATAGCTTAAATCTATAGCTTAAATCTATAGCTTAAATCTATAGCTTAAATATATAGCTTAAATCTATAGCTTAAATATATAGCTTAAATATATAGATTAAATATATAGATTAAATCTATAGCTTAAATCTATAGCTTAAATCTATAGCTTAAATATATAGCTTAAATCTATAGCTTAAATCTATAGCTTAAATATATAGATTAAATATATAGATTAAATATATAGCTTAAATCTATAGCTTAAATCTATAGCTTAAATATATAGCTTAAATCTATAGCTTAAATATATAGCTTAAATCTATAGCTTAAATATATAGATTAAATATATAGATTATATCTATAGCTTAAATATATAGCTTAAATCTATAGCTTAAATCTATAGCTTAAATATATAGCTTAAATCTATAGCTTAAATATATAGATTAAATATATAGCTTAAATCTATAGCTTAAATATATAGCTTTAATCTATAGCTTAAATATATAGCTTAAATCTATAGCTTAAATATATAGCTTAAATATATAGCTTTAATCTATAGCTTAAATCTATAGCTTAAATCTATAGCTTAAATATATAGCTTAAATCTATAGCTTAAATATATAGCTTAAATATATAGCTTTAATCTATAGCTTAAATCTATAGCTTAAATATATAGCTTAAATATATAGCTTAAATATATAGATTAAATATATAGCTTAAATCTATAGCTTAAATATATAGCTTAAATCTATAGCTTAAATATATAGCTTAAATCTATAGCTTAAATATATAGCTTAAATCTATAGCTTAAATCTATAGCTTAAATCTATAGCTTAAATATATAGCTTAAATCTATAGCTTAAATATATAGCTTAAATCTATAGCTTAAATATATAGCTTAAATCTATAACTTAAATATATAGCTTAAATATATAGATTAAATATATAGATTAAATATATAGCTTAAATCTATAGCTTAAATATATAGCTTAAATCTATAGCTTAAATATATAGCTTAAATATATAGCTTAAATATATAGCTTAAATCTATAGCTTAAATCTATAGCTTAAATCTATAGCTTAAATATATAGCTTAAATCTATAGCTTAAATATATAGATTAAATATATAGATTAAATATATAGCTTAAATCTATAGCTTAAATCTATAGCTTAAATCTATAGCTTAAATATATAGCTTAAATCTATAGCTTAAATATATAGCTTAAATATATAGATTAAATATATAGATTATATCTATAGCTTAAATATATAGCTTAAATCTATAGCTTAAATCTATAGCTTAAATATATAGCTTAAATCTATAGCTTAAATATATAGCTTAAATATATAGATTAAATATATAGCTTAAATCTATAGCTTAAATATATAGCTTAAATCTATAGCTTAAATATATAGCTTAAATCTATAGCTTAAATATATAGCTTAAATCTATAGCTTAAATCTATAGCTTAAATCTATAGCTTAAATATATAGCTTAAATCTATAGCTTAAATATATAGCTTAAATCTATAGCTTAAATATATAGCTTAAATCTATAGCTTAAATATATAGCTTAAATATATAGATTAAATATATAGATTAAATATATAGCTTAAATCTATAGCTTAAATATATATCTTAAATCTATAGCTTAAATATATAGCTTAAATATATAGCTTAAATATATAGCTTAAATCTATAGCTTAAATCTATAGCTTAAATCTATAGCTTAAATATATAGCTTAAATCTATAGCTTAAATATATAGATTAAATATATAGATTAAATATATAGCTTAAATCTATAGCTTAAATCTATAGCTTAAATCTATAGCTTAAATATATAGCTTAAATCTATAGCTTAAATATATAGCTTAAATATATAGATTAAATATATAGATTATATCTATAGCTTAAATATATAGCTTAAATCTATAGCTTAAATCTATAGCTTAAATATATAGCTTAAATCTATAGCTTAAATATATAGATTAAATATATAGATTAAATATATAGCTTAAATCTATAGCTTAAATCTATAGCTTAAATCTATAGCTTAAATATATAGCTTAAATCTATAGCTTAAATATATAGCTTAAATCTATAGCTTAAATCTATAGCTTACATCTATAGCTTACATCTATAGCTTAAATCTATAGCTTAAATATATAGCTTAAATCTATAGCTTAAATATATAGCTTAAATCTATAGCTTAAATATATAGCTTAAATCTATAGCTTAAATCTATAGCTTAAATCTATAGCTTAAATATATAGCTTAAATCTATAGCTTAAATATATAGATTAAATATATAGATTAAATATATAGCTTAAATCTATAGCTTAAATCTATAGCTTAAATCTATAGCTTAAATATATAGCTTAAATCTATAGCTTAAATATATAGCTTACATTTATAGCTTAAATATATAGCTTAAATCTATAGCTTAAATATATAGATTAAATATATAGATTAAATATATAGCTTAAATCTATAGCTTAAATCTATAGCTTAAATCTATAGCTTAAATATATAGCTTAAATATATAGCTTAAATCTATAGCTTAAATCTATAGCTTAAATCTATAGCTTAAATATATAGCTTAAATCTATAGCTTAAATATATAGATTAAATATATAGATTAAATATATAGCTTAAATATATAGATTAAATATATAGCTTAAATCTATAACTTAAATATATAGATTAAATATATAGATTAAATATATAGATTAAATATATAGATTAAATATATAGCTTAAATATATAGATTAAATATATAGATTAAATATATAGATTAAATATATAGCTTAAATATATATATTAAATATATAGCTTAAATCTATAGATTATAAGCTGTATACATCTATAGCTTAATGGTATATTAAATGGAGTTCAAATGGAGTTTGAATGGAGTTTAAATGTAGTAGCCTACCTCATAAATCATCGCCAACTTAAACCAAAGTAGAGGTAAACTATCTATTGTCGGCGACTAGGGATCTTTAGTTTTTACAAAATAGGAAGAGCATTACCTACTTTTAATAATGCATATTATAGCTATACAACGAGTCGGAAAGATCAGGTTTTTCTTTGTATATATATATGTGTGTGTGTGTGTGTTTGTGTGTATGTACTTATATGTACTACATACATACATGTTTTCTATATTATAAAACTCGTAATATAAAAAAGTGCATCGAACACAAACATACACGTCGCAAAGTTTACAGTGAACTTTGAACTTTGCGCAGTGTCACGTGTCAGGCAGGTTACTACGTGTGTGTGTACTATATCCGTATACACGTTGTAGACACGTATATGTACACATTATGTATACAGTACGTAACGTGTGTTAGGCAATGAGTCACACGAGTAAACTTGTACCGTACACATAGTATTATAGCTATAGCAACTATATATAGTGTTATTCTACAGTGAATTAATACTTTATTTTTTACATTCTATACATTATATATATATATATATATAAGTATATCTAATTAAATATAAATATATACAATGTACTATGACGTTATATAATGCTAGGATATAAACTATGTATTCTATATAAATAACTACGTAATGAATAGATACGACTGATCTGGTATAACTCGATACCATTCTAATAATAATATAATCGATATCATTCTAGGGTTATATATAGCCTATGTGTATAGGCTGTATACAGAGCCCCTGTATGGGTTATATAGTCACACACATACACACACATACATACACATACACATACACACACATACACAAACAAATAAACACACGTACACATACACACAAATACACGTACACACACACATACCTACACACACATACACACACATACACACACATACATACACACACTGTTCAATACTTTCCCCAATTCTCTTCTCTATATATCTTATTCCATTACAAACAATTATGAAACGTTATCCATCTATTACTTACAACTTATACGCAGACGACATAGAACTACACGCAACGATAACAAACTCTACCCAACTACAAGACTCTTTAAATGAACTACAAAACTGGCTAACAAATAATAACCTACTACTAAACCACAATAAAACTGAACTATTAAATATAACTAATGACCCAAATACTTACTTCCCTGACATTATTATTAATCAACACAAAATCATTCCCACCAATTCTGTTAAATACTTAGGCGTCAACTTCAATAATAAACTTAATCTAGATAAACATTACAGCTTACTTACTCAATCTACGACTGCACAGCTATTCAATATTAAAAAAATACGACCATACTTAAATAGAAATACTACAAAACTACTGACTCAGACTCTCATACTTTCAAGACTACAATACTGCAACTCACTATTCACAGGAACTGAAAAACTGAAAATAGACAAACTAGACAAAATAATTAACCGCTCAATTAGAAATATATACCGACTACAGAAGACTGACTATACAACTAGCATTACTGACTTACGTAAAAAACTTAACTGGCTAAACACTGAAGACTCTATCAACTACAAAATACTTACAATACTTAAAAAGACTATTACTTATAACTTACCCTATAATTTACGAAACAAAATAAAACATAAACCAAACACTAGACTTTTACGTAATAACAATTCCATTATACTACACCAACCTATTACCCATTGCATCAAATACGAAAGAAGAAAATTCAGCTCTTCATCAACAATTAGATGGAATAAACTACCCCCGCAACTTAGAAATCAAAATATATCAATTAATATCTTTAAAAAGAAATTAAAAAATGTCTTATCGACAAACATTGATATTCGTTTATTCATAATATTATCGTGCGAATTATATATATATATATAATGTATACATTCGCTTGTCTCTTTCTATACATTGGGGTATAGAGTAGATGATTAGAGGCAGTACCTTTGTAAACCTGCTTGTCGCATGTCGATATAGACATGAGTAGGAACTCTGGACCTCAATTAATTACTCAACTCTCACTAATGGCTCCAAGTAACTGGTGATTAACCAGTGGCCATATCCCGGTACCTCCACTCGACAGTGGTGCTAAACTTAGTGAGGGGAAATCTGCTGCCTCGCAGATTATGCTTCTTTAGGCATAGGCTAGGAGAATGTAACTCTGACCATAAATCTAAGTCGGGTAGATGGTGCTCGTTAACTTTGGTTAGTAGATCATCTAGGAGAAGGAAATCTCTGATTTAAAAACCAACCTTCCGGAGAGGAATGGGACCCGCCGGACTATATTCAACAATATAGTTATATCCCAAGAAACGAATCATGAGAAACAAAATTAAATTATCCATACCGGCTCGGCCGTCGCCCGGGATAAAAAGGACCGCGCATATCGTTAATTATCAGGACGAATGTGAAAAAGATAATACTGATAAGAAGAAAGACAGAAAGTCAATGAGGCTTCGCAATAACGCAACTTTTGGCACTTGGAACGTACGAACTCTTAACAGAACAGGAAATTTAGAAGAATTGGAATATGAAATGAAGAAATACACATGGCAAGTTTTAGGACTATGCGAAGTTAGGTGGAAAGGATCTGGTAATGTCGTAACTGACAACGGTAACCATCTTTACTATAGTGGTGAAGAGAAATATCATAAGAATGGTGTAGGATTTTTGATTCACAAAGATATAAAAGACTTTGTAGCCGAATTCAAACCTATTTCCAGCAGAATATGTACATTGAGGTTAAAAGCTAAACCATTAAATATATCGATAATACAGATATATGCACCAACTTCGGATTATACAGATGAACAAATTGAAATCTTCTATTCAAGCCTACAAGATATAATTGACAAAACCCATAAAAAGGACATGTTAATAATTCAAGGTGATTGGAATGCAAATATTGGAACTGACTCACTGACAGATTGGAACGAATATTGTGGACCTTCATGTAACAACTCAACGAATGACAGGGGGATCAGATTATTGGAATTTATATGTTATAATGACATGATTTTGGCAAATACACTAGGAATACACAAATCCTCAAGAATAGCAACATGGCACTCTCCAGATGGTAAAACCCATAACCAGATAGATTATATCCTCATGAAGAGACGATTTAAATCTGGTATCAATGTGGCTAAAACTAGAGTATATAACAAAGCTGATATAGGAAGTGATCATGACCTTGTGATGATATCCTTCAAACAAAAATTCAAATCTCAAAGAAAACAAAAGAGCATTCGTAAAAACTACAACATTGAACAACTAAATAATAATTCTTCAATTCTTGCTCAATATAGAGACACTATAGAAAATGAAATTAAAAACAAGTTAATGCACAACACAATCAATTCCGATGAAACAACTGATATTCTTAACAGAATAATAAGCGAAACTGCAACAAAAGTAATTGGATTTAAAAGGAAAAAGACAAAACCATGGATAACAGAAGATATTCTGGAACTTTGTGATAAACGTAGATCATTGAAATCTCAAAAAAGTAATCACTTACAAGAATATAATTCACTGAATAAGAGGATAAGAAAGAACATGAAACAAGCCAAAGAATATTGGTTAAATAACGAATGTAAAGATATAGACAATTCATTTGCAAGTAACAGATCTAAAAAAGCATATTCAATTATAAAAGCTCTGACAAAGAAGAAATCAGAAGCGATCAACACAATATTAAGCAAAGATGGTAAAGTTTTGAGTGAAGATACACATATTATTAAAAGATGGACTGAATACTGCCAAGAATTATATAATTATGAATCCAGAGGAGACAAAAATGTTTTGCAAACGATAGATGAACAACACGAAGAAGAGAGAGATGATAGTATTTTAAGAGATGAAGTAGTTAATGCTATATATTCACTAAAACATGGAAAAGCTGCTGGTGTAGACAATATACCAGCAGAACTAATAACATATGCAGGTGAAGGAATGACAGACATACTCCACAAGATATGTTCCAATATATGGGAAACTGGTATCTGGCCAGAAATATGGACAAAATCGTTAATTATAACTCTACCGAAAAAAGGTAATCTTCAACATTGTTCTAACTACAGAACGATAAGTTTGATAAGCCACGCAATCAAAGTGATGTTGAAAATCATTAAGAATCGTTTACAACCACAAGCGGACCGTATTATTGCGGAAGAACAGGCTGGATTCATGAAAGATAGATCTACGATAGAACAAATATTCAACCTAAGAATACTATGCGAGAAACATAACCTACAACAAAAAAAGCTATATCATATATTTATAGATTTCCGAAAAGCATTTGATAGAGTGTGGCAAAATGCACTATGGTCCTCAATGAAGAAATATAATATCGATACAAAGTTAATTAATTTAATACAAAGTTTATATGAAAAGGCAAGCAGTGCAGTAATACATAAAGGCATATGTGGCGATTGGTTTCCAACGAAAACCGGAGTAAGACAAGGATGTCTTCTCTCACCTACTTTATTTAATATATTCCTAGAAGATATAATGAACGACGCGCTAAGCAATCATACTGGTTCAATAAAGATAAATGGCCGAAATATAACAAATCTCCGCTTTGCTGATGATATAGATGGATTAGCTGGCTCGGAAGAAGAACTAATAAATTTAACTGAATGTCTTTTTAAATCAGCAAATAGATTTGGAATGGAAATAAATCCTTCTAAAACTAAGCTTATGTTAAACGACGACAATTGTCAACCAAACATTGATATTCATGGCGAAATAATTGAGACCGTAAAAAGCTTCAAATATCTAGGATCAATCATAAACGAAAATGGATCAAGAAAAGAAATCCTGTCAAGAGCAGCACAAGCAAGTCAAGCATATAGCAATCTAAAGATAATATGGAATGATAAAGACATACGTCTAAAGTACAAGTTAAAACTCATGGACTCTCTTGTCAACTCGATATTCCTGTATGAATGTGAAACATGGACTCTAACTGCTGAACTCGAGAAAAGAATACTAGCATTCGAAATGAAGAACATCAGAAAATTACTCGGTATAACATACCTTGATAGAGTTACTAATCAAGAAATAATAGACCGAATATCATCATCATTAACAAGTCCCTTCACCGATATTCTCACAACAGTTAAAAGGAGAAAACTGAAATGGTATGGACACGTGACCAGAGGCGATGGACTTGCCAAGATAATCCTTCAGGGTAATGTCGAAGGTAAAAGATCCCGTGGACGTCCAAAAAAACAATGGATAGATAATATAAAAGAATGGACCGGAAAAGGCTTCAATGAACTAAATGAAATTGTATATGACCGGAAGAAGTGGAGAAAATTGTGTTTCAACGTGACACGCCCCCACGGCTCAACAGGCTAAGGGACCAAGGTAACAAGGTAATGTATACATTCGCTATTTTTATCTATATGTGATATATATTGTTAGATACACATTATAGAATTATAATTATTAATGATGTGCTTATAATAAATACTTAAACAACAACAACAACAACAACACATACACACACATACACACACATACACACACGTACACACACATACACACATACACACACACACACTCTACTGTCGCATGTGTTCAATGTAACTAGTATATTAATAATTATATAGAAAACATATTTCTTATATACCATTTATCTCATATATCTTATATAACAACAAATACATACACACACACATATACATATATATATATATATATATATGCACATACACGCATCGATGCCTATATGTAACAGGTGGACGATAATATGGCTAATCACGTGCTGATATTACGTAATATTTCGTTAATAAGGACACGTGACCGCCACCACCACGACTGTGTAGATGGCGCCACCTTCACACATCATCCGCCACCATCACCACCTCTAGGTGCAACAGCACCCGCTAACAGTGATGATGCGAGTTATAGCCGCGATTATCGATTATGTATATGTATATATATATATATATATATTTATATATATATATGTGTGTGGCGGTAATGCGATATTAAAGACAATTCTAATGTTATATTAAAGAGCTCTACACATGAATACACTTTAGCACTACTAACGATTATTATATATTAATATCGATAATGGAATAATTCAATAAATGATCATATTCTCTATATATATATATATATATATATGTATATATATATATTATAAATGCTATATTTATGTATTTTAATAAGATCATAATGAAACACAATATTTATTATATTATTGTATTATCGTATTTATGTATACGTAATAATGTTGTATATATTTTCATATTATCTGGCCCCCAATATATGGCCTATAGTTGCATATATAATTATAAACTGTCTATAGGCCTATATGACATATATGACATGTATGTGGCTCAGTTGGCAAAGCGTCGGACACACAAGCAGTAGGTCGTGTGTTCGAGCCTCGTCCGGACGACGTTCG